>CAWUFW010004413.1:1200000-1549415 GCA_963921515.1 Calotriton arnoldi | reverse complement strand
TTCCCTTTGTCCAGTTCGCGCCAAAGCAGGGGCTGCAAGCCCCTGATCCGGTTTGAACTGGGGTATGCACAGGGACACCAAATGTGCCCCCAGTGCAGGACTTCAAAGCACCCGAAAGTGCTCCCGCCCAGCCCCAATACACATTGTCCTGTCTGGGGAGGTGGTCACACCTCCCTGGGACAGAAACCTATTGTCCAGGCCTCCCCTGCCGGAGTTTCGTCCAGCAGCAGGAGGCCAGACTCGTGTCTGTGGCAGCAGCATCCATTTTGTGATGCCAGGGCTCTGGAAAGAAGTTACCGGACTCGTCAGAGTTAACATGCCTTTCCCTCTAGAAGGGTGGAATGCTACCCCCGCCGCCAGGATTGGCGGGGGGTAGTATTCCAAGATGTTTGACACCAAACACGACATGTTTTGGTGCAGCCATTCCATAGTTAGCATTTTACCGCGAGGATATAATGCGTTTAAGAGTATATGGTCAGGCTGCACTACAAACAGCATCAGAGATGGTCTCCGAACGCTGCAGAGGGGCCCTGCTCATGCAGGGGCACCCTCTCACATAAGAACCATGCACTCTGCCTTTAGGATTGATAAGGCCTGCCTTAGGAGTGACTTATAGGTTTATATGTGTGTATGCTTTTAGTGATATAGGTGACCTATACCACAGCAAGGGGTGCATGCACCACCTTATCCAGGCTGCAGTAGCAGACCTGTGGTGTCAGTTTGGAGGGCCTACCAGGGGTGGCATAATACCTGCTGCAGCCCCTGGCAGGCCTCTGAGGTACCTATGCCCTTGGTACATAGTATACCATATACTAGGGACTTACAAGGGCCCTCCAGATCCCAATCAGTGATGTGCCTAAGGCACATGGAGACCCTTTTAAAGAGGAAACAGCTAGGCTGGGGTTCTGAATAGCAGGGCCCCAGCCAGACTAATGTCGAAAACCAGTGAAGTATCAGCAAAAAGTGGGGGTACCCCTGTGAAGCAGATCCTACTCTCCTACAAACACCACCTCAGACCATGGATACCACCGAGGCATGAAGCACACCGCCTCAGACCACGGATACCACCGAGGCATGAAGCACACCACCTCAGACCACGGATACCACCCTGAGGTATAAAGCACACCACCTCTGACCACGGATATCAATGAGGCATGAAGCACACCACCTCAGACCACGGATACCATCGAGACCCCTGACCTGCTCTCCCCCGCAGCTCCGCTGTTCAAGCGCCTTCTCTGCCTTCCTCCACTGCCCGTGCGCCTGTCTCTGCTTCTTCTGCCTGCTGTTCTCCGTTCTGCCTTCTGACCCGTTCTGCCCCGTTTTTTTTGCTTCTGCCTTCTGACCCATTCTGCCCCGTTTTTTCTGCTCTGCCTTCTGACACGCTCTGCCCCGTCTGCTGCCTTCTGCCTTTCTGACCCATTCTGCCCAGTTTTCTGCCTTCTGCCTCTGCCTTTTTTGTGCCCGTTTTCTCCCCTGTGCCCTTCCAGCCGCTGTCTCCCCCGTGGCCCCTCCCCCCTGCCGGTTTCCCGCCTCCCAGCTGCGCTTCCCGTCCCCCTCCCCTACTTAATGGCGGCCGCGCGCAGCGGGCGCACCGCTGGCACCCCGAAGGCAAGCCCGTCTGCGCCCGTCCGCGACCTGACCGCGGCCAGCGCCAGGGACCCTGGTTCTCCGACCATCCGCCGGTACGACTCAGCTGCCCTCCTCGCACTCAACCCCGGAAGATACAACAGCTGCTACAGATCTACGCCGAACACCACCCACGGCCAGTTCTCCTGCCGACACTGCTGACAATCCTTCACCGTCAACAGCCCCCCCTCAACCGCTAAACCCACGACAGACGCCCGCACCACCGACACCCTGACGTGCATACTCCTCAACGTACGCTCCCTCCACAGACACGCCACGGAGATCTGAGACCTGCTCGACACCCTCTCACCAGACGTCGCCTTCTTCACGGAAACATGGACCAACGCCACCTCCGCCCCCGACACCACCATCCCCAACAGAAACAAGTTCCAAAGAAAGGACTGCCCCCACCGCCCAGGAGGAGGAATCGCCATCGCACACAAGAGACCCCTCCGACTCTCCACCTCCAGCACGAGCGACCCCCGCTCCAACACAGAGCACCTCCACTTCCAGATCCAAACCAGCCCCAGAACCACACTGCCCGGGACCCTCGTCTACAGACCCCCTGGGCTTCGTGCCTCTTCCGCCACCACCATTACCGACCTCATCGCACCCCACGCCATCGCCTCCATGGACTACATCCTCATCGAAGACCTGAAGTTCCACCTCGAAAACCGCAATGACCCCGACTCCACCACCCTCCTTGACAACCTCGCCAACCTCGGACTGAAGCAGCTCATCACCACCCCCACCCACAGAGCCGGACACACCCTCGACCCCATCTTCGCAGTAGGGACAAACATCCACTTCAGCCACACCACGCAGCCCTTCTGAACAGACCACCACTGTGTACACTTCTCCTTCAACTCTGCCACCGCACCCAAACCCGCCCCGCGCCCGCCCCGAAGGAACTGGAGCAAGATCACAGAGGAACTCCTCAACACCACCCTCCTCCACGACCCACCCTCCGCCACGACCGACGCCAACTCCGCAGCCAAAGAACTACACCGCTGGATCTCCGGCTGCGCTCTCAAGCTCGCACCCCTCTGCCACCCTGCCAATCAACGCCCCCTGAAGGCCGCCTGGTTCACCACTGACCTCCAAGAAGCCAGGCGCTCCTGCAGACGCATCGAGCAACTCTGGCGGAACAAGAAAACCACCGAAGACCTGAACATCTAAAGGAATTCCATTAACGAATACCACCAGCGCATAAGAGCCACGAAGAGGACCTTTATCAAGAACAAAATCCACTCCAACGCAAGTAACACAAAAGAACTCTTCAAAGTCATACAGAAGTTTGCCAAACGCCCCAGCGAAGCCACGGATGTCACTCCTTCCCAGGACCTCTGCAACAAGCTCAGCGCCTACTTCCACCTGAAAATCAAGGCCCTCTACGACAACTTCAGCGAACAGACTCCTGACACCACCCCCCTCTCTACCACCGACAACCGGCCGACCATCACCACCTGGAAACCTGCTGCCACCAAAGACACCACCAAGAGCATGAAGAACACCCACTCAGGAGCCCCCACGGACCCCTGCCCACCGCACATCTACCACAGAGCCTCAGCCGTCATAGCCCCTGAACTAGGTCGAACCATCAAAGCCTCCCTCGAATCCGGCATCTTCCCCGACGACAGGAAGCAGGCAGAAGTCAAGCCCCTCCTCAAGAAGCCCTCGGCCGACCCGACGGACCTGAAAAACTACCGGCCCATCTCTCTCCTTCCCTTTGCAGCCAAAGTCACTGAGAGATTCATCAACGCCCAGCTGACCACCTTCATCGAAGAGAACTCCATCCTCGACTCCTCCCAGTCCTGCTTTCGCAGCAACCACAGCACCGAGACCGCCCTCCTCGCCGCCACCGATGACATCCACATGCTACTGAACCAAGGCCACACCGCGGCCCTCATCCTACTAGACCTCTCCGCAGCCTTCGACACCGTCTCACACCGCACCCTCGCAGCCAGACTCCACGACGCCAGAATACGAGGAACAGTCCTCGACTGGATCCGCTCCTTTCTCTCCGGCAGAACACAATGGGATCAGACTCCCTCCCTTCCTCTCCGAACCTACAGAGATCAACTGTGGTGTACCCCAAGGATCCTCGCTCAGCCCCACGCTTTTCAACATCTACATGGCCCCTCTCGCCGCCATCGTCAGACAGCATGGGCTCAGCATAGTATCTTACGCCGACGACACCCAGCTCATCCTCTCTCTCACGAAGAACCCGGAAAACACCAGACTCAGCTTTCAAGAAGAAATGAAAGACGTCGCAGCCTGGATGAATGACAGATGCCTAAAACTGAACTCGGAGAAGACCGAGGTCCTCATCCTTGGTCCCTCCCCCATGGCATGGGACAGCTCCTGGTGGCCCCCTGCCCTCGGAAACCCACCCCGACGCACCACGCCCGGAACCTCAGCATCATCCTAGACTCCTCCCTCACCATGACCCGCCAGATCAACGCCGTCGCCTCGACCTGCTTCAACTCCCTCTGCATCCTCCGCAAGACTTTCAAGTGGATCCCCCACGAATGCAGAAAGACCGTCACCCACGCACTTGTTACCAGCAGACTGGACTACGGTAACGCCCTCTATGCCGGAATCAACAAAACCCTGCTACACAAGCTCCAAACCATCCAGAACACCGCAGCCAAACTCGTCCTCGGAACCCCACGACATGAGCACATGACCCCGCACCTACGAGAACTCCACTGGCTCCCCATTGAGAAGAGAGTAACCTTCAAGCTACTCACCCACGCCTACAAATCCCTCCACAACATCGGACCCAAATACCTCAACTCAACGAAAGAGTCTCCTTCCACGTACCCAATAGGAACCTCCGCTCCGCCGACCTCGCCCTGGCAGAGACCCCACGCATCCGCAGAACCAAAGCAGGCGGAAGAGCCTTCTCCTACCTTGCAGCAAAAACCTGGAACGAGCTCCCAGTCATCATCAGACGCTCCCCATCACTGCACACCTTCAGGAAGAACCTCAAGACCTGGCTCTTCGATTGATCCGGAGCTACACCCCCCCCCCCCAGGTCCTTGAGACCCTCTCGGGTGAGTAGTGCGCTTTATAAACACCTGATTGATTGATTGATTGATTGAGGCATGAAGCACACCACCTCAGACCATGGATACCACTCTGAGACATGAAGCACATTACCTCAGACCACAGATACCACTCTGAGACATGAAGCACACCACCTCAGACCACGGATACCATCGAGGAATGAAGCACACTACCTCAGACCATGGACACCACCCTGAGGTATAAAGCACACCACCTCAGACCACGGATACCACCGAAGCATGGAGCACACCACCTCAGACCATGGATACCACTCTGAGGCATGAAGCACACCACCTCAGACCACGGAGACCACCGAGGCATGAAGCACACCACCTCAGTACACGGATACCACCGAGGCATGAAGCACACCACCTCAGACCATTGACACCACTCTGAGGTATAAAGCACACCACCTCAGACCATGGATACCACTGAGGCATGAAGCACACCACCTCAGACCACAGATACCACTGAGGCATGAAGTACACCACCTCAGACCACGGATACCACTGAGGCATGAAGCACACCACCTCAGACCACGGATACCACTGAGGCATGAAGAACACCACTTCAGACCACGGATACCACTGAGGCATGAAGCACACCACCTCAGACCATGGATACCACTGAGGCATGAAGCACATCACCTCAGACCATGGATACCACCCTGAGGAATGAAGCACACCACCTCAAACCATGGATAAAACTCTGAGGCATGAAGCACACCACCCCAGACCACGGATACCACTCTGAGGCATGAAGCACACCACCTCAGACCACGGACACCACTAAGGCATGAAGCACACCACCTCAGACCACAGATACCACTCTGAGGCATGAAGCACACCACCTCAGACCACAGATACCAAGCTGAGGCATGAAGAACACCATCTCAGACCACGGATACCACTGAGGCATGAAGCACACCACCTCAGTACACGGATACCACTCCTAGGCATGAAGCACACCCCCTCTGTATACAGATACATCTCTGAGGCATGAAGCACACCACCTTAGACCACGGATACCACTGAGGAATGAAGCACACCACCTCAAACCACGGATACCACTGAGGAATAAAGCACACCACCCCAGACCACGGATACCACTGAGGCATGAAGCACACCACCTCAGACCATGGATACCACCGAGTCATGAGCACACTGCCTCAGACCATGGATACCACTGAGGCATGGAGCACACCACCTCAGACCACGGATACCACTGAGGCATGAAGCACACCACCTCAGACCATGCATACAAACTCAGACCATGGATACCACCCTGAGGCATGAAGCACACCGCCTCAGACCACGGACACCACTCTGAGGTATAAAGCACACCACCTCAGACCATGGATACCACCCTGAGGCATGAAGCACACCACCTCAGAACACGGACACCACTCTGAGGTATAAAGCACACCACTTCAGACCATGGATACCACCCTGAGGCATGAAGCACACCACCTCAGAACACGGACACCACTCTGAGGTATAAAGCACACCACCTCAGACCACGGATACCACCGAGGCATGAAGCACACCACCTCAGACCATGGATATCACCATGAGGCATGAAGCACACCACCTCAGACTATGGATACCACCCTGAGGCATGATGCATGCCACCTCAGACCATGGATACCACCCTGAGGCATGAAGCACACCACCTCAGACCACGCATACCATGCTGAGGCATGAAGAACACCACCTCAGACCACAGATACCACTGAGGCATGAAGCACACCACCTCAGACCACGGATACCACCCTGAGGCATGAAGCACACCACCTCAGACCATGGATACCACCCTAAGGCATGAAGAACCCCGCCTCAGACCACGGATACCACCCTGAGGCATGAAGCACACCACCTCAGAATACGGATACCACCCTGAGGCATGAAGAATACCACCTCAGACCATGGATACCAACCTGAGGCATGAAGCACGCCACCTCAGACCACAGATACCACTGAGGCATGGAGCACACTACCTCAGACCATGGATACCACTGAGGCATGGAGCCCACCACCTCAGAGCATGGATACCACTGAGGCATGAAGCACACCACCTCAGACCACGGATACCACAGAGGCATGAAGCACACCACCTCAGACCACGGACACCACCAAGGCATGAAGCACACCACCTCAGACCACGGACACCACCCTGAGGTATAAAGCACCCCACCTCAGACCACGGATACCACCCTGAGGCATGAAGCACGCCACCTCAGACCACAGATACCACCGAGACATGGAGCACACTACCTCAGACCATGGATACCACTGAGGCATGGAGCCCACCACCTCAGAGCATGGATACCACTGAGGCATGAAGCACACCACCTCAGACCACGGATACCACCAAGGCATGAAGCACACCACCTCAGACCATGGACACCACCCTGAGGTATAAAGCACCCCACCTCAGACCATGGATACCACCCTGAGGCATGAAGCTCACTCTCTTAGCGTGTACTGTGACACAGCACCTCAGCTAATGGCAGTGCTACCCCCCTGAGGCATGAAACACTCACTGAGAATGAGAGGCGATGCAGCACCTCAGCTAATAGCTCTGCTGCCCCTGAGGCACACCCTCAAGGAAGGACAGTGACATAGCAGTGCTACCAACCTGAGACCTGAAGTACACTCAATTTATGCAGTGACGAGGCACCTATGTTCACTGCCCGCTACCTTCATGAAGAAAGAGGCACACTCCCTCAGCTTGAACAGTGACACAGAAACTCAGGTCTCTGCAGTGCTTCCACCCTGAGGCTTGAGACGCACTTTGCTTCTACAATGACAAAGCACCTTAGTCCACTGCCTGCTTCCTTCTTGAAGAACAAGGCACGCTCACTTAGCTTGGGCATGAGGCTCACTCATCTTTGCAGTGATGCAGCATCTCAGCCCACTGCCTGCTTGAAGAAGGAGGCACTCATACTTAGGGGCATATTCATCTATTTATTTATAAAGGTTTTGAGTCGCCCTTGAGCCACGTAAGGCAACGCAAGGGCCACGCAAAACCTAGATGAGATTTACCAAGGCACGCAAGATCCACCTTGTGTGGCTCTGCGGTGCTTGGTAAATCTGGAGCAATGTAAGGCAGCGCCCGTCGCTGCCTTGCGTTACTCTGCCCAAGGGAGGCATTCCATGGGTGGAGCGTGGGTGTTCCATGCATCTACCCATGGATTTTGGCGCATTCCCAGATTTGCCATGAGTGGTAGACCTGGGAATGTGCCAAAATGCTACACCTTCTCAGGGGAGGCGTAACAAGGCCAAATATCTTTATTAATCTACGTGTGCTGTATTCTGCAGCACACACACAAAGAGCAAAAAGCCTCAGAGGATTGTTTTTGTGCAGAAAGATGTTCCCTCCTGCACAAAAACAATCCTGCCGGCAACGCAGGCACCCGTGCACCATCGTGCAAGAGTGCCTACATTGGCACTAGGCAGCCATAAGTGTGCCAGCGCAAGGAGAGAGCAGGTATGTGCCATATCTTGATAGATGTGGCACATTCCTGCCCTCTCCCTTTCACGCAGCGCAGCAAGGTGTCTTGCTTTTTTGCATTGCATGAAAAAATGATAAATATGGCCCTTATCCTTGGCAGTGACGCAGGCCATGACAGTACTACCACTCTGACGCACGAGACACTGTCATATTTGGGCAGGGATGCAGCAGCTAGCTCAAGAGCCCTGCTGCCTTCTTGCGACACGAGGCACTCACTCTTAGCTTAGAGGATCTGAATTCCTGTATTGCTTTATGTAACCCATACAAGCCAACATTTGGGAACAGATAAGAGGAAGATTTAATATAAAATCATAAGAATTAATTTCCCATTTAACTTGCGTTGAAGAGGATGCAGTTTCGGGTGAGAGAAAGTGGAAATAAAGCTATTTTTGCTTTAAAATTCGATGGTCTCCCTCTTAAATCGAGAGCTTTGTCATTTATTGTATTCCTTGAAGTTTACGGAATCACAAAGAGCATTGGAATGCCGAAAGACGACAAGGTGGTGCTAAACAAAGCACACAAATATATTGAAAATACATGTAAATAATTCATGAATAAATACATATAGGTCTTCCTTAGTCTGATGGGGAAGCGGGATGCCCAGGGAAAGATGTTTGTTACTCCCTGTTCATGCGAAACCAACAGTGAAAATTTCAAAAGGGGAATTAATTATCCTTTTCTTGAAAGCTCCCACAATGAGCACGGCAAGAAACTGATCCTGTAAGGTCACATCTGGAAATAAATTGTGCTGGTAGAATTAAACCTGGGAAAAAGTTGTTTTTGCAAAGTTGGAGATTTGAGTCCAGGGAAAAATTGTTGAGACTGAATATGTGAACATGTTCTTGCGAAAGGGTTGAGTCTGAAAAAATGCGGTTTCTGTCACTTTGCATTCGAGAACAATTTGTTAAGAATGAATTTGTGAACATGTTGTTCTTATAGAGTTAGGTGTCTGAACAACCTGTTCTTGTAAGGTTTTGTCTGTGATCAAGTGTATTCTGTTAGGTTACATTAGAAACAAGTTTCTCCAGTACAAGCTTGGGAGCAAATTTTTCCTGAAAAGTTTAATCCGCGAACCAATTCATCCTTCAAGGTTATGTTTGGAAACAAGTTGTCCCTGTAGTTTTTAGCTCTGTGAACACATTCTTCCTATAGGGTAATGTCTTGAAACATGTTTTTCCTATAGGTCTAAGTCTGGGACCAAGTTGTTATAGCTGAATTTCTGAATATGCTCCTATAGAGTTGAATCTGAGAACAGCCAGTTCTTGTAAGGTTATGTCTGGGATCACATTTACTCTGTTAGGTTACATTTAGAAACAAGCTCCTCCTGTAAATACAAGCTTGGCAACAAGTTTCTCCTGCAAAATGTAATCCTCAAACAAATTCTTCCGTCAAGGGCATGTCAGGAAACAAGCTGGCCCTATAAGTTTGAGTCTGCGATATGTTGTTACAGTTGAATCCATGAACATGTTGTTCCAACATAGCTACACCTGGGAACAACCTGTTCTTATAAAGTTAAGTCTGAAATCAAATGTATCCTGTAAGGATACTTCTAGAAATAAGTTTCTTCTACGAGTACAAGTCTGGGAACAAGTCCTATAAAGTTCAATCCTCAAACAAATTCAGCCATCAAAGTCATGCCTGAAAATAAGTTGTTCCTGCATGTTTGAACCTGCTAACAAGTTGATCTTGTAAGAATGAATTTGGTAACACCTTCTCCTATAGTAATGAGTCTGGAAAGAAGTTGTTCCTGTAAGTTCAATTCTGTGAAGGAGTAGATGTAAGATTGCGCCTGGAAACAAGTTGCTTCTATAGGTATGAATAAGGGAACATTGTTGTTAATGCAGGTTTCAATCTGGGAACAAGGTTTTCCTGTAGGGTTGAGTCTGTGAACATGTAGTTCCTGTAAATTTAGTTTGTGAACACGTTGCTCTGTACGGTCAATCGGGGAAGGATACTTAATCCTTCAACTTCGAGTCTGGGAACAAGTTGTTGCTTTAAGGTAAAGAGGCTGGTGTAAATTCCTCGGTAACGGCAGAGCGCCCAACACTCACAGCTTTCGGTGTACTCCAATTAATGACAGTTACGGTGTTAAAAGGGGGGGGGGAGGCAGGACATATACAGTTCTAAACAGCCCTGGGGCCGGCACGTACCTTTTTCTATGGCGTGCAGCCCTCTCGTCACAAAGTGGAGCAGAGCAAACAGTTGTGACAGGCGCTGTAAAGTTGCCCCCTTGCCCGTGGCCATCTTTGCATTCCTCTCTAGGCGCGCTGCTGCCTCGTCTCCCAAGCGCCTCGAGCTGGTGGGGGCCGGGAGGATGCTGAGCATGTAACAGCTGTGCCGCTGGGATCACACGGTGACACCCCTGCCTCCGTCAGCGAGCCCCCCTGTTCCTCCCCCTCGGGGACAGAGGCAGGCCCAGAGGGGGCGAGTCACCCAGCCCATCCCTAGAGCCACCGGCCTGCGCGAGGGCTGAGGGGACCCCCGCTCTCCTACAGCCACAATGGTCTTTCGTGCCCTTTGTCGGCGATTCACCACCTCCGCCCCTTTTCTCTGGTCGAGGTTTGTGTCCTGGGGTAGTCATGGAGACTATGGCTGTTTAATAGAGCCACGGAAGACCCTGTGTAGGGGATAACGGGCAGGAGGAGAACGCATCTCTTTACAAACGGCCATTTGCCAAATTCTTCGATAACGCCGAGGGCTTGACCTCTGCTGACGTCGTTCGCACTGTGCCCTCTGTACAATAGGCTTTTAACGACGTACGCATATATTTTAGGCTCCCACATTATCGCAGACAATGCTTGAGACAATAAAACCACACATCTGCCCTTTTTAGGATGCTGGATTGTAGAACAGCCACTCATTTCTTCTATGTGGGTGAGAAAATCCTGAACCTACAGACAGTGACGTAGCAAGGGTGCCACGGGGGCTCATGCAGCCTCGAATAATGGACCCCACGCACAGTTTGGCAGCAAAAGACCCCCATCCCGGACTCTTGACCCTTCACAGCCAGAACCCCGCTGCCACTGCACCTGCTTGCACTGTCCAGAGCCACTTCCTTGCCTGTAATACCTTTGGTCCAGTGAGCAGATGCAACATTCAAACTCAAGGGGCTCAAAGGCAGGGAGATTGTATGTTTATTTCATGTGATTTTCAAGAGGTTCTGCATTCCTCGGGCAACAAGATTGTTAGCCTGGGCAACCAACTCTAAAGCTGCCTCAAACACGCACACGAGAAGGCTTTTCAGGAACAGCAAAAGCGCCACAGATTTGTTTCTGAGTTTATTGTTTTATTTGTTATTCTTATTATTTACAGTGGGCGTACTTTGCTCAGGAAAGCACAAAGGGCCTGATGATGAGCGTCCGACCGCCATCCTGGTGAGAACGGGACCGCCCAACTAGCTGTCGGCGGTTCTGCCATTGGGATTATGATGCAACCGCCTTCAAGCCGGTCGCAATCTGTATATTTTGTATTGCGGCGTGTGCTGTGGACTGCAGCACATGCCGCAGTCCAAACTACACACACTTTGCACATATCCCTGCAGTATGTGGCAGGCACCGCACATGGTGCAGGGATATGTAGGGGGGCACCATAGTTGTCTGCAAGGGCCCATATCGGAGGGCCAGGGGGCAAGGGGGCGTGGTTTAACCACCATGAAATGGCCGGGGAAAGGGACATTGTAATCCCTGCGGCGGTGCCTGAGCATGCACTACCACTGTTGTAGGGATTGCAGTCCCTTCGACGCACCGACAGGCTCCTTGACCCCGTCGGATGAGTGGCGGTCGGTCTCTCCGCCCGCCCTCCATCCGCCCACTATCATAATGCGGAGGGCGGTCATGCAGGGTCCGATGGCGGTGGGACCGCCACTGATGGCCTGACGGTGGCGGTCCCACCGTCATCGTAATGAGGCCCAAAGTTCTTTACAGGGAACCCAAAGCAGCCCTGGTAAATTTTGTCAGACCAGCCCCGGACGGTGCATAGCGAGTGCAGTGAGCGAACCAGACTACTACAAAGAGGGTTTGGGCAAAAATGGCACATTCTACAACACATATTTCATTATATATTCAATTGTATTAGCTTTTTAAAGCAAAGTAAAAGATGACCTTACGGTGCTTCAGGATATGAAAATCTTTGTTGGGGCTCTTCCATGATTCCCTCACTATCACCTTCCAGCAGTTCCAGAGCCCCTCTCCTACATGGATTTAATTTGTTTTATACCAGTGTAACGTGTTGGAGCATTTTACATCACACACAAGCACAGAAACAACGAATCATATGTGTGTAAATCAGTGTAAAGACAATGTTACATAAGACAAAGGGGACTACGAGGTGTAGGATTCACGTCATCCATACTGGTAGGCATTTTTTAAGAGTGCTTGGTCTGTAGATCCACAAACTCAGAATTCAGAACGTAATACAGTGGTTAGGGTTGGCTTTACTAATAAGAATTTATTTTTACTCAAATCCTTTTTAGCAACTTTACGATGAGGAAAAACTAAAAAAAACACACACCTTTCTAACCTCTACCATGAAGTTTGCATGCAGCTCTTTGATGACACTTCATAGCTCACTGTGCTATATTAGGGTTGTAACTTATGAACTGCCCAGTGACAAAAGCAGTAGCCCACTAAGCTATGTTCATAAAATACTGTTCTGTGATCTGCATGGTACACGTCCTTTGCAACAGGCATATTAACCGTCTGCGCTACCTTATATGAGTCAGAACTGCCACTAGACAAAACTCTGATCTCTCTCCAGCAGGTACATTGATCACCAGAGTTATCTTGACACTTTTATTGTTGCCTGAAAACTGTTGGATATACAAGGAACTCTGCAGCAGGTGCTTTCAAAACTGCTGCACTGCTACAAAAACGACCCCAGTAACAAAACCTGCCCCCCACCCTTCCAGCCTCCTGGGGAAACGCCCAATGCCGGCTATAGCCAGTCCAGCCTTGGCTCTTTAAATAGAACCTACGAAGGTACATGTTGGGGCTGCCTACATTCTTCAGGGGTGATATGTGGGCTCTCCTGCCCAGGGATTAGATAAACGGTGCAGCAATGCTCTATCTGGCTACTTACCTGCAATCTCAGTAGTATAGCCAAGAACTAAAGCACCCCGCTCTTTGAACCATATGTCTCAAGGCTTCATGCAAATCTTCACTCTTACATCGATCAGTCCTTTAATCAATCAATCAATCAATCAATCCATCCATCCCCCTTTCCTTCGCTAATTTTCACATTCTTTCCTTCCAACATTACTTCCTTCCTTTATCCTTTTGTCCTTCCTTTTATTCCTTTCAGCATTCCTTTTTTCCTTACATCTTTCATTTCACTCTTGCTTTCTCTATTCCTTCCTTTTACCCTTTATGCTTTCTTTCTTCCCTTTTCTTCCTCCCCTTCTTTCTTTCTCCTTCCCTTACATCCCCTTTCTTGACTTCCTGACTCTTACCTGCATCTCTCAGTCCTTCATTCAGTTTTCATAATTTCTCTAGCTCCCCACCCCTCAGCTCTGCCATGGTATTTACGACAACGTTATATATGAGCTTTTGTCTTCAGACATGAAGGCAGAATAGCCCTTTAAAGAACTAGTCAGCATTTTAGTGTGACCCAGATTAATTACACCACTGGGTGATAGTTACCTCCTTCGTCAGCCTCCTTACATTATGACGGTGTGTCATATCCATAAAACAAGCAACTGCACCAGCCCTTCAAAATGAACATAAAAGCGGGGCCCTTCCCTAGCTCAGAGGAGATACATATATGACCTCTCACCCAGAAGGCCTGTTACGTGACCTCTCACCCGGAAGCCCTGTTTGTAATATCCAAGAAGCATCACCATATTTAAGGAGCAGATAGCACAGGACAGAGCAAGGAAGAATAGGAAGCATGACTGTAAGAAGGATGAGTAGCACTCAGTGGCGCAGCTGTGGGGGGGCGGGGTGAGGGCTGTCCACCCCGCGCAGCACTTTTTTGGGGGTGGCGGGTGAGGTGAAGTGAGCAATTTCGGAGAGTGCAAGGTAAGTGTTTTTCTTTTTTTTAATTTTATTTTCCTCCAACCCACACTTACCTGCACCGGCCGTCACTGGGCGGCAGACTCAGGGGTGGCAAAAGCTCTAGCTACGCCACTGGTAGAACTCAAAGTAGTCCTGATTACTATGAAGTAAGAGGTTTGACATTTGAGGGCAGACATATTGATTTTTTAGGCACGCAGTGCAGCAAAGTTGCTGCACTGTGTTGTGCAAGTGGAAGAAAGCTGCGCAGAGGAGTATTTATCAACACTTGCCCTCTGCTGCTCTCATCCCCTGTGCTGGGGCACAAACATGCTGCTGGCACCAGAGACCTAGTGCAAAAGTGTGTGCTTGATATCCAGCATAGGTTTGTATTGGAACTGTACCATTAATTTAAACAAGTTCTATAAAAATTCACACACTGGATGCGTGTTGTTGTACAAAGCAACACATATGCAGTGTGTGGAATGTTTGGGGAAATTAAAACATTTCCCTAATTTATTTTTCATGGGTGCACCATATTGTGATATTATTTCTCCAATTTAGCACCTGTTTAAAGAAAATGTTACCTTTTAACGTAATGTCCGGTCCTAATGCCCGGTCAGATTTAGCATCAGAATCTTTACGCGCTTGTGCAGATTCACCCAAGTACCACCCATGTAAAACTTCTTTTCGCAAAGTGGCGCAAAGCACCACAAAGGGCAATTTGAGCTGAGGAACGGGCATATTTCCAGTGCAAAATACGTTTTTCTCTGGACAGTAAACACACTTCTAAAATGTTGTGCAGCTTTGCATTCATTTGAGGTGGTGCACAATCTTGGTACAGCTACCCCATGGTTTCTCTTCCTTGTCACAGTCAACACATTTTGAGGCTTTAACAAGTCTTCGACTGACATCTCTAAGAAGGCAACCATGAGCTCCTCACCATCTAAACTCTTGAGAGTCTTGGGCCCTCACTTACTGGGATTTGGAGTAGAGCAGTGCAGCAAGTCATCTTGCTGCGCTGGCTTAAGCCAAAGAGAAAGGGCAGGAATGCACCGTATGTATGCAAAACGGGTCACTCCTTTTCTTTGCCCCTGTGCTGGCACCATTTTGACAGCCTAGTGCCAACGCAGGCACCTTGCCAGTGGCGTAACGAAAATTGAGGGGGGCCCCCCTGCAAGGTACGTGGAGGGGCCCGCTCCGAACTCTATCAGGAGCTCTCTGTCCGAAGTGCTGTCCTGAGGGGGCCCCCTGGAGCTTGGGGGCCACCCCGCACTGCGGGGGCTGCGGGGTCCTGTGTTACGCCCCTGCACCTTGCACCACAGTGCCTGTGTTATTGGCAGGATTGTTTTTGTGCAGAAAGGGCCATCTTCCTGCACAAAACAATCCTAAGAGGCGTTTTCCTCTTTCTTTGTGTCCTGCAGAATCCAGCACACACAGAAAGAAGAAAAAGTGAGGAGAAATAAAGATATTTTTCCTTGTTATGCCTCATCTCAGGAGGTGTAGGGATTTGATGCTTCCCCAGGTTTACATGATCTTGTAAATCTTGGGCAGTGTCAAAATCCATGGGTGTTGCATGGGAAAACCCACCGCAATGCCCATGGAATGCCTTCCGAGTGCCGAGTAAGGCAATGCAGTGATTTGCGCTGCCTTGTCTTGCTCCATATCTATGAGGACATCCAAAGCCAGGCATAGTGGCTTTGCGTGGCCCCATAGATATGATTTTGTAATCTGCACAGCAGACGCATCACAATAAGTCACGCTTTGGTGGCGCAGGGGGTTCATAATTAAGCCCCTTAGTTCCTAAAGTCAATTAAAGAAAGTAAGCCATTATTTGATGAACCCGTAAAACAATGACCACAGTAGTGTCTCCATCAGCCATATATAGAAGCCATGAGTCCGACCCCCACAGGAGGACAGAATATACATAAGAAAAAACAAAGCATAAAAGTACCAGCAGACCCAAACTAGGTAAGGTGAGCTAAAAGGTACACCAGCAAGTAGATAATCACGTCTAAGAATGCAAAGGGTGGAAGGATGGGGCACAGCCAGTGAACAAAGATTAAAGATTCTGGAGCAAGGAGACATCCATCCAAACTGCTTAAACGGTCAGAGAGTCAGCCACTGATACAAATTACCCCAGCTAACTGCAAGTGATATCTGCAAGAAGCAGAAGACAAATGAGGTTATTATGAGTGTGGCAGAATGTCCAACTCTGCCACAATCATGGAACCCCTTCCTCATTAAAAGATGGGGTCACCATTTGGTTTCCGATGGGGATCTCCACTGGCTTTGCTGTAAAGAACCTTAGCTGATGGTTCATCTGCAATAGGGTAACCGATATCCATGAGTCAAATGTCCCTCCAATGTTAGGTTAGGCTTTCAACACAGGTTTTTACTGCATGGATCAAGCATGCAAGACATGGAGGGCAAGATGTGAAGAGACAGAAATCCCCCTGACACACATACAGAAACTTGTACATCAGGGATATTTCTTTTTTTTTTTTTTTTTTAAACTAACCTCCATATTTGGGGTCTTATTTCTGAAAAGCGAAAATAAAATGCCAAGTGGCCTGCCATGACATGGTGGCATGTATGGCATTGCAATTTTGTTACAAGTCTCCTGACCTGAACACTTGAATTGAATTTACCTATCCACAAGTCATAGGAACTGTCACTCTAAATATGCGTGCAGAGCTATTTGCCATGCAATTTATCAGTATTTGTATTCTGAACATGCATCAAAAAAGTGTCAAATTCTTGGATCAACAGTACATGTGCAACACAGCTAGGGACCTTCTGTTTGTGGTTAAACAGTAGCAACCACATTAGTGTAAACAACAGTTTTTTTTTTTTCCAAAAGTTTTTTTCCTAGTCTTTTATTATAGGAGATTACACCCCTCCAATAATACCCTTTGAAAAAAGGAAAAGAGGTTTGGTTTCTACAAGAGTACATTCACAGTTTTCATGATATGCTTTTTGGTAGTAGTTGTTGCTGGTAGGGATTGAAGTATTGGAACCTGTTTTTACAGTCTCTGAGTCCTGTAATGCTGGCCACAACATTTTCTCTCATGTTGCAGCCGGCCAATCAGATCCTTTCAGATCAGCAGATCGTTCTGGCGATCCATGGAGCTGAACAGGAGGGCGGGAGAAAAAGCTCTTTACTTTAAGTATTCACTCAGTTTCACAAATGGTACTGTAAATAAACTCAGATTCTACTTGATGCCTAGTGGATAGGATGGCAATTGAGCATCAAGGAGATCTTTCCAGTCTGACATTCTCCACTTGACCACGTTGTGTAATTCTTGGGCAAATCACTCCATCTCACTATGCCACAGTGCCCTTGTTTGTGAGTGCATATTAAGGGCTATGTCAATTACTGGACATTTGGATTCTACAAGTAGATCAACTCTGCAAATTCTTGTCAGAGTCTAAATGTTATGGTCTATCTGTGCATTCAAGGTTGGACTCCACATCCAAGAGAGATTTATTCACTCATAAAAATGTATAACTCGCATGAAGATTTTCATGTAAGCACATCTACTTTTAGGAGCTGGAGGTAGGCAGGAAGTGGTCATTCTAGGGCCGGAATGAATGATGAGTTGTACAGACAAACAGATTTAGATATCTAATG
This sequence comes from Calotriton arnoldi, assembly GCA_963921515.1. Lineage (NCBI taxonomy): Eukaryota > Metazoa > Chordata > Amphibia > Caudata > Salamandridae > Calotriton > Calotriton arnoldi. The sequence goes on along the minus strand of CAWUFW010004413.1, from coordinate 1,531,580 downwards.
GTAAACACCAACTTGGAAATGGATGAAAATTTAATCCTGACTAGAACAGGAGTAAAACTTTTTCCATTGGCAGAGGGGAGTTTCTCCATTGGAGAGCAATATTTTCCCTTTGGATAAAAAATAAAATAAAAGTTTAACAAGTAAATTTGCACTTGCTCCGCAGATTTTAGCTTGAGCATATATAAGCATGTATATTTACTCATGCAAAAATTGAATTTACAAAGGTTTACTAGGACTGCCATAGGTTTCCAGGACTACTACTTTCTGTAAAATCTGATGAATTCCAGTAAGTGGCAAATCTGCACCAATGCAAGGTCTTGAACTTGTGGGTGCACTTTCTTGACTTTCTTTAAAAATGGGGACCAGATGGGTTTTAAAGTAATTCTCCATTATTAGTTTTTTAATATTTGGTATACATCAAATTTATTTATTTAAATGATGCTTTATAGAAATGAAATTTAAAGTTGTCCCTATAAAACACACAGTATAGTTCACGAAATCTCTGACTTTCTTTCTTGCACACTTTTTGGGCATTTTTTAAAGCAAACAAATTGCTTGATAATTTGCAAAACCACCTGCAGCCCTCATCAGTTTTTCAAGTCAAACTTTTTTTGGGGGTGTATTGTTTTGATGTGAAATAAAATCACCATCCTTTATTCCATTCTTCCATACTTATTTGCATAGAATAAAGGACCATTCTGAGGGCAATTATAAGTAGACACAAACTGTTACATTTTGTAGACGTGTGCAAATTATTATACTGCAACCAGTGCCAATAATGCAAGACTTACTGTATTTTTTACAGGGCCTAACACTACATGCTTTGCATTAAAGAACCACATATTATCATTGTAAACATCCTGTACGTATGGGTAGATAACCTGCCTTAGCAGATAATCATCTTATCCTGTAGATAAGATAAACAGACAGACTTGTCATTGATACTGAAAAGTATGTCCTAGACGTTTCACACTGCTGTGGTGAGATTCCATGTAACAACATACCCATCTTCATGCTTTACCATACCCTTAAACGCATCCTGGTTTTAACAAATGCTCTTCAGAATAAATAAGTCAAGCCTAGTATTTTTTGTTGTAACTTAAAATAGGCATATTACATATTTTTCCCAATGAACCAGTCAGCCTAGCGCCTTTATTATTGGCTTATCACCATAACAGACTCAACCCTGCTGAATTGATTATAGGTATTCCCACGAGGTAACCTTCACGCATATAGTCATAAAATTAAAAATTCACTTATAATTACAGTTGACAAAACAAACGACAATCCTTCCTAAAAGGGCTTAATAAGAATTAACACAGTGCACATTTTCTATCTCAAGGATTTGTCAGAGGGGGTAATCAACACCCAAACCTTTGACTACTATAGTAAACTGGGAGATTCCGTGCAACCAAATACCTCCATACAGGCCTAAACACAGTGTTATAACAATTCACTGTTAAATACCTTTATCCATTAGTACATGCGTTCACAATAAATGCATATGGTCCACTTCCTTTGTCGTAACTTTCAGAATCAACAGATCAGTCCTGTAGCCGTGATCATTGGCCTGTCACCATAACCAATTTAGTCCTGCTTTATTGAGAATATGCTTTCCTACAAGGCAAAAAGTGCAATCAAGCACTCTTTTTCAGTGGAAGCACATAACATTTGCCCATTCAAAGGCTGCTTTCAGGGCAATAAACACATGGGCATGGCCAAATTCTCTCTCTCTCTCAGTGGTGCTTCTTAAAGCTCATTTTTATGTTGATCACGTACTGTCTGACAACAGCTGCGCTGTCAAGCCTTACCTAAAAATGGCTGTATGAAAGTTCACCAAATCAGACAGGCTTGTAGTGCTGATATTTCATGCTTTCCATTTGTTTGGTGTATTTTCATCAAGCCTTTTTGAAGATATAACTAATAAATTGCACGTGTCTATTCTGTATATACATGTTAGCCACCAGACCATGTTAGCCGGGTCTGGTGGCTTAGTGGACTAACATGTCCACTGTAGGGCGCTGTGTTCCACCACATGGTCACAGGTTCAAATCCCGGCAGGTCCACTTAGCCTTTCATCCTTCTGAGGTTGATAAAATGAGTTCCATTGAGTTGGTCAACAATAAAAATCTGTTATTCAGCGTCAAGATACCCTTGGGTTAGTATACGCTTTACAAATACTTATGTTATGTTCGTGAATATCAGAAACACTTCAAAATTAGAAAGAAGAGGGGTGTGGTCTGGCCACGAACGGAGATGGCCGCCTAGTAGGAGAGCTCCGCTCTGAGGGAGTCTCCGAGTGGGGGCTGCGGAGTACTGGAGATGTGCGGGTCCTGCACTTCGATGATCCTTAGCGGGGGAGCACCCCTGAAGGCTCGGATTTCATTATCGCTGCCGATGCCACTCAAACGGGGGACATTGAAGGAAGTGCGTGTGCGTGTGCTGGGCCTGGAGGCGCGCTGTCGTCAGAGGATACCGGATGCACTGGAAGCCATTTGCTTCCAGTGCATCCGGAGATGAGGAGGTAAGTTTCTCCTCGGGGAGGGTGGAGGGGGGTTTAAAAAGGCATCGGAGGAAAGGAATGGGTTTTCCTTTCCTCCGATGTCTTTTTAAGCATTCCTGGTGCACGATCGCGCATGGGGCGCGATCGTGCAGCAGGAATGCCCGTTTTTGTTTTTTAAATGGCCTGTGTGTTGGGGAGGGGCCCCTTGGGCAAGGGTCGCTCCCCTTGGGGGTGTAATTTTTGTAGATGGGTCTGCCCCCCTTGGGGGGGGGAAGCAGATCGCTTAGAAAAAATAAATAAATTTGAGCCCACTAGGCCACCAGGGATTTTTTTTTTTTAAAGGGCCTTTGTGTCGGGGAGCTTCCCCTTGGGCAAGGGTCGCTCCCCTTGGGGGAGTAATTTTTCTAGAGGGGTCTGCCCCCCTTGGGTGGGGGGGCAGATCGTTTTTAATTGAAAAAGCCACTAGGCCACCAGGGATTATTTTGTTTTTTTAAATATGTTTTTGGGGAGTGGCCCCTTAGGCAAGGGCCGCTCCCCTTTGGGAATCAGTTATTCTGGCCGTTTCTGCCCCCCTTGGGGGAAGATCGGCCTTGTTATTCTAGGCCCATCTGCCCCCAAGGGGGGCAGAAGCCATTAGACACCAGGGATTGTTTGTGTTGTTGGGGAGCGGCCCCTTGGGCAAGGGTCGCTCCCCTTGGGGGCAGATCGTTTTTAATTGAAAAAGCCACTAGGCCACCAGGGATTATTTTGTTTTTTTAAATATGTTTTTGGGGAGCGGCCCCTTAGGCAAGGGCCGCTCCCCTTTGGGAATCAGTTATTCTGGCCGTTTCTGCCCCCCTTGGGGGCAGATCGGGCTTGTTATTCTAGGCCCATCTGCCCCCAAGGGGGGCAGAAGCCATTAGACACCAGGGATTGTTTGTGTTGTTGGGGAGCGGCCCCTTGGGCAAGGGTCGCTCCCCTTGGGGGAGCAATATGTTTTTGGGGAGTGGCCCGTTAGGCAAGGGCCGCGCCCCTTTGGGGAGCATTTATTTGGGCAGTTTCTGCCCCACTGGGAGGGCAGATTGGCCCAAATAAACAATTATTTGTATTGTATGTCCACTAGTCCACCAGATTGTTTTTGTGTTGTTGGGAGCGACCCCTTGGGCAAGGGTCGCTCCCCTTTATAGGGTGATTTTTGTGGCCGTTTCTGCCCCCTTTGATGGCAGATTGGCCATATGTTTTCAGGCCCCGTCTATCCCCTATGGGGGCAGAAGCCACTAGACACCAGGGCTTTTTAAATGTTGGTGTTGGGGAGTGACCCCTTGGGCAAGGGTCGCTCCCCCTTTATGAGGGTGAGTTGTTTGGCTGTTTCTGCTCCCCGTGAAGGCAGATCGGCCATATGCTTTCTAGGCCCACCTTTGCTTGGCTGGTGGATAGTGTGTGGACTAGTGCATTATTTGCATATGTGATTGTAATGTTTTATTTCTCCTTTTTATTCTAGTGCAAAGCATTTGATTCTTGTTTGCGGTTTCGGCAGTGGTTGATCTGCAGTTTTGCGTAGTTGCATTTTTTGGTAAGAAAAACATTTTTGTTGTGTTTACTCCAAATGAGTATTAATGTCATGCATGAATGAATTTTTTGTAAGTGGTGTCATAATAGCAGCATATTTAGTTAGTGTTTTGAGCATGAAATTCTTTGCGATGTGTTTTGCGTTGTCTTATGTGTAATTTTCTTTTCTTTTTCTTTTTAGTGGGATACTGTTGGTCCTTACTGTGTCTGTGCAGAGTAGGTGGTGGTGAGTCTAGCTGCTTCTGGCAAGTGAGTGGTATAGTGTTGGAGTATATAGGTCTTCGTGATAAAGCCACATTTTGTTTATTACTTATTTTACAAAGGATTTATTGTTGTTGACTTTTTTTTGACAAGTTACCTTTATTAGTAAGCATTATGGCTAGCCGTACAATTACTGCTCAGCAGGCGGTTGGTATGCTTTTTGAATCTTCCTCTGAGCAGGATTATGAGACTGACAGTGCGTCTGAGGGAGAGGAGGGAGTGCAAGATTCTGGCAGTGAGTTTTCTGTCCACGAGGAATCATCTGATGATGAAGCTACTCTCAGTGCGGATGAAGTGCCTGTTTTAGAGGAGGACACTGATGTGCCGATGTTGCAGCAAGAGACATCGGTATTGCAGCCTGAGGCTGCAAGGCTTCCTACTGGAAGTGCTGGAATCTGGGTTGATCCAAACATGGTGCAGCCGGTGTTGCCTGCCTTTAGTGGGGATGCAGGGTGTAGAGTGAATTGTGAACATTTTTTGCCTATACAGTTTTTTCAGTTGTTTATGGATGATGTATTTTTGGCTGAGATTGTTGAGCAGACTAATTTGTATGCTGAACAGTTTTTGAGGGACAACAGTGCCAGACTTAGGCCCCGCTCTAGAGCTACCCGGTGGACTCCCACAAATCTGGATGAGATGAAGAAGTTTTTGGGTTTGACTTTTTTGATGGGCTTGATAAGGAAGCCGTCTATGGCTTCATATTGGCCTACCAGTCCCTTGATGGCAATGGCCATATTTCCTGCAATTATGAGTCGTGATCGGTATTTACTTTTGCTTCGGATGCTGCATTTTGTTGATAATGCTTTGGCGTTGCCACGAGATCACCCTGACTGTGACCGTCTTTTTAAGATTCGGCCTGTTCTTGATCACTTTGTAGATCGATTTTCAGAGATCTATACTCCAGGGAAAGAAATAGCTGTTGATGAGTCTTTGGTCCTGTTCAAGGGCCGTTTGGTTTTTAGGCAGTACATTCCTAGCAAGAGGGCACGTTATGGAATTAAGATGTATATGTTGTCTGAGAGTAGGACAGGATATGTCTATAATTTCCTGGTGTACACTGGTAGGGATTCCACTATTGACCCCCTGGTTGTCCGTCCACATTTGGAGTTTCAGAGAAAATTGTGTGGGATCTTGCTAGAGGACTGTTTAACAGAGGCCACCATTTGTACCTTGATAACTTCTACACTGCTGTGCAATTGTTTAAGGAATTATTCAAAGTGGACACTTTTGCTTGTGGCACAATCCGCTCTAACCGTAAAGGTTACCCAAAAGAGCTTGTTTGCAAAAAAGCTTCAGAGGGGACAGTGCAGTGCCTTGCGTAGTGAGGAACTGCTAGCTGTGAAATTTGTGGACAGAAGGGATGTGTACATGCTGACTACCATTCATAATGAGAGTACTTCACCTGTGACTGTTTGGGGTCAGGTTGCTGAAGTGCGCAAACCTGTGTGCATTGTAGACTACAATAAGCACATGGGTGGTGTCGATAGAGTAGATCAGAGGTTGGAACCTTACACTGCTGTTCGTAAGGCTTACATTTGGTATAAGAAGTTGGCCATCCATCTCTTCAATTTAGCAACTTTCAATGCTTTTGTTGTGTTCAAGGAGTGTTCTCCTGCGTCAAAGATGACTTTTGTTCAGTTTCAGGAGTCTGTGATAGGCAGCCTTGTTGTTGTGGAACAGGCAAGTGTTCCTAGAGTTGGAATGGTGGAGGATGTGGCTAGATTGAAAGATCGCCACTTTCCTGATTTAATTCCTCCCACGCCCCAAAAAAACAATCCCTGTAAGAGATGTAGAGTCTGCTTGCGAAGAGGTATGCGGAATGAGAGTGTTATGCACTGTGCCGATTGTCCTTCTAATCCTGGGCTGTGTGTGCCCACATGTTTCAGATTGTATAACACTCAAAAGAGCTTTTGGGAGCAACCGTGAGTCTAATAGTGTACTGCCTGGTCTGTATGGTTTTATATAGTTGTTGTTCAGTTTCACGTTTGGCAATAGAATGATGTCTTTAGTTACTGCTGTTGTTTTTGTAGTTATAGTTTTGTATCTAGTTGCAATTGGTTTGTGTTTTCTTTCTCGTTAAAATTTTTTTAATGACGGTGTGCGTGGACTGGCGCTTGGCTGGCGGTGTGCGTGGACTGGCGCTTGGCTGGCGGTGTGCGTGGACTGGCGCTTGGCTGGCGGTGTGCGTGGATTGGCGCTTGGCTGGTGGTGTGCGTGGACTGGCGCTTGGCTGGCGGTGTGCATGGACTGGCGCTTGGCTGGCGATGTGCATGGACTGGCACTTGGCTGGCGGTGTGCGTGGACCGGCGCTTGGCTGGCGGTGTGCGTGGGCTGGCGCTTGGCTGGCAGTGTACGTTGGCTGGCGCTTGGCTGGCAGTGTGGGTGGGATGGTGCTTGGCTGGCGGTGTGCGTGGGCTGGCATTTGGCTGGCAGTGTGTGAGTAGTGACTTGGTGCTGGTCATTACACACTCTGCAAGTCAAACGCCACTGCAGACACTACGTCAACCACCAGCCAGTGTGATTGCTGTGTCAGTCATGTGGGCGTATGAACGTGATGGGCCCTTGAATGGCCCTGTCTGTTGATGTGAATGTTGTAATGTGCTGGGCCCGTGGCTGGCGGTGTGAATGGTCTTGTGTGTCACGTATGAAAGGTGTGTGAATGGCCTGTAAAGAGGTTGGTGCCTTGCCGTGGCTTTACAGCTCACGAGCTGTGAGTCATTGGTTCAGGTTTTTAACCTTTTAAATATTAACAATGCATTTCCTTTTTGTGAAATCTCTTGTTAATAAAATATACATTTTGAACCTTTCACTCACCCTCGTGCCAAATCCAACCAGTATATGTGTGTACTTGAGGAACAGGTGGATAGGCAGTCATATTTGTCTCATTTGTCTTTCTATGCTAAGGTGTAGTCTGTCTCTAGGGAAAATTTACCAACTTTAGATATTTCTGTAAAGTTTAAAAAACAAAATGGGGAGTGCTGGGTGGTGTGCCTCTCATGGATCCCAACAAGTTTTTTTTTTACTCACAATGCCATGCAAACCTCAAAATGTGACTATAGTCACGCATTTTCCTTGCATTACTGTGTCATAATATTCTGTTGTCAGAAAAACCACAATTTTCCTTCCACCCAGCATTCCCCCCAGGTCTCCCGATAAAAATGGTACCTCACTCGCGTGGGTGGGTCAAGTACCCGCGACAGGCAAGGGCCCAAAACCTATTGAGGCGACATCAAAATTACCTATCGCAAAACAACCTGGTTTTGCAAGGGGGGGTCCCTCTGGGTTTTTAGCCCCGGGCTCTGCGGCCATCTTGGGAAACTACCAAACCCACACATGTCTGCAAACTAGACACCCGGGGGAGTCCAGTGAGGTATGGCTTGCGTGGACCCCCAACGTTTTCCTACCCAGAATCCCCTGCAAACCTCAAATTTAGCTGAAAAAATCACTTTTTCCTCCAATTTCTGTGTGGGAAAGTTCTGGAATCTGCGTGGATCCACAAATTTCCTCCCACCCAGCGTTCCCCCAGATCTCCCGATAAAAATGGTGCCTCACTCGCGTGGGTGGGTCAAGTACCCGCGACAGGCAAGGGCCCAAAACCTATTGAGGCGACATCAAAATTACCTATCACAAAACAACATGGTTTTGCAAGGGGGGTCCCATGAGTTTTTGGCCCCAGGCTCGGCGGCCATCTAGGGAAACCTACCAAACCCACACATTTCTGAAAACTAGACACCCGGGGGAGTCAAGCGAGGTATGGCTTGCGTCGGTCCCCCAACGTTTTCCTACCCAGAATCCCCTGCAAACCTCAAATTCAGCTGAAAAAATCACTTTTTTCTCAAATTTCTGTGTGGAAAAGTTCTGGAATCTGCGAGGATCCACAAATTTCCTACCACCCACCGTTCCCCCAGGTCTCCCGATAAAAATGGTACCTCACTTATGTGGGTAGGCATAGTGACTGAAACAGGAAATGGCCCAAATCGTACTGTGAAGACTTCAAAATTACCTATAACAAAACTACCTGGTTTGGGTGGGGCACCTGGTGTTTTGGCCCCGGGCTCGCTGCCATCTTGGGAAACCTACCAAACCCACACATTTCTGAAAACTAGACACCCGGGGAGTCCAATGAGGTATGGCTTGCGTGGATCCCCCAACGTTTCCCTACTCAGAATCCCCTGCAAACCTCAAATTTAGCTGAAAAAAACACTTTTTCCTTACATTTTTGTGTGGGATCACCATGCTGGCACAAATGTCCTACCACCCAGCGTTCCCCTTGTTCTCCCGAGTAAAATGATACCTCACTTGTGTGGGTGGGCCAAAGGCCTGTGACTGGGAAGAGCCCAAAACGTAGGGATTTAGGGTATAGCACCGAGAATTCTAAGCACTACATTTTTTTAAAAATACGTTTTTTAGCCAATTCTGCTTTGGACACCCACACAACTGAGGTATCACTTTACTCGGGAGACTGAAGGGAACGCTGTGGGGTTGGACATTTGTGCCAGCACGGTGATTCCACGCAATAATATGTGGAAAATGTGTTTCTTTCAGCTAAATTGTAGGTTTGCAGGGGATTCTGGGTAGGGAAACGTTGGGGGATCCACGCAAGTCATACCTCATTGGACTCCCCAGGGTGTCTAGTTTTCAGAAATGTGTGGGTTTGGTAGGTTTCCCTACATGGTGGAGAGCCCGGGGCCAAAATACCAGGTGCCCCCCAAAAGCAGGTAGTTTCGTTATAGGTAATTTTGAAGTCTCCACAGTACGATTTGGGCCACTTCCTGTTTCAGCCACTATGCCTACCCACACAAGTGAGGTACCATTTTTATCGGGAGACCGGGGGGAATGCTGGGTGGGAGGAAATTTGTGGATCCACGCAGATTCCAGAACTTTCCCACATAGAAATTTGAGAAAAAAGTGATTTTTTCAGCTAAATTTGAGGTTTGCAGGGGATTCTGGGTAGAAAACATTGGGGGGCCCACGCAAGCCATACCTCGCTGGACTCCCCCGGGTGTCTAGTTTTCAGAAATGTGTGGGTTTGGTAGGTTTCCCTAGATGCCTGCCGAGCCCGGGGCCAAAAACTCATGGAACCCCCTTGCAAAACCAGGTTGTTTTGTGATAGGTAATTTTGATGTCGCCTCAATAGGTTTTGGGACCTTGCCTGTCGCGGGTACTTGACCCACCCACGCGAGTGAGGTACCATTTTTATCGGGAGACCTGGGGAAACGATGGGTGGTAGGAAATTTGTGGATCCACGCAGATTTCAGAACTTTCCCACACAGAAATTTGAGAAAAAAAGTGATTGTTTCAGCTAAATTTGAGGTTTGCAGGTGATTCTGAGTAGGAAAATGTTGGGGGAACCACGCAAGCCATACCTCACTGGACTCCCCCGGGTCTCTAGTTTTCAGAAATGTGTGGGTTTGGTCGGTTTCCCTAAATCGCCGACGAGCCCGGGGCCAAAAACTCATGGGACCCCCCTTGCAAAACCAGGTTGTTTTGTGATAGGTAATTTTGATGTCGCCTCAATAAGTTTTGGGCCCTTGCCTGTCGCGGGTACTTGACCCACTCACATGAGTGAGGTACCATTTTTATTGGGAGACCTGGGGGAATGCTGGGTGGGAGGAATTGTGTGGATCCACCCAGATTCCAGAACTTTCCACCACAGAAATGTGAGGAAAATGCGTTTTTTAAAATAAATGTTTAGGTTTGCAAGGGATTCTGGGTAACAGAACCTGGTGAAAGCCAGTCAAGTCACCCCATCCTGGATTCCCCTGGGTGTCTAGTTTTCAAAAATGTATAGGTTTGCTAGGTTTCCCTAGGTGCCGGCAGAGCTAGGGTTCAAAATCTACAGCTAGGCACTTTGCAAAAAAAGGGTCCGTTTTCACTGTGAAAATGTGGTGTGTCCACGTTGCGTTTTGGGCCGTTTCCTGTCACGGGAACTAGGCCTACCCACATAAGTGAGGTACCATTTTTCTCAATAAGACTTTGGGGAATGCGGGGTGTGTGGAATTTTGTGGATCCACGCAAATACCAGAACTTTCCACCACAGAAACGTGAGGAAAATGTGTTTTTTTGTTTTTACAAAGTTTTAGGTTTGCAAGGGATTCTGGGTAATAGAACCTGGTGAGAGCCAGTCAAGTCACCCCATCCTGGATTCCCATGGGTGTCTAGTTTCCAAAAATGTATAGGTTTGCTAGGTTTCCCTAGGTGCCGTCAGAGCTAGGGTTCAAAATCTACAGCCAGGCACTTTGCAAAAAAAAGGTCCGTTTTCACTGTGAAAATGTGGTGTGTCCACGTTGCGTTTTGGGCTGTTTCCTGTCGCGGGCACTAGGCCTACCCACACAAGTGAGGTACCATTTTTCTCAGAAGACTTTGGGGAACGCGGGGTGGGTGGAATTTTGTGGATCCACGCAGATTCCAGAACTTTCCACCACAGAAATGTGAGAAAAATGTGTTTTTTGGACAAATTTTTAGGTTTGCAAGGGATTCTGGGTAACAGAACCTAGTGAGAGCCAGTCAAGTCACCCCATCCTGGGTTTCCTGGGTGTCTAGTTTTCAAAAATGTATAGGTTTGCTAGGCTTCCCTAGGTGCCGGCAGAGCTAGGAGTTCAAAATCTACAGCTAGGCACTGTACAAAAAAAGGGTCCGTTTTCACTGTGAAAATGTGGTGTGTCCACGTTGCGTTTTGGGCCGTTTCCTGTCGCGGGCACTAGGCCTACCCACACGAGTGAGGTACCATTTTTCTCGGAAGACTTTTGGGAATGCGGGGTGGGTGGAATTTTGTGGATCAACGCAGATTCCAGAACTTTCCACCACAGAAATGTGAGGAAAAAGTGGGTTTTTTGGACAAATTTTTAGGTTTGCAAGGGATTCTGGGTAATGAAACCTGGGGAGAGCCAGTCAAGTCACCCCATCCTGGATTTCCCTGGGTGTCTAGTTTTAAAAAATGTATAGGTTTGCTAGGTTTCCCTAGGTGCCGGCAGAGCTAGGGTTCAAAATCTACAGCTAGGCACTTTGCAAAAAAAGGGTCCGTTTTCACTGTGAAAATGTGGTGTGTCCACGTTGCGTTTTGGGCCGATTCCTGTCGCGGGCACTAGGCCTACCCACACAAGTGAGGTACCATTTTTCTCGGAAGACTTTGGGGAACACGAGGTGGGTGGAAGTTTGTGGATCCACGCAGATTCCAGAACTTTCCACCACAGAAATGTGAGGAAAATGTGGTTTTTTTGTACAAATATTTAGGTTTGCAAGGGATTCTGGGTAACAGAACCTGGGGAGAGCCAGTAAAGTCACCCCATCCTGAATTCCCCTGGGTGTTTAGTTTTCAAAAATGTATAGGTTTTCTAGGTTTCCCTAGGTGCCGGCGGCAGAGCTAGGGTTCGAAATCTACAGCTAGGCACTTTGCAAAAAAAGGGTCCGTTTTCACTGTAAAATTAAAGTGTGTCCACGTTGCGTTTTGAGCCGTTTCCTGACGCGGGCACCAAGTCTACCCACACAAGTGAGGTATCATTTTTATCGGGAGACTTAGGGTAACACAGAATTGTAGAGCAACTGTTATTACCTATTGACTTTAGATGCATTTCTGCCTTCCAAATGAAAGACAATGTGTAAAAAAGAAGTCATTTTGAAAAATGACCTATAATTCTCATGCTAGTATGGGCAATCACAATTTCGGAAATGTGCAAATATCTACTGTTTCTAAACTCTATATTTTGTTCCAATTTCAGAAATACATAGGTGTCTTTCATACCGATGTTTCCATGTATATATTTTCCCAAATTAATTGCTATATACCCGGTACATAATAAAAAACCATTGCAAGATGCTGCTCAGTTATTGGCTCTGGGTTCGTCCCATATATCCCCACAACCAGAAAGGTCCAGCGGATGTAACGGTATATTGCTTTTAAACAGCTGTCACACTTAGAAGAAGTTACAGGTGAAAACGTTGGCACAAATGGCTGTTTTTTCCAACTAATTTTCAATTTTTCCTATATTCAACTGTTAGGTTCTATAAAGAAACCTTGAAGGATCTACACAAATGACCCCTTGATGAATTCAGAATTTTGTCTACGTTTCTAAAATGTAGAGCTTTCCAAGATCCATTATTGCTTTCATACCCATTTCTACCATTAACTAGAAGAAGGTTGAAAGCACAAAAAATAGCAAAAATTGGCTATATCCCAGAAAAATGCCAAAACTGTGTAAAAAATGTTGGTTTTCTGACAAAAGTCTGTCAGTTCCTAAAAGCTGGGAAAATGGTGATTTCAGCCCCACAAACCCTTTGTTGATACCATTTGCAGGGAAAAAACCAGACGCTTTCATTTGCAGCACTTTTTTCCCATTTTTCCCCAAAAACCCAAAAGTTAGCTGTATTTTGGCTAATTTCTGGGTCCCCTCCAGGGGAATCCACAAACCCTGGGTACCTTTAGAATCCCCATGATGTTGGAAGAAAAGGACGCAAATTTGGCGTGGATACCTTATGTGGTCAAAAAGTTACAGGGGCCTAAGCGCGAACTACCCCAAATAGCCAAAAATAGGCTTAGCACAGGGGGGAAAAGGCCTAGCAGCGAAGGGGTTAATATGATCAAAAGAAATCAATACACTAGGTGATGCTATTTCCACACATTATTGTTATAGTTTTATTATTAAAATCTAATGATCATTTCAATTGAAAATGTAATGTCTGTAATGGCAGTGTGCTACCACTCCATGCATACTCCACTCTACCCCACTCCACTCTACGCTACTCTACCACTGCACTATAATCTGTACCACTCCCCTTTATACCACGCCACTGCACTCTATGCCACTCTCCAGACTAGTCCACTCCACTCTGCTCTGCACAACTCAACTCTACGCCACACCATGCTGCAACACTGCACTCTACGTTATTGCACTCTATGCCAATACACTACGCCAATGCACTATGCTCTGTACCACTCTACTCTACGCCCCTGCACTCTATGCCAGTCCACTGTATTGTATTGTATTGTATGAACACTTATAAAGCGCACTGTAACCCTACGGGCATCCTGGCGCTGTGATACACATGTGTTAACCAACGGGGAAAGCTACAGGTCATACTAAAAAAGATTATACTCTGGGAAACAGGCCAGGTCATACTAAAAAATTATACTCTGGGAAAAAGCCAGGTCTTCATTTTTTTACGAAACAGCATCAAATCCTGTACCTGTTGCAGTTCACAAGGAAGGCTATTCCAGAGGCGAGCGGCTGCCACGCCAAACGCTCTTCCCCCCATAGTTACTTTCTTTATTTTAGGTATGATTACCAGATTGGCTGATGAGGAGCGGAGGCTGCGTGTAGGAGCATACCATCCAAACTTATTCTGTAACGGTTTGGGCCCAATTCCATGTAGAGCCTTAAACACAATACACAAAGACTTAAACTGTACCCTTTGAGCCACCGGGAGCCAGTGCAACTCAGCCAAAGCCATACTAATCCACACTAATCTACTCTACACCTCTGGACTCTATGCCACTGCACTCTACACCACCTTGCGCCATTACTCTACACCACTCTACTCCACTGCACTCTAGCCTGCACCACTCCACTTCACTCTACCCTGCACCACTCCACTTCACTCTACCCTGCACCACTCCTCTCTACACCACTTCACTCTAATCTGAAACAACCTACTCTATGCTACTGCACTCTGTCACTGCACTCTATGCCACTGCACGCAAAATTGCAAATGCACTCTCTACGCCACTTCACTCTACTCTGCACCACTGTAGTGTATGCCACTACTTTCGAAGCCACTCCACTCTGTCAATGCACTCTACGCCACTCTACACCACTGCACTCTATGACACTCTACTCTGCAACACTGCGATGTTCGCCACTGAACTCTACGACACTCTACTCTGCACTACTGCACTCTACTCCACTGCACTCTGCAACACTCCACTCTATGCCACTGCACTCTACACCACTATACTCTACTCAGAATCTGCACCACTCTACATCACTGCACTCCATGCCACTCTACTCTGCACCACTCTATGCCACTGTATCCTATGCCACTCTAATCTACTCTTCACCACTGCACTCTGACCCACTGCACTCTACTTTGCACTGCTGTACTCAACACAACTGCACTCTATGCCATTCTACTCTACACCACTCTACTCTAAGTCACTGCACTCTATGCCAACGCACCTTATACCACTCTACACCACTGCACTCTATTCTGCAACTAGTAGCGGCTCCTTCCCTAGAACATTTCAGTGTCACCCCCCAGTGGAGACGGCAAAAGCAAGCTTAAACAAGCATTGGCATAGCCAATAGGTCTCGCCTTTGGGACATTATAAGTGTTTAGCCATGCAACAGTTGATGTTGCACCAAGGATATTGTGCTGCATAATTAAATACTTATAAGGTCCCAAAGGCGAGACCTATTGGCTATGCCAATGCTTGTTTTAACATTGTACTGTGTCAGTCCGACCTAAAAAAAAATAGCAAACCTATTTTGACTTTAAAGAAAAAAATAATTAAAAATAATAAAAGTGAGTTAGAAAAGATGGTCATTCAAAAGCGCAGTGTGAAACAAACACGGAAAAATAGGCTCTAGAAATAAACCAACTGAACAATGCAGATGGAGTTCTTTAAACTGTGCAGTGTTAAAACATTTGTCTTTAATGTACCATTATTTCCAACAGTTGCTGTCGGTCCGACCTAACAAATGGCAAACCTATTTTGACTTTAAAAAAAACCTACAAAATAAATAAATAATGAAACACAATTTTTAAAAACTTTTTTGTGTTCTCGTTTGCCAAAGCCTGAGTACGGCACTTCAAAATATGTGGTAACGGGTATATTGAAAACTCTACTGGCCCCGGGGCGCTAGATTACCGAGCTGCAGTTAATGGTACTGGAAAGGAAATGTGCGGTTGTCACTCGCCCTATATATCAGCAAACCGGGTTACGTCAGCGAGAGCATCTGTAGGGCACATTCCTGACCGTGGATTGCCTAGAGGGAATGGGGGATGTGACATACAGCAGCGCAGTTCTTCTCCGCAAATAAATCAGCGTAATCAATCAATCAATCAATCACAGAATTTGTAAAGCGCACTACTTACCCGCGAGGGTCTCAAGGCGCTGGGGGAGAAAAAAAGGGGGGGGTGCTGCTACTGGTCGAACAACCAGGTCTTGAGTAGCCTCCTGAAGGTCAGCAGGTCTTGGGTCTGTCGTAGGCTTAGTGGAAGGGTGTTCCAGGTCTTGGCGGCGAGGTGGGAGAAGGATCTGCCGCCGGTGGTGGTTCTTCGAATGCGAGGGACGGTGTCGAGGAGAGGTCGGCGGAGCGGAGTTGGCGGTTGGGGACGTAGAAGAGGAGTCGTCTGTTGAGGTAGGCTGGGCCAGTCTTGTGGAGTGCCTTGTGTGCGTGGATGAGGAGTTTGAAGGAGATTCTCCTGTCGACGGGGAGCCAGTGCAGGTTCCTCAGGTGGGGGTGATGTGGCTGTGGCGTGGTACATCGAGGATCAGGCGTGCGGAGGCGTTTTGTATGCGTTGCAGTCGCTTGATGAGCTTGGCCGGGGCTCCCGCGTAGAGGGCGTTCCCATAGTCGAGTCTGCTGCTGACGAGGGCCTGGGTGACTGTTCTTCTCGTGTCTGTCGGGATCCACCTGTAGATCTTGCGAAGCATGCGGAGGGTGTTGAAGCAGGAGGATGAGACTGCGTTGACTTGCTTGGCCATGGAGAGCGTTGAGTCGAGGATGACTCCCAGGTTGCGTGCGTGGTCGGTGGGTGTCGGGGCTGCTCCCAGCGTCGTTGGCCACCAGGAGTCGTCCCAGGCTGAGGGGTTGGAGCCGAGGATGAGGACCTCTGTCTTCTCCGTGTTCAGTTTTAGTCGGCTGATCTTCATCCAATCGGCGACGGCCTTCATCCCTTCATGGAGGTTGGATTTGGCGGCGAGGGGGTCCTTGGTGAGTGAGAGGATCAGTTGAGTGTCGTCGGCGTAGGAGATTATGTTGAGGTCGTGCTGTCTGGCGATGCGTGTGAGCGGGGCCATGTAGATGTTGAACAGTGTTGGGCTGAGGGACGATCCCTGGGGTACGCCGCAGATGATCTCGGAGGCTTCGGATCGGAATGGTGGGAGGCGGACTCTCTGGGTTCTGCCGGCGAGGAAGGAGGTGGCCCATTCCAGGGCCTTGTCTCGGATCCCTGCGTCGTGGAGGCGTGCGCGTAGTGTGCGGTGGCAGACAGTGTCGAAGGCGGCGGAGAGGTCCAGCAGGATGAGGGCTGTGGTCTCACCGTTGTCCAGCAGGATCCTGATGTCGTCGGTGTGCGGCGATGAGGGCAGTCTCAGTGCTGTGGTTGCTGCGGAACCCCGATTGGGATGGGTCCAGGATGCTGTTTTCTTCGAGGTATCGGGTTAGCTGTTTGTTGACGATCTTCTCGATGACCTTGGCTGGGAACGGAAGCAGGGAGATGGGCCGGAAGTTCTTGAGGTCTCTCGGGTCCGCCTTGGGTTTTTGAGTAGGGCGTTGATCTCTGCGTGTTTCCAGCTCTCTGGGAAGGTCGCGGTCTCGAAGGAGAGATTGATGATGTTGCACAGGTGGGGTGCGATGGAGCTGCTGGCTTTGTTGAAGATGTGGTGCGGGAAAGGGTCTGACGGGGAGCCGGAGTGTATTGTGCTCATGGTCTTGATGGTGTCCTCGATGTTCACGCTGGCCCAGGCTGGCAGGGGATCGTGGTCGATGGTGTGCGGCGGATCTGGTGCATCGATCTTAGTTGGGGCTGTCTGGGTGTTGAAGCTGTCGTGGATGTCGGCGATCTTGCGGTGGAAGAAGGTGGCGAGGGAATCGCACAGGGGTTGCGACGGTGGGATGTCGTTGGTGTTGGAGCTGGGGTTGGAGAGTTCCTTCACGATGTTGAAAAGCTCCTTGCTGTTGTGTGCGTTGTTGTCGAGGCGGTCTTTGAAGGAGATTCTCTTGGCGGACTTGATGAGGTGGTGGTGGTTACGGATGGCGTCTTTGTGGGCTGCGTGGCTGTCCGGTGTCTTATCACTGTGCCATTTCTTCTCTAGTTTCCTGCAGGTACGCTTGGAAGCTAGGAGTTCCGAGGTGAACCAGCTGGCTCTTTTGGTGGTGTCTGCATAAAAATCTCAGACGCAGGGAAGACAACTCAACACTCGCCCTGACACATGAACAATTAATAGCATGTCTGAGCTGTGGAAAACCAATGAATTACGTATGTTGTGACCATTTACGAAAAGTCAAAACACAAATAAGCTTGCAGCCGCCTGTCAGCACAGTTCTCGCCCCAAATACCCAATTTGTATGTTTGTGTGTGGCCGAGAAAGGTCGCGTTCCTGCGCTTGAATTACGTAAACCTACAAAAAAGTCTACCAGGTAGAAACGCTCAAGCGCTGGATTCAGAAGGTTGCCAGAAGACAATTAGAAATAACCCTCCTAGGATTAGTGAGCAGTTAATTAATTTTATTAGCTTCATTGCTATGGTAATGCGGGAAATATGTTCTCCAGTCAAGTGTGTAACTGCTTTCAAATGTATTGTGTTTGCCGTACCTGCAGACAAGCACGTTGCCTGTCGCAGGGGTGCTGCAGGCGCACCGAAGTCCGACATTTAAATACACAAAAAACAAGATGCAGGTTTATAAGGGTCTTCACCGCACAGAGACCGATTCAACGCTTAAAGTAAAGCTTTTGGGTTGCTGCGGGCCTCTGAAAGCCTGGTGCCGCCGCAGGGCTGATAGCTGCGCCCCTGCTGGTCTGTAGACGCTGAGGGGGGAGAGGGTGGGGGAGTGCGGCCGAGAGCACACAAAGCGTTTCCCTTGCGGGAGCGAGCAAGGGCACCATCTGTTTGAAAGTTAATTGCAAACAGATGGTTTCAAAGCTCGCTCCCGCAAGGGAATCGCCAAACGTGCACGTGTTGCCATTGAAAGCAATGCAATGCGTGCACGTTTTTGGCCTAAAAAGGGAATCGATTCCAAGAGGTCTCCTCCTATGCAGCGCATGCGCGCTGCGTAGGCGAGACCTAAAAATGAAGTTCTATCCGGACTATGCAGTGTCCATTGCTGCTCTGTGCAGTGTTAGTTGGCTGAAGTGTTCACTCTGCCGGGGCGGGGCATTAACGTGGCCAATCCAGTTGATTGACATTCTATGTCAATACTTTGCAGACGTGTGGAGTCTAGTGCACATGTCATGTTGGATAGGTCTTTGGCTATGGCCAACCCGACATGCGCACTTCAGACTCCTCGAACCAGTGCTCTGTTTAGGAGGTTTGGGGAACACAGCTCAGTCCCCATGATCTCCTCGGGAGTGCTGGGTTTGCCTTCTCAAACCAATCCAGGTTTTGCTCTCATGAACCTTTAAGTATCATAGCAAAGTCTGGATTAGTTTGGGCAGAACAGCCTGTCCCTGGGGGCCGCACAAATAACCAATCACTCAGTGGCTTTAATTTGAAGCCACGGATTGATTGCCCATGTCTTTAATGGTGACCTAACAGTACAGCTTTTCCCCTCACGCACAGCGCCAACGATGGCATTGTGCACAAGAGGAGCAGAGATGCAGTCTCCTCTCGGTCTTAGGCCACACACTCAGATTCAGCAATGGCTGCCTCCACATTTCAGTAAGTGCTGCGGGGATTTGAAGTCATGGCCTTCAGATCACTGAGCGCGTCATCAGCGAGCATTCTACTCACTAGCACATCCCACCTCTTTCTGTGGCTAAAGTCCTTGCATTGGCTGCAGGCGCTGGGGAAGATGGAGTGTGTCAACTGAGTCTGCAAAATTGGGGCAGCAGGTGCAGGTCTGTTTGAAAAAAGTTTTTAAATAGGTTAAATATTCAGGGGCTTATTTACAAGCCCCTTGCGCTGCCGGTGCGACACTTTTAATATGGGAAAAAGTGACGTACCGGCGGCGCAAGGGGCTTGTAAATAAGCCCCTCAGACTCAGTAGCGCACTGGCCCAGGGTTCTCTGTGATAGGGGCTCAAACCATCCCTCCGCTTGCTACACACCATCTATCCTCCATACCTCCCCTGACCCACTTACTCTTTGAGGCCCTTTAACAAGGAAGTTCACCCCAAAGCCAAACAAACAAGCATTGGCATAGCCAATAGGTCTCGCCTTTGGGACCTTATAAGTGTTTAGCCATGCAACAGTTGATGTTGTTGCACCAAGGATATTGTGCTGCATAACTAAATACTTATAAGGTCCCAAAAGCGAGACCTATTGGCTATGCCAATGCTTGTTCTTTTTAGTTACTGATCCAAGTTGGATCAGTAATTAAAAAGAAAAAGGATACAAAAATATCTTTAATTATTTTTTTTTAAATGATCGGGAGGAAAGCAACACAGGGGTGGGAGGGAGGCGAAAACAACACGGATTGGTGGGGAGAAGCACTCGAGTAACAGTGAGCAATACAAGTGCAGAGGGAGAGAAGAACACAAGGGAGACCGCTCAAAAACACATGCACTCTCTTGGTGTGATTAAGTAAAAATAAAAAAAGTAGTGCTTGAAAAATAATCAGTAGAAGCAGGGATAATGAGGAGGCAACGCTCTATGCGAGATAATAAGGAGGCAACGCTCTATGCGAGGGACAAACACAAGATTGACAAGCTGGGACACAAATAAGAAAGCAGGAGAATGAGAGTGACAGGAAAGCCAACCAATGGGTGGGTGCTCCAAGCCCCTCTATGTACTTGGTAAGCCACAAGAAGCCTCCCAACAGACACCGCATGCAAGTCTAATAGGCTGGACCTAAAAACTATAGCTTGCGCTCCAAATGCTCTTTTAATATTCAATAACTGTGCAATTCGAAGTACAACAATACAAACGAGAACTGCATTTCAACTGCTGGCGCCCCTTGGTTGAAGCAGCATCTAATCAGAATGCAATGCTCACAATTCGGCCATTTCTGTGCACAATGAACAGGCTTGGACCCTTGAGAAATGAGCACTTGTGTCTGACTATATTCTCTCGCCTTCCTTCATTGTCAGAGTAGAAATGAGGCTGTTTGTGAATGACGCAGCAGCGACACAAGGCTTTCTCGAACTCCCCAGGAAGCATGAAAAGTAATCTTCCTTAATTGAAAGCAGTATTGTTTTGTTTTTAGACTGCAACAATCGCTTTAGTC
Source organism: Calotriton arnoldi (assembly GCA_963921515.1). Lineage (NCBI taxonomy): Eukaryota > Metazoa > Chordata > Amphibia > Caudata > Salamandridae > Calotriton > Calotriton arnoldi. The sequence continues at coordinate 1,511,164 of CAWUFW010004413.1, read as the reverse complement.
CAGGGTATTAACTCTGCATCAGAAAGAAATTTCTGGATTCAAACAGAGGCTCAGCTGAAAGCAAGAGGAGCATGTTCCTTTGTGGAGAAACACAATTTATAAGTGCTGAATCCAATTACAAGGGCCATGTTTCCAACACAATACCGGTCATTCGCTGCACCTACACTAGAAGTAATTTTTTCCGCACTTGAATTTGGGATAAAGGGCTGAGCCAGGACTGAAAACAAAAAGAGTGAAATGTGTCCCCAGTCGATCAGAATTAATTGGAGTTACAACCCCAACCTTTGATGTAAAAATAAAAGATATGGGTATTAAAATCTTCCATCCTCCATATATTGATAGCAATAATAATAATAACAAAATGAGTGTCAGAACTATTATTGTTAATAACAATAAAAATTGAAATTACTATACCACTGTGACTGGTATTTGTAGCCTGAATTTGTTTTTTAAAAACCTCTAGCTTGGTATTCACATGGCCTCTTGAAGCTGTTAAAAGCGGACACAGCAAAAACACTGGAATATACCGTGCTGATGACAGAAAGCTGACCTCATAGCGAAAGTGCTGGAATATACTGCTCTGAAATCAGAATGCTAACTTCATAGTGAAAGCACTGGAATATACTGCTATGATGACAGAAAGGTGACCTCATAGCAAGAGCAGTGGAACATACCGTTATGACAACAAAATGGCTACCTCACAGCGACAGCACCGGAATACACCACTAGGACGACAGAATGCGGACCTCGTGGTGACAGCACTGCAACAGACGGCTCTGACAGCACAATCCTAGCTGCGCAACGAAAGCACTGGAATATACTGCACTATCGATGTAGACAATCCTCTACTGTCACAATCATGCACTTCTTTTCATGTCGCTCTGGATCTCCCCACTGGCAGTTGTTGCCAAAGGCTGACTTGCATCTTGATTCATCACCACCAAGCCAAGTAACAACAAGCACCGGGATAGGCAGTAGGACTGGGCTTAACATGCTAACATGCAGTGCTAGCAGCGTAGCACAAGACTTATCGGAGGGATCTAGCAGAAGCGAACAAGGGGGCAAGAGTTGCAAGGTAGTCCCTCGTACAGTTCGACGCATTCACTTGTGTGAAGGCAGTAGGATACATCCAAGCAGCCAATAATATTAGGTGAGAGACGAATACTCCAGTGGACTGAACCAAGTAGTGATAAAGTCTGAAGCCAATGGCTGCGAGCCTGGTAAAAAAAAAAAAAAAGTCAATGGTTAAAAAGAGCAGACCCAAAGCCCACTCTATATTTATGTAAGCAATAGGTCGGTTCGACTTATAATCACTTATAAGGCCTTTGGGGCCTTATAAGTGATTAGAGAGAGCTATTGGCTTTGTTAACGTTTTTAACATGTGTTGCAGAGTATTGTGAATGTTGTGCAGCATGTTTAAAAGTTATAAGTTATAATTAAAAAAGTGTTTTAACTATTTGACACTTTATATATAACATAGAAAACATTATAAACAACTGAAGTATCCTAATAAAAACTTGAATTAACACGAACAATGTGTTCTAGTTTTGTTGTTTATGCAAGGAAGGGGAGAGTGGGGGGGAGGTGTAGGGAGGGGAGGACTGGAGTGGAGGTGTAGGTAGGGAGGGGATGGGATGGGATGAGGGGGAGTGGAGGTGTAGGGAGGGAGTGGGTGGGGGAGTGTAGGTGGAGGGAGGGGGTGAGTGAGGGAGCTGTAGGGAGTGAGGGTGGAGTGAAGGTGGGAGAGTGGAGTTGGAGGTGGAGGGAGGAGGGAGTGTAGGTGGAGGGAGGTGGGAGTGGAAGCGGAGGGAGGGGGAGAGGAGGTGCAACATAACAAATTCAGAAAAGAGCAGGGCATATACAGATAACTGGATAGCACACAGAGACTCTCTTCATTGTATTCGAATGATTAACCTAACAGTGCAGAATAGGTCTACTAAAAATAATATCAAGACACTTGAAAAATAATGTCAACTGATATGTCTCTTTTGGCCTACTCAAAAAGAGTAACGAAAAATTAAGTGTGCAAGTTAAAAAAAAATTATGTAATATGTATTGTAACCTCCATAAAAATAAGGACCCACCCCCTTCAGAGCACCGATTACGTAGCACAAAGGTGGCATTCCTCAATAACAGGTGGTAATCCCCGGCAACCTGGTCACTGTGGCACAATGCTGGTAATCCCTTGCCTATTGCAGGCAACAATGGCAAGATTGTGGTAAGGCACAAACATAAATTACTGTAAATACATTAGAGTTCAGGCAGGCTCAGTGAAGAACAAGTGCAAGTGAAAGTATGTAACTTGCATGTTAGCGTACATGCAGAGTTAACTTCTCCAAAACCCACACTAAACATCTTTGCCATTGCCAGGGTTTCAAGTAGAAGGTTGGGCAATGCAAAACCGATTACATTTATAAAGGTTTATTGTTTTTTTAAATACACCTAGTGTGTATGCAGTACAATGTACCTTTATCACTGTTCAATGTCTCCACCACTCACCCACACATGTCCACTGCCTCTTGGGGAATCTACCCAGTTCAGAAACAGGTCTCATGATCCGTTCTGATGAAACCCGGGAACATTATCTGTTAAAAATGCCTTTCCCATGTGTAGCTGGCGATAAACTGTAATAAAAACGTTACCAGCCAGTTACGAGTCTATATGTAACACATCTTGTGCCTTGAGTAAAAGTAACTAAAAAAAATAAGTGCAGGATCCAAGGCAAGCATATATACTGGTTAGGAAAAATGAGTTGAAACGTCTGAGTTGGTTCTGTTCTTTGCCAACTTACAGCAGTTCGATGATCGTTTGCACTGGCTTTATTTTTACTACAAAAGCCAACAATACACGGACACTCAAAGCTGATGCATCTTTGGAAACGACTTGTGCTCAGCTACTTCGGTTGAACGATGGGGTTTAGAAACGTCCCCAAATTACTACCAAATTAATTTCATGCAAGATAAAAAGAAATCTCCGGCAATATGGAAAAAGATTCCTTCCAAAGAGTTTTAAGGACAGAATAAAATGCTGCACTATCTTAATAGTGTCCACAATTTAGATTTCACTTGCTCTGGTTTATCTCAGTTACAATCTTCTAAACCTTGCTTACAGCTTGTCACCAGGCCCACAGTTCTCCCATCTGCCGTATGGGTGACACCTGTCACTGGCGGGTTGGAGGGACACATGCTCGTACCTCAGCTGGCAGCGGTCCTCCGCGGCCCCTGGAGACCCCAAGCATATCACACTTACATGATAAGCACTTTATTATCCAACGTCGGAGCCTAATTCGGGTAATTATGCTAACATCACGGCTGCCAAATGCACTCGGCCACTATAGGAGGGGTCACACTTAATTCAAGCCTCACGCCGCCTTGTCAGCCTCTCTCCCAGCCAGTGATTGTCCGACGAGCGCGCACAGCTGAGCTCGGTAATTCATCATATGACCTCCTGTATCAAACTGAAGCAGGCTTGGGGGTCCGTCCGACTGGCTGCAGTCAACGTGCCTGCGGACTTCTCTCGCCGACATAAGATGAGAAACACGAGATGAGGCGCCACAGTGAGAGCACGCTGATAGCGACGGAGAAACAAGCTCCGAGCTCATGCGTAGCATACCAAAGCCAGTGAAATAGAGCACACGGACGTGACGTCAGTCTTTACTCCAACAAACATATACACGGAGTATCAAATGCACCAGGAGCGTTAAACTGAAGTATGAGCACCTGAAGGTAGGCTTATGGTTCCTCTGTACTTTGTCTGCGAGTCACCCATGGTGTGAACGCTTTGTGGCACGGCCAGTAGTGTTAACAAGCGCGCGTGCCTCGCGCTGAAAGTGAAAAAAACAAGCAAAAGCGCGCCTCGCGCGGCAGCAGGGGGGAGGGGGCCTGCCGATTGCCTTGCGGGAGCCAGCGGCGATAATTGATACCATATGGCGCTGGCGCTCGCTCCCGCAAGGCAATCGCCACACGTGCACGCGTTGCCATTGAAGGCAATGGAACGCGTGCACGTTTTTGGGGAATAAAGGGAACCGATGGCTAAAGGTCTCCTCCTATGCAGCGCATGCGCGCTGCGTAGGCGAGACCTAAAAATGCAGCCAGGAGGTGTTTGCAGATGTAAATGCCTGCTGGGTAACGAGGACTAATAAGAAACGGCCTGCAAGATCGTTTTATAAGTGTATGTTACTGGCGCCACCTAGTGGTGAATATACTGCCCCGCAATGTCTTCACGTCAAAAGCTTCAAAAACACGTTTCTCCTGCTGACATCAGTTCTTAAGCAGCAGCAGAAAAATTTACATTATTGTATCCATTAAGCAGGAACGTTCCTCTGTTTGAGCAGAGATGTGTCACCCCACTTAATTGTCCCAGAGAATGAAAAATAAAATGGTAATGTAGTTAATTCATTACTATTTTATTTTCTGTCAACCTGTCCTGAATCGAGTGTCAGGACGGGGCGGGACCTGTGAGTGGCAGCATTAATTGGCTGCCTGACTGTGCACTAGTTTATAGTGCTCATGTCCTTTTAGCTGGCCGTCTTGCAACTCCAGCCTGACATTAGCATTATAAACCTCTCAACCCAGCTGTCTTAGACAAACCAAGGTTCGAGCCTCGGGGTCGACTCCACATCCTGTGATTCTGGGCAAATCACTTAATCTCCCCGTGCCTACCAAAAAAATGAATGTGTACTTGTGTAACGTAACTGGTGCTCATGTAAAGCGCTCCAATACCTTCGGGTCGAGTTTGCGCTATATAAATCTGCAAAAAAAAAAAAAAAGAGCCTACACAAGCCTCCAGTGTCCTTGGGAGCAGCGAGAGAGGCCACGCCCACCAATCAGGGCACTGCTCACATGCAGTGTCAGGGTTGGTTAAGCCTAGCTGGACGTAATGTGATGTGAGGAGAATAAGATGACCGGAGCGAGGAGGACGTGTCTCCGGAAAACTTGGTAAGTACCTTTTTTTCTTTTGTGTATGTTATTGTATTTATGTGCCTTTTTAAAAATGTGTTAAACCTTTTTCCTGCCCCTCTAATCGGAGGACTTTCCAGCTGCCACTGCCATTAAGATACCTGCTGCAGAGATCTTTGTGTGCCCAGAAATTTTGAGGGGATTATTATAGCAGTGAGACAACTCTGGTGGTTAATGCAGTTCTGAGAGCTTTCTCTGTTCTTTCCAGTCAGAGTTTTGACTCATAAAATAGCATAGAAGGTTAATGTGCCTGTGGCAAAGCACATCGTGTAACGTAAAGCTCACAGATTTGTATTTTAAGTAGGTAGGCAAGTGGGCTTTTGACACTGAGGTCATTTTGTAACTTCCAGTTCATAAGTTGCAATCCTTCTAATATAGCACAGTGATCTATTTACCAGCATCAAGGAGCTGCATACAAAGTGTATGTCACGTGTATGTGTAATAATTGTATAGCAGGAATCTGGCCAAAAAGGCAGAGAGGTTACGTACAGGGCTAAAGGCAAGTGTACAGTCAACAAGTGATAGGACTGTCTTTAATGATATCATAACTAGACCGTAAGAAGAACATTTGTGACAGGTTGTTTTAGAGAGAATGTAGTCTCCGACCATGTAATATATGTGTACATGAAGAGTTAAATACTACAAATGAATGTTATCATAAATGTTCAGAAAATAAGTTGCATTTATATTTTAATTTTGCAATGACCACGCTTCTTATGAGATCATCAGTCAATATGACATGAAGATCATTCAGTTGTAGCAATCAGATGCAGTTCAGAGACAGTTGTGTGTGCAGGTAAAATAATTAAAAACCTTACTTGTCTTATTATACAATTTGCACACTACAGTACGCGTAGAACATATTTAATGTATAAAGACATGAGGCAGTTTTTTATGTGTTTAAATATTTCAAGACTACATAATCACAATTGCTTCATAAACGTTCTTGCTTTCTCACTAAATTCTTTATTCAAATTTGCTTTAAAATTCACAATTTTCCACTCTTTATTTTTAAAAATTTCTCAGATCAAAACAAACCCTCCTAATATATTGTGCTGGCTCACTTTGCTATGTAAAACTCAGCCCAAACTTTTATGGCTCACCACTTTGAAATGTCACCAGCCACCACTGCCAAAATATTTAAATATTTATTTAATAAGGTAGACTTGATAACAACTATAGCTTAAACAATTTCTATGTATACACTGTACTAAGTTAATTGGCTTTATTTAGTAGCCACACTATAATACATTTACACTCGAATAGGACTATCAAGTGTCACTGAGGGTTTCCCGCACATCTCGAGTGGGGACTGTCATGTTTTCTGTGAGTTTGTCCTGCCACCCACAATGAGCTGCTGCAGGATGACAAATGTCCCTTTTTTACCATTGACAGGACAATCAAGAATGGAGAACTGGAGCTACCATGGCAGACACGTAGATCGGGGATGTCCAAGTCTCACTCTTTCAGACTTATATTAGCTGTAAAAAGGTACCTCTCTGCGCCTTTAAGGGTTGAGCTGCAGCACAGGATAGGGGTAGCTTTAGAAATGCAAATACAAAAAGCTTCCACCTGTCATCAAACAGCCCTATATTTGCGAATTAAAGCAATACTTCGGCCCTGTAATGTGAATATGCCTTAGGTATTTATTTCTTCCATTAAGGTTAGTGACAGAGGCATAGTAAGAGTGTGATTTGTCCGCGATCAAAGTGTGTCTTAAAAAAGAAAACTGAGACTGCAACACAATAATACTTGCTATACATTTACCACCACATTGCATTTCAGCGAATAGGAGACTGTCCCTCTCCCGCAGGTATTATCCACTCCAGTTTTCTTTTTTAACCATACTCTTACTATCAGCTGTTAGATTGATTCAAAATATTCTCAATCATGCCAAACAGTGTAAGCAGAGGAATAGTTTCAAAAGAGGATTGCCCAAGAGCATGCAATCTGGGCAAAATGGGAGGGCTCGGATTGAAAACGTGTCTCCTGGTTCCACACCACCCAACTAGCCCACTAGACCACAACTAGGTTGGTACTGATTTTAATGGCAAGGTTAAGGGACCACACATCGCAGGGTTGACTTATTTTTGGGTCTGACCAGATTTACAGTACAGTATTTATTTCCATCATATTTATGTGAAGTGGTAAAGCTGAGATTAGAGGCCTCATTTATCAGACTTTCACGCAGTGCAGCAAGCCACCTTAGGAAGGGCAGGAATGTGGCGTATTTTACATTATGCGGAGCATTCCTTTCCTTTCTTTGAGCTGGCGCACATACTGCTGCATAGAGCCAAGGTAGGCACCCTTGCGCCATGGTGCAAGGGTGCCTGCATTGCAGGCAGGATTGTTTTTGTGCAGGAAGGGGCACCTTCCTGCACAAAACCAATCCTCTGCTACATTTCCAGGTGTGCTACATGCAGCACACATAAAAAGAGGAAAAAATGATGAGAAATAAAGATATTTCTCCTCGTTACGCCTCACCTGGGGAGGCGTAGCATTTTGACGCATTCCCAGGTCTGCCACTAATGGTAAATCTGGGACTACATCAAAATCCATGGGTGGATGTGTGGAAACACCCACACTTCACCCATGGAACACCTCGCTTGGGCAGAGTAAGGCAGCACGTCAATTTGCTCTGTGTTGCATTACTCTAGATTTATCAAGCCACTCGGGGTGACGCAAAGTGGCCTTGTGTAACTTGACAAATCTTACTTACTAGTTGCGTAACCCTTGCACACCATTGCGTGGTGCAAGGACGACACAACTGCTCGATAAATCTGCCCCAAATGTCATAATTGCCTGGTGAAAACACATCCACTCAATTACATCTTGTTCTGTTTTCTGTGCACCCCGGTGACTTTTCCGCCATTTTTAGGAGTCCTATCAATGCACAGTAAAGCACACATGCAAAGTCAGAAAAGAAAGGAGAAATGAAAACATTTCTCCCTTTAACACCTGCTTTCAAATGGCATTGATTTCTTACACAAAACCCGGTCTCAAATTTTTAGTAGATAGGGTTTTGAGTCAGAAAGCATGGGTGGTTAAATGGGAACGCAAATGTACCCATGTACCGCCCCTTGACGCTAAGTAACACAAAGCAGCGCTTTGCACTACTTTGCATAACTTATTGGCAACTTTTCAGCACAATTTATTTTTATGACACAAACAGAGCAAATTGTTTGTAAATCTGGCCCAAAGGGTCTCCAAACCTACAAATTGTCCTGAGAAGTGATGATGGAAATGTTGCCACACTACTGAGGCCCTACTGCTATCGAGCCACCTAGTTTTTGCGGTTTGGCTGTGAAATTGTCAGTCTCAAAAAAATGAGTGGAGGAGACAGAAAAAAAAGAAATAAATAGAGAAATGAAAACAGAACTTGTGAGAAGTTTATTATTTTTCTAGGTATCAAAAGGAGGAACATGCCAATTTGTCAAGATCTCGGGGTGATGCCGAAGCTCTGTAGAGACAGGATCCTTCTCTTCTAGGGATCCCAACAATGAGGCTTTGAGTGGCAAAGGTCATCACCTGGGTACAACACAGCGCCCCCTAGAGTCAGTCATCTTAGGTTACTGCTTAATTATTTGCCATCGTCTGAAAAAAACGAAGAGGAGAAAGTCACAAAAATAGAATAACAAATGTCTCAGTAATCTGCCAGCATTCACGAGTGGGACTTGTCTACTGGAAAACTATGATATTTCCCCTAGGGTGCTGACTTTGGAAGAGAGGATTTTCTACTTCCGGTCACGTATCATCCTCATCAATATGCACCTATTTGAGGTGTTCAGACAGCAGGTTAAATGTGAGGTAATCCATGGTCCCAAATACAACACATTCAGCTGATCTAGGGTAATACCTTTGATCCTGACTGGAATAATATCACCACTGCAACAGGGAGCTATTCCTGATTCAGTGCACTATTCTGAATGAAGGCCTAGGGGTGTATTTTAGAGTTCGTGGAGGAAGCCATAAATTGGCAGAGCTCCCCCCCACTGAACTTGTCCCCCACCTCACTTAGTGGTGTGGAAACCACTAGGTTTCCAGTGCCAGAGCCACAGTTGACTCCGCCATTGGAAACCCATGACCAGATGGTCCATCTACCACAGGACCTCGGGGTCACAGTGGAAATGGACCTACACTACAAGTACAGGACCACTGTTGCTGAACCGAAACCTCACTGCCCTTCAGGGCTATTGTTATTTTGCTCTTCAGGTACCAACTCCTGATTTGTGCAAAATGAGCTGAGCGGGCCAAAAGACATGGCACCCGATTCGGAATTCAGTTGTGCCTTCAGTGCATAAACTGCACAAGTGAATGCACTGCAGGCGCATAGATCAAGGGCCATCTTAACAACATTATAGGCCCCCGAGCAAAGCAGTGCACTGGGCCCTGCCTACGCAACCACTTACAGGAATAAAAATGTTTAACGGAAAATTTGTGTTAAATTCTGGTCTGCATGTGGCCCTTATGCTCGTGGGGCCCCCGGGCAACTGCCCAGCGTGCCCATGCGTTAAGACGGCACTGCATAGATCTCCTCCAGGCAGACAGATTTCTCTAAATATGGTGGGTAGATTACAATTGGGGAAAGTAGTCATGGGCCTTCAGTGACCCGGCGGTCGAACGGGCCACCTGACAAACTTAAAATGACGTCTTTGATCTCTGTACCTTTACTGGCTTTCTGCAGTTATATGATTGATACTGTTCTTTTCTGGTCTTTAAAAAAAAAAAATTTGCTTGGAAGTACTCCCATGCTTTCACTTTAACTTCTGTTTGCTGGGATGTTTACTGTCCTTCACTTGGTAGACAGTGAATAGCAAAACACTCACCTCTTCTACCCAATCATTGAAGGCAGAGACCCGAGTGAAGACGGTGGGCTTCTTCAGGGCATTGCACCCAGCGGAGGATACAAAGCTAGCAATGCCATGGACGTGCCATGTCCCATCTTCAGCCTGGCAGTTCAGGGGGCCACCAGAATCACCCTAAAAGTAACAAAACGAAACGACAGGATGCATAATCTGAACGAGGAATAGCCGATCTGATTTTAAAACGTTTCTTTCATTAAATACTTTTATTTCAGTTAGCAGATCTGTTTACTACACCTTATTTCCAAATACAAAGCATATATAGCATATATTTGATATATTGCATGGGCACACGCACATCCGAATGTATATGCACCACCCCTTCTCTTAAGAAATGTACCTGGACTTGTCAGTGAGTTTCAAGTGTACTTACATCAACATCACCTTCTGTCACAATTATGCCAATTGAAGCATGGCTGTCTATCAGATGGGTGCACCATTGGGCAAGACTCTTCAATCAAAAAATTTCCACCCAAATGACCGTGCTCGTGTCTACTACGGAAGGAGGAAACTTGGTAAGATTACAACCAGATACCTGAACGGGATTAAGTCTTGCCATTCTGGCAATACCTACTTCAGGTCTCTCAGCTGCTATACTTGCATTGTCAATAAAAGTTGGCCTTCTAAATTTTATTCCATTTTGCATCATCCTAATTTTCCCATTCCAGATAGACTACTGGGAATAATTTGGTTGTCAAAGGTCACCTCACGAGAGCCAACTTCTGGTGCAATTTTAGTCAATGTGGCATGCGTAACATATGAATTTAAAACTCATTGGGCAATGCTTGTAGAAGCACTAGCGAATACCTTATTCAAATTAAATTGATTCATATCCTTTACTGATAAGCAGAAGCACTTTACTAAGATTGAGGAAAACGATGCTCTCATCAATGAAGTAAATCATATAGTGAAGTAGGTGGTGCTCAACTTGGTTTAAAGGTCTGTCTGTCTTGAATTTATGTAAATTATACTAAAGTATTGTTAAGGATGTTTTATGTTGTAAATACTTGAAATCATTTTTCCCTTCTGGCTGAATTTTCCAATGGATTTTAAATGAATGCACTTCTTTGTATATTCGTACAGAAATGCTAATCAATTAAGAAAACGTGATTCAAAGGTTTTTGCACTAAAGCATTTGTGAAACACAGAAGAGCCTCCCACAGAGAGCATATGTTTTGCATAGTTAGGGATTCCACGCCATGGCCCTTCTTAGGAGTACCTTCTTAATTCTGATTTGGGTGGAAACAGGAGTTTCTACCAAATTAGAATTCTGAGTCATGTGGTATAACTGCATTCAGGAATGCCGCATTGGATAAGGTGGACAAATCCACCGGTCAAATCTTTTAGACATGTCCCTGGAAAAAGGTCAGGAAACAGGGAATTTCATGTTGAAATTGGTATGGCAATATCACTTTCTCCATGTTAATCTATATTTCAGATGATCAACACGTAATGGCCAATCTAAGGTGTGGGTATACAGTGCGGTATCTGTAATGATGTGTGTGGTTTAACCGCACTTTTTTACTGAGCCACATGTAATGATGATCAATATTATCTCCATAAGGATCTATTGCATCATGCTACCATTTCTATGGCCCCTTAGTGCTCTCAGACACTGGTTGCTCTTAATGGTTCTAGAATTGTGTTTGAAGGGACTTAGGGGCATATTTACAAGGAGTTAACGCCACCAGAACATCACTTTTTCCGACGCTCTGGCTTCTTTGCCTTATTTACAAAGCAGGGTTAAGCCACTTATGCCACCTTGTAAATAGTACCCCTACTCATGCAGCACTTAGCTTGAAAGGGCATACAATGGGTGTTGCAGTGGGCATTCCGCCACAACACCCATTGCTTTTTGACGCTGCCCCATATTTACATGGTATGGGGCAGCGCCCCAAAAAACGCCAGGAAATACCTGGTCTTAAGCAGGCGATACGAGGAGGAATGTTTTAATTAGCCTCGTATTTTGCTCTTTCCATGTGTGCTGTATTCTGCAGCACACATAGATGAGCAAACTGCCTGTAAAGATTGTTTATGTGCAGGAAGGTGTCCCTTCCTGCACATAAAAAATTGCCCCTGCAGCACAGGTACCCTAGCTAAATGGCACTAGGGTGCCTGCGCTGGCACTAGGCAGCTTTTTTATCGCCAGCGCTAGGGGTGACAAAAGGGTGCGCCGCATTCTTATGAATATGGCACATCCCTATGTTTTGAAATTGTCGGAGCACGGCGTTACCAATTTTGGCGGAACACAGCGCTCCGCCAGTTTCTTGTACATATGCCCCTTAAAGTTTTGTCTCTCTCTTTCGCAAACACATAACGCATGCATGCAGCCATCTCATAATCACTTAAATATGGTACTCACATTGCAGCCAGCTTTGATGTCCCCACCAGCACAGACCATAATATCCTTGACGGTACTGCCCCACCAGTCTTTCTGGGTGCAATGAGCATGGTCTACCGCTGGGAGCAGTGCTTGCTGCAGAGTGCCAGGCAGAGCTCCACCGGCTGCAAAAGAAAAAAAAACAAGTGGATATAAAACAGCAGCGAAACTCTCATTGACTGGTTTGTTCATGTAACTAGGGATCTGTCCCTGCCCCCCCTTGACCCTGAACGCGCCAGCTGACCAATGAGATCCTTCACACTGGATGTCCTATTTTTGTCACCCAAAGTGTGTTGGTTCTATTTTCATTTGGGACACGGAGCACTTTTTTTTATATGTGTTTTCAAAATATAGATATGATTGTGTGAACAGTATTTGTTTTCCTGATTGCATTTTTGTGTGAGCGTCTCTTTCACCATCCTCGACTAGCATTATTAGCCATCGTGCTTGATTATTATCAAATATTCTTGTATTTCGCCGCTAGAACCATTGTTCTTTCCTGTATATGTCACAGTCTCCAGTGGCAGCTAATATCTCAAAATATTGGGCCGCAGTGGGCATGTATGCAGTACACCAAAATTCTATAGTTTTGCCCACCCTCTTACCCCCCAGCTTGATATCCTGTCTATGTGGGTGTAATAGAAGTCATTTTAAGTGTGCCAACGATATATATCCCGAGGAAGGCGTGTGACTTAATTATTAGTCGAAACCTTGAATTTAAGGTTGACACAGAAACCATCTAAAGCAATAGAGTTTTCACTATGAGTAGAAAAGATATAATAATTGGTTGTAACCCTCCCTCAAAAACATGGATGAAATCAGAATGGATTAGTGTCCATAGAGAAAGCAACGTTTTTAATGTATGTATGAATTAAATATGCATGTGAAGATTATAAGTAAAGTTATCACAAGTATAATAATGAATGAGTTTCTTTAAGGCAGGAGAAAGGGGCATCCTGGTGCTAGAGAACCCAAAGTACTGAGGGGGAAGAGCTGGCTAAGTCCTACAGGAAGAGCAAAGTTTTCAAATATTTTTAAAGAGGCGAAGTTGGACAGCTGAAGAATGGAGAGAGGAAGCATACTCCAGTTTTTGAAACCAGATAAGAGAACGACGGTCCACTGATCTTACCACGAGTGATAAGAGGTAAGGTGTCCAGACAGAGGAAGGCAGAGCATAAGACTCTTGCAGAATGTAGGGTATCATTTTTTTGTACAGGGAAGAGGGGCCTTTACTGTTGATGGCCTTGTGAAAAAGACAGAGAGTTTGGAAGAGGGCCGGTTTGTGCACTCGGAGCCAATGCAGTTTACGGAGATATTGGGAAACATCTGAGTGACCATCACCGAGGTAAAATGCGTCGCATATATAACTGAAATAACATAATAAATGATAAATCTCTTTTGATATATAATTGAAAATTGTTATTTGTTGGACATCAAAGATGAAATAAGGCTCAAAGTAAAGCATTATTTGCGAAAGTAGGAGAGGAACCTATATTTTTAAGAGAAACTAGGATGCCACATGCTCTTCTTTAGAGATCAATCCGGGAGTTTATCATTTGAAGAGCTACACGCACCTGGATATGCGAAATGTGAGAACTCTTTTTATTACATGGCCTTTAACGCTGATACCTGCTATTGTAGGTGCTAAGAAGGCATGAGATTCAAACCCTCTTACCACATTTTAGGGCAACGCATGAGATTCAAACCCTCTTACCACATTTTAGGGCAACGCATGAGATTCAAACACTCTTACCACATTTTTGAGCAAACCTATTCTGAACTCTACTGTTCCAAGGCATTTAGGCAGTGTGGTCCACATATAAACCATGCGAAAAGACACAACTCCCACGTTTATGCTCTCTATGTCTTCAGATCTGTACATCTCACATGTGGTTGGGCACTGCCTAAATACCCTTGTTAGCGAGCCGCCACTGAGCACTCCACATCCTGATCATCATTCTGCATAAAACGAGTCAGGTATTGAGACAGATGGGGCTCAGCATTGTGTGCAATGTGGTTGCGAACAACTTCAAAGGCCATTTGGTGCTAACAAAAGACTTTACTAGCAATCCACCCCACCCCAGAAGGAGGCAGAGAACTCTGTGGCAGACGTGGCCAGCCGGATACACTTTGGAGAAGCCCACATTCACTGCACCATTGCAATCTGCCACAGCTACCACAAAGGAAGTGTATCACACTCCTGTAACCCAGGACCTGCACCTGGCATTGCATGCTGGTAGTTGGCATGTGCTGGCTGTGGAGCACTGTGACAGGCTGGTAACCTGTATTGGCTTAAAGCTCCAAAGTGCATCATAAGCTCCTTTGAGCAAGAAACGCCTAAAGTACAGTCTGTGTACCCTGAAGTAGGAATCAGCCATGCAGACTTCTAAGTTTTCTCCAATAGAGCATGAGGAACAATGTGAGAGCCATTCTGTGGCCTGTGTCACAGATTAACTCATAAAGAAAGAACAGAGTGACCAGAGAAAGGGAGAAATAGTGAAAGTAGGATAGATGATGGTAGGGAAACTGCAGACCTGCGAACACACACATACCCACATTGTGTCATACGATATTGGCTGAGGAGTTGATATCACATGGTGGAACAGAAGGTGAGCTGGAAACCCCTGTTCATAGCGGATTTCTGTTCTTGTTTACAGGATCTGCACAGCCGTTTTTCATTGGGGGCTTTTAAATTCACCCTGTACATAAGCGGCAATCTCAGAAGTTTTCATTTTCTTTCTTTTTCAGAGTGGAAGGAAGTAAGGGATAGAAGTGCCTTACAGACAGTGCTCGGCACAAAGCCTCACCCCTCCCACCCCCCCAAGAAGTCCACACTTCCTCAACACACGGTGAGAGATCTTTTGAAGTTAGCAGGACTGAAACTGGATGAATAGTCTAGTATGTTGCAGGTCACCAGCCAAGTTGGTGATGGCCCTCTCCAGCCCTCTCATTAACCATTGTCTGAGGGCGCATGCTAGCCATGAAAGTCACAAGGGGATTGGAGAGACGAGAGAGGATTCAAATCAGGCACACAGACATTCCGGGGAGACACTGTAGAATTTTGTCACCCTCATGGCCTTCTTGGCTATACCGCTTCTTAGCATAAATACTCTTAATAGTGTAAGCATTTTCCAAAACCTCAAGTTCTCTCAACAATCAAAAGCGAAGTGGAAGATAACATAGAAAATAGCCCAAAAAACTTTGCCAAGGCCATTGTCTAGGACTAGGTAAACCACTACTCCATCTAGTAAAACACCATCAGAATAGGCGTAGCCTCTATCATCTTTGGGAGGACAAAACAAACTCCCTGTGCTCTTTGGAGCAGTCTTAGCTTCTGTGTTACATGAAGCAACCCCCATAGCCAGGGTAATGGCAGACAAAGGATCCAAGAAGGATCAAATATACAGAAGATCCTGGAGGGGGTAGAGAAGTGGAAAAAATAAATATCAGAGAGGAAGATAAAAAGAATAAGTCACAGGAGGATGAAGAGCAGGCATATTGCATTTTGCGAGTAAAAGACGGTGGTCCAGTACTACAGGCTCCCAATTCCTTCAGTGAAAGATGCATCCAACTACTGACGGGTGAGAGCTGGAGAGAAATTGGAGAGAGCCTTGAGAAGATGGTCAGTGGAGTCATTATACCTAAACAATTCCTTCATTGACTCCTTGAACAGAGATACGCCAGCAATGGCCCTGTCTACTGCAGAAGTAAATGTCCTATAATAGAATGACAAAGAGAAGAACTACCAAGCCTGCAGGAAGGGCTAAAACCACCCAGTCATCGAGGAAAACCCAGTGATCATGCCAGGTTGCTACAGCCAGACAATAAAATTCCCTAAACAATTGAGTGTTCTCCAAACAAACATTTAACACCTTAAATCGTAGCATTGTTTCCTTGAAGGTGCTTGTACAAGCACCTTTAAGGAAACAATGCTACGATTCAGTTGGATGAGACAACATGGAACCAAGTACCTCTGCATGGAAGACTCAAATTAAATTCCTAGCTAATCAAACGCCTACTCTGAGCCTTATTTCATTACCAGGGCGGCAATAATGTGAAATGCACAGAACAAAAGCTCTTAATCAAGATGAAAAATGGTGTCCTTGAATGAATGAATGGTAACATTTATGCCACGCCCACTATCCTGCTGGTCTCTTGACCCCAGTCATCTAAACATCATCTAAAATAAGTGTGATTTTAAATATTTCCTAAATGTAGCTGAGGATACTGTCTCTCTTAATGCATTGCCAAAAGATTGGAGATTCAAGACCAACGAAATTTCATTATAATCAACGCCTGCTAAGAAACCTCATGTAAGCTTTCGGAAGCTCTATGTAAGAAGATACTAGCATTGCTAAATTAAAAAACGCGGGGGCAGAAAAAGATTGGGCCCAAGACCCGAAAGTCCTCAAAAGCATAAATAGAATGAAGGACAGTGTCATTAGTGGCTGCAGAAAGGGCAAACTCCTTGAGTCTGTGTATGTCTTTGGACTAGCATTGCCTTTTGGAAGGAAATTCTTGAATTGCAATACATGTCTTGACTCGCTTACAGGCAAAGACAGGGCCAACAAAGGAAGAAAAGGGTAAAACAGGAATTCTTGAACCATGTAACACAAAAAAGGCAGTATCTGATTCCGTCGCAAAGAAATAACCACTTCTCTATCTCTCTTTTAATTTACCACAGTGGGAACGACTAGGAATACTCCTTCAATGACCAAATCACTCCCTCTTTCTTACACAGCTCTTTCCCCATTCGTTAATTTATTTACCTTAAACTGAGCTTCCATAAAGGGATTCCAATGGGCTGTCGGGCTAAGATGCATTGCGAATCCCTTTCAACAGGTGCTCCTGGACTGAGAACGGCTAAATTGTTAAGAAATATTGATGCTTCTGAAAAGCATTAAAGGTGTGCATGGATTGATAGCATCTGCTCAAACTGTTTTTTTCCTCAAGTAAATCAAGAAGTGTCTGTATGAATGCATAATGGGCACTTGTTCCAACAAGGTCTACCCAACCAACCACAGTAACGCGCCCACTCCATTAGAACCCAACATCTGAGGTAAGACCGTGGTAGAAATTGATGGGATTTTGAGACTACAATTTCCTACAACAAAATGTTCTATGGACACTTCGGCTGTTTAACCAATGGAAAAACACACATTGTACACTTGGGGTGATTAATAAGGGTATTCTTTAAAAAATTTCAACCAGACTTTTTGCAGTTTTTATGTTGGCTTCGGGGTGTCAGGGTTGTTATATTAATATATTAATATTATATTTTTAAGACCTGAAAAAACATGAACTTCGCCTTATGAAGGCCCTCATTTTGAGTGACCAGGAGATATGGGTCAGTAATACAGTAACCAATACAACAGGAGCACAGGAGGAAAAAAGGTCATACCGCCCCCCACTCAAACAATTATAAATAACATTAAATCTGACCAATTGGCGCAGGACCTTTTACCGAAAGTGGTTGTAGGTGCGAGTGACGACAGCAACCACTCGGTAAATATGTTTTTATGGAGGGTCTTTGGAGCAGTGCTTTGAAGAGCAGGATAAAAACAGAACTTGTTTGTGATTGGCATGATCTTCTTTTTAATTTTGTCAATAACCACAGATTGGTGTGAAAATATGGAGGTGAAGACTGGCTTCCCCAACAGCCCTGATGAAGTTGCCTAAAAAAAGTGTGGCAACGAAACATGTTGGCCTTTCTCGAATGAAAGTGGCCATATACATGCCTTCTTCTTTTTTAACCTGAGGACACTCACGGCTCTAAATAAAGGGCATGTGAGTGATACCCCATTTTAAATAGTGAGAAAAATCTTTTTCTCTACACGGTTGGGGACCAGTGGGCACTGAGAGAGCCTATATTCTCAGTGTTGGCTGTCACACAATTTTTTGATTTATCTCTTTCTTGATTTCCCACCTCGTAGGAAGTCTCTATACACACGTTTTCTTTTCTTTCTCTGGCCACGAGAGCAACCGATGATGAGAACGTGAGCATACTGGCGAGTACCATCCAGCAGCTCCTTGGGTGTGCGGACGTGAGGTGCTCTCTGGCCTCTCCTCACATTTTTTTGTGTTGCACGCATTCACTTGATGGTACGATATCACTTTTGTGTGTAGGTTTTGTGGTTATTGACGTTGTTTTAAATTGAACAGTAAGGACCAGCTGGTAATGGTTAATTGGCCGTGCCTGCGGGGGAAGTTGAAAGTGATTGTGAAAACTTCCTGTGGGTCTAAAAGAACACCAGGTGTTCTGGTCAGTAATACAGTAACCTGGTGATCCATAATTCAGCCTAATTTTCCAGGGGCAAATTTCTCCAGGTTTGTCCAAGGCGAATAAAATGCAGGATAACTGTACTCAGAAACACCTGCTGCAGTAAACAGAGCCAGTTCTCTTCCTGCTTTGGATATTTTCAGTCAAACGTGATTACCCAATAGGGTTACCCCCGGCTGCTTTAGAAAAAAAATACCGGACATTTGTTTAATTCATGCTATTCGGGAGCAGGCAAGAGCTTTTGCAACATGCCAACCACTTCCCTGTTTGCTCTAACAATAGTTCTGAAACGATTTAGAGCTATCTAACAGATTTTGACTGTTTTTTATGTGCTTGCTGTTTTAGGTTTATGTTTCAGAAGGAAAAAAAAATCCAAATTTAATTTCGTTTCCTAATATTTTTATACCGATCTGGACTTAAAAATATCAGCCAGGTCTGTACAAAAAAAGGCCAGATGGCAACCCTATTACCATGCCACCCACAATGAGGGACAATAAATTATACACACTGATATGAAATCCAGGTTAGACACTGACCCGCTATCATCAAACCATTTTTGGTGTGTATTCCTTGTATGCATGTTGCATTTTTATAATATCGTATGTAGGTGTGGTAAATTCTGTGGCAGAGTCTCGGTAGCAGATACACAAGAGTCTTGAACCTCTGTAGGCACAATGAGCTATCAGAACACTGCATAACACCTTCTCAACTACTCAACAGGCAAACTAACGCTGAGAATGAAGTTTGAGATCTAAAAACTAAATCCAAAGCGAGGAGCTTGGCGCTCTCAGTACAGGAGCATTCTGATTTATATTACCACCTCCCACCAGATCATAACAGACACTGTTTCCAGATCTGGATTTTCATGTGATAAGCGAATCCATTCGCGTGCTGCAGTATTGTTTTGCTTGCTTTGAATTAATTAGATTAACATAACAAAAAACAATGATTTGTGGTGAGAAATTCAGAACCAGAGACAATGTAAGTAATGACCTAGAGTGAACAGATCCCCCTAATGACAGAGACATACTTCTTTGCCGAGGAGCAAGACTTATAAAATTTACTAGAAACACAGGCTGAGAGACAGAGTGCTGATGTTGTAGTGAATTCACCCATTGAGATTAACCAATCCTAGTCTGTCCCTCCGAAGATCAAAAATTATTGTTAGTTGAAATAGTTTGACTTCCTTATGAGTAATTCAAAATGAACGTTCATGGTTGGAAGGGCAGAATACGTACTGGTCAGTCGCCCCCAGCCGCTGATGTAGCAGGGAGAGTTATTATCAAGTAGTTGGCCGGCGGGCGCAAGACATCCAAGCTTCACCTTGTCATTGAGCTCAGCATCCCTGGATAACTTCATCAGGGCAATGTCATTACTGCAATCAAAGTAAGCAGATGGATTAGTCATTAAATAAAGACTATCTTATCCAAGACAATAAAAGGCGGTGCACCCTTTAACACCCCGCTCCTATTCATACTCTGTGATGGCAGTAGTGCTCTCGGGTCACCATTGGCCGTTGAAGCCGCTAATGTATACTTCACAGGTGTGGTCACGTGTTTGTCATGAAATTCATTATATGGTTTGAGCTACAACCCCACAGACATAGAGGCTCAGGATTTTAATCTGTAAAATAAGCACCTTGTCCTCTTTGTATCCAGTGCGTTGTTTGTATTGTGAACCACACAGAAATGTGATCATCCCCTCCCATAAAATGCTTTCTATGCATCACTCGGATGGTCTGTAACAAAATCATAATATCAAAGTGCTTCAATGCCTCGTCAGGGTTTGTAAGCGCTACAAAAATGCAATTACAATACAATACAACTAATCACCCCAGTAAACGCACTTGAAATTGCCATTTGCTGCCTAGACTTGAAGATGTGGATGTGTAATACTTACCTCAAAGCTGTAGGAATGGTTACAAAAAGTAACTCTGGGGCTGTGTATGATTTATGACTTTAATGCCTGATTTAGAGCTTGGAGGGAACTGAAAATCTTCTAATCTGTGGAAGAAACTCTAAATAATCGACAGCTGCATTTCCTCCACCAATAAGATATTGTAGTGGACATTCAGCTAGTGGATTCTACTCAATATTTAGTTTCCTCTAGAAACTACAGGATTTTCAATTCCCTCCGACCACTAATTGAGGCTCTATGTCCTGCTGAAGGTGCTTTCTTTTTACAAATTACATGTAATTCATCTGTTTAGGTGATATGGAGTCTTTTCCCATTTTCTTTAAATTATTTAAGTCAGTATCAGGAAGTTGTGAGGACATTTGCCTTTACCTCAAGTAAGAAGAACTAATTACTTGTCTCTGATGGACAAAAGCGGTGTCATATCTGAGGTTGCCTGGAATATTAGTGTGAAGGGAGCTGAAAGCTGGGGTTCAAAGCTTTAGTAGAGCGGTTAGGGGATGGGTTAAAGGGTGGGGATGAGAGTTGTGCCCTCTGGAGGATGCTCATTGTTCATTGAGGATGCACTGGAGGATGTGCATTGAGTACACATCTCATGCAAGACATTGCCCCATCTCCCTGGTGCTGTGGCGCAGTGCATAGCATAGTGCAAAAACAGCTTTTTTATGCCACTTATGTCATTGTTGGCATGCAACTCTTTGTAAATACACAATATTTTAGGTTTTGCACAGCACTGTAGTTTTTCACACAGCGTGGCATGAATTTGAGTAAATCTGGCCCTCAGACTGTGTATTCTTCACTGTTACGTAGAAGGCCAGACAACCATCTCCCAGATACCAGACTGGAGCTACCTAGGATGTAGCAATTCTAATACACCGAGATTGAAGATAGTCCATAGAATCAGGGGTGACTGAAGGTCAATCTGACAGCAGGGCACATCTGATAATAATGATATGTGACAGTCTACTAGTCAGTCAGTCACAAAACTTTATTTGGCATCAATTAAAATGCATAAAAGTACTTAAAAGCAATAAAAGTAAAACATTTGTTTATACAGCTAAAAACAATGCATAAAAATAACAAAAATCCATAACTTTTGACTCTTCATTTGTACAATATCCCTCACATTACTCCCCTAAAATCCAACATGTAAATCATCAATCTTAAAACTCATCCTCAAGGTTTTATCGCAAGCACCTACTGGATGTAGATGCTTAAAATCAAATAAACAAAACCATATACCATCATCATTCTAATACTATAATTTATCAATAGCTGCAAGTTTATAATTAGATGAGTTTAAGATACCCCTTCGTAGCCACTCTACACCTCTAGTAACTTTACACACTTCCAAAACTAGACCCCCTGTACAGTTTATTGTAACATTACATCTCATGCTGGTATATGAGCAATATTCCAGACTGTACGTCCATAAATATTTTCTATATATGTCTTACAAACAGTCTTCTAGTCAGTTAGTGATGGGCTATCTTCTCATTAAGAGCTTTAATCAATTTGATTAAACCACATTAAACCGAGTCACACTAAGGATGGTGCTCAAGAAGAGCTTCGCCACGGGCACCTCAAGGCCTGGTGTGGACCTTAATGCATCAGGTTTCATTATTAAAGCAATGAAGGAGGTCAATATCTAGATGCTCATCAGGTAGGAAGTTTGAAGAGCTGAGGCAAGTTGTTGCATCAGAACACTAGTCAATATTGGGAGGGCAACAGACATTGTTTCAAGGAAGGGGTGTATGTTACATCATCAAATGGCAAAATCATGTGCGGCCTTAATATAATATTCAGAATACTGTCTACTGCAATATCATGAAGGGAAGTACTTCTAGGTAGCTGAAGATTTACTATCCTTAACGCCATGTCTGTGTACATTGAAGAGATATATACATCGTTAATGTAGATAGATGTGAAAATAGTAAATCTATAAATCCCTATATTTACTTAACTTTTCCATGTTGGGGTTGATAGTATTCTGGATATGATATTTTGGCAGGGTGATATTTATTACTCTACATATTGATAGAAAACCCAAGGAAGTTTCCTTCGGTACTGAGCTGGGAATAGTCTTAAAAGGAAGGGGGCATAGCTAAGCACACGTCTGTAAAGATTACTGATACAGGGTATTTAACAGATTGTATGGTTGAGCAATAGACCGCTAGAATATATAGTTCACTTAGCCTGAATAACAAACAACTGGTGATGTCTCAAATAATCTGCACTAGAGTTGCTGGTATATTGGCACTTGCTGATGGCTATTAATTAAATGTATGCAATCAATGGCCTAATGCAAAATTAAGGGGGCCCCATGCAAAAGGTAAAAAGAGCATCCTTAGTCTTTCATATCTCACAGATACTCATTGGCCTTGGGCTGAATGGGGCCCCCTTGAAGAGTTGAGGGCCCCCTTGAATGGTTGGTGGCCCTTCTGCACTGCAGGGGCTGCAGGGGCCTTTGTTATGCCCCTGATTTGCATATTCACAGGAATATGGGCAACACTTTTTTTTTTTTTTTTTTTATTAACATTTTCAATAGATACAACATAATGCAACTACAAAAAACTTGCCAGTTACAGGGTCATTGATCAAGAAATATGATATAAGCACATGCCATACAATACTACAAATATACAAATGTTGGTCAGATTTTGTCTGCAAATTAAGAATGTACCTGTCCTCGATTACAACATAAGTTCGAGGGGGTTCCTGGGATTGCACTTATAGTCCTTTATAGAAACATCCATTCGCCTTCGTCCGCCACTACACATAGCATCACCCACCCCTTTCCTGCGAGATCACTCAGGAGCCACCCGACCCCTCCCCAGGTTCGGTCCCCTCAGCTGCGGGGCTTGCTGACCTTATGTTTGCCCATTGTATATAGGGTTCCCAGATGTCACGAGGTCGGGAAGTAGGCGGCATCAGCTCCCAGAATATTCCCAATTGCGTGTGCCCATATGCCACATCAGCCAGCCAGCCCTTAATCGTGGGTATTCGTTCCCTGCCCCAGTATAATGCCACCCTCCTTTTAGCAAACAGGAAGAGCAATGCATGTAATTTACGTGATTTGAGTGGAGTGTTTTTGACATATCCCAATATGCCTAACACAGGAGATGGGGCATCCGATCTGCCAACAATTTGGTTCACCGCAGTGAAAACTGCAGACCAGTATTGAGTGAGCGACGGACACGACCATGCCACATGTAGAAAAGAAGCAGGAGAAAAACCACACCTCCAGCAGTCATCCCTCTCTCTGAGTCCCATCCTGCGTAAACTGATGGGGGTCCTATAGAATCTGTGTAAGTATTTGAAATGTATCAAGCGCAGTCTATAGTTAGGCGAAAGCTCTGTAAGTTGACCACAGCAGAACACCCATTGGTCTTCAGTTAGTGGCTCCGACAGGTCGTCATTCCAGTACTGCAGGGACTTCGGCTCGATCACTGGCGCCGTGGCCTGCATTTGCCTGTATAGCCTGGTTACCAACCGACGGGGGGACGGAGACCCCACCAGGCTCTCCAATGCAGGGAAAACAGGGGGGGCCGACGGGAAATCTTCAGTGAGGGCCCTGCACGCCGTACGCAGCTTATGATACAGGAACACTTCCGAAAATGGCACAGTCCCACCCTCCTCTGCCACTGGGGGAGACATGAATACGTTATCAGGGAATAAGTCCGCAAAGGTATGGAGATGTAGCCTTTGTTCCAGGGATCTACCAATCCCCCCCTCAATACATGGTAGTAGTGGATTATGTGACAGTGATAATGAGGGAGCATATAATAACGGGACCCTCGCCCTTTTCCGTAGTTCCTCCCACACCCATCTCAGCGTGCCAGCGGAATCTATGGTCCCTCTGGGGCGTCCCGCCCTCGCACAGATGGCCACCTTCAGAGGCATAGGTGCAATTATATCTTGCTCCACCGCCACATGGGGCTGGAACGGGGTCGGATGTACCCAAAAATGCAAGTATTGAGCTTGAGCACAGAGCGCATACAGGACCATGTCCGGGGCGCCCAATCCCCCTTGACTCAGGGGCAAAGTCAATATGTCCCAAGAGACTCTGGCCTGACCACCCGCCCAGGCCAGGGCCACCAGATGAGATCTGAGAGTTTTAAAGAATTGCGATGTGAGTGGAATCGGAATATTCGCGAACAGGTACAGAAACTTGGGCAATATAACCATCTTAGCAAGGGCCAATCTCCCAGAATATGGGCAACACTTGATTGCAATTATCTGGTACATGTTTTCGTTATTTGACATTATTTAACACATTGTATCACTTCTTTGATCCATTCAGTCAGGATTGTTTTTTGCTAAATAGTCAAAGATTGCAAAACAACGCTTGCTTTTGTCACTATTTCCAAGACAGGGCAGAGTGAATGAAGCAATCAGATTTACATATGTATCGCAATAGTTAGAATGAGTAAGATATTAAAAGTGAACAGGAGCATAAACTGATAATGAAATAGTAACGCAGCGAATGCGCATGCTATAAAAGTGAGGAGACTTACCCACATGCTGCACAAATGCTGATCCAACGAGGGTGTACAAAGATTTCATTACTATTGACGGAGATGCGCTGTTCACTGCCCTCCTCTACATCCCTGTTGTGTTCTCCCAACACCACCTGGTACTGACGGCCTTTGCTGCAAGACACAGTAGGCAATTACAAAGGAGAATTACATAGCTTTGAGCTGTCTTCTACAAAATGGAAGACTTGAAGTTGTCCACTAATCTTAGATGAAGGTTTGTGTTATGATTCAATGTTTAAAGGATTTAGAGTAACAAACTCCTGGCTCACGGAATCTAGACCGCCCTCGGCATATCATGACCTACCTTCCAGCTATAGCCTCCATCACAGATCAGTCTCTGGGATCCACTCAGTCGTTCTGACATTGGATTAACCAAACCTCAGTGGCCTCTTGAGGTGCAATAGCCGGAGGCGGCTAAGAACTATGAATCACCTAGGCCTGTTTCAGAGATAGCATGAGAAAAAGGAATAAACATTGGGTGGCCTTGTGAGCTTCAACAGCTGGAAGCACCAAAGAACTTGCCTGGTTGCATAGCTAGTATGAGCAAAGGGAAAGTGTATGGGAAACTAGGGGACTTTATTTGATTATTATTTGATTATTAATGAAT
Organism: Calotriton arnoldi; assembly: GCA_963921515.1. Classification (NCBI taxonomy): domain Eukaryota; kingdom Metazoa; phylum Chordata; class Amphibia; order Caudata; family Salamandridae; genus Calotriton; species Calotriton arnoldi. The sequence continues at coordinate 1,485,625 of CAWUFW010004413.1, read as the reverse complement.
TTGGGGACTGGAATGTTGTTAAAATGGTGTGTAGGGCAATGCATCAAAAAATGGTGATAACTGTAGATTGTAGTATTAGCTAACTCAGTGGTTGCCATTTAAAGGAGGACTGAGAGCCATCCTTGCTTTAATTCCTGTGCCCTTCAGATTGCAGATCGGAAAATCAATAAAGGAAGCAAGGAAGGATAGAAGGAAATAAGGAAGGCATGAGGGATATCACAAAGGAAGGACCAAAGGAAAGAAAGAAAGAAGGAACGAAAGAAGGAAGAAAGAAAGGAAGGAAGAAATGGAATAAGAAGGGAAGATGATGGATGGAAGAAAAGAGAGCAGGAAATATGAAAGGGCCAAAAAAGGAAATATGAAAGAAAAGAAGGTATGAGAAAGTTAGGCAAGAAACTGTCCATTTTTGCATAGAGATAAGCAAGATAGTATGGAAAATCGAGTAATATCTAGTCGCTCAACCCATCTCACATCCATCATGTTTTGCAAATGATCACAAGTTGTACAAAAAAAATGCAATAAATTGCAAATTGCAAACACTTCTAGCCATTGATTTAGCAATTAACTCTATAATACTTGATTATTTTGTTTGGAACACAACTACATTGCCTAAAAAGAACAGCATGAGCTCACAGATTCTTGGTCTGGTTGGACAGGTGGCCATTATGGCTACAAGTTTGATATCATGAGGTGAGGTTACTCCCCACCTCTTAGGGCACCAGTAATTCGAGTGTGTGCGGTTTTAGGGAAATCAATGGGAATAAATGTGGGACCCTGATGTTCCCTTCAGATATGGGAATACCGCACCTGATTCCACCTTCATCTTTCATGTTCTACCCAATTCCATTCAAACATTTTGCCATCTTGGAGTAGGCAAATTACCAGGTGTAAGACTACAGTAGATTCTCTCATAATTTCCAAGGAGCAAGTAACCATGGTTTCCACCCCATTGGATTTAAAGAGGGACTCATATACGTTTTACATATGCACTACCAATAGTTCAGATGACAACAACTCATGTGTAAAATCCTAGTGTCAATCTCCAAAATACTGAGGAACAAAGCAGCATGCCTTAATCAAAAGCAGAACTCCCTTAGTCTGGAAGAGTGTTTACTTACTTAACTAGCTAGGTTGGTCTGGAAGGGTGTTTACTTAACTAGCTAAGTTGGTCTAAAAGAGTGTATACTTATTTAACTAGCTAGGTTGGTCTGGAAGAGTGTTTACTTAAGTAGCTAAGTTGGTCTAAAAGAGTGTATACTTACTTAACTAGCAAGGTTGATCTTGTTTTGTTTGTCTATGAGACGGACTCAGAATTTTGAGGGTCTTGTTCAACTCAAAGGATAGTCAAGAAAGTTGCCTAAACTCAGAGATATATGATCTAGTCTTTTAGAGCCCTCTAAGATACATGTTTGCAGAGATTTAGTTTCACTAATGCGATGGAATATTCTTTACCAGGTCAATGAGAAACAGATGTCACAAAATTAAACCTGTAGCATTAGTTATACTTCTTCGTGGATAAAGTGAAAGGCACCATGGAGGAAGAACACCGCTGTAGAACAGGAGGCGTCCTGCTTGGTTAATCACCTTGATGTGGGGTTTCTCTGAGTGCATGGGACTGAGAGTGATTCTGGAACCCTCTTACTTTCCTTAGAGACCTGGTTTACTGATTTTAAATCTACTATCAACTGGTTATTATAATTGAGTCTAAGTCTCTCGTTATGATTTTGGGTTAACATTCTGATCTCTTTGCACAGGTATTGGTAGATTTTGTGATGTCAAACCTGCTGAAATTTATCAGGGTAAAAAAGCCTAGAAAAAAAGGCAACATGTGGAACTCAGTGTAAATACCAGCTCTGCATTATGCCTCATTTCCAAGTTGATAACTGAGAATAGGAGGTATTTGCCGCAACCGTTAATTACCTCACCACAGGGTAGTGTTATTTACTGGGTATGGCAAATCCCCCACCCTATTTCGCACATCTTGGAATCATACGTATGTGTCACTAGCTTCAGCTCCTTGATATTGTCAGAAATCGATTCATCTACTGCACCCTCTGAAGAAGCAATTGCAGGAGGAAAGACTCACAGGAGTTACAGGCACTGTCTAAAACCACACAACAATAATCTGCCTTCCTGGGTTCCCCAGCAGCCTGCCCTTGCTTCCAACCATTCCACATAATCCTCCACAGAATTTTCACCACGTACGAGATGCAGTGCGCAGCTGTCATGACCCAGTTGGGGGCAATGAGCGACCCTCCGCAGGTGTGGTAGTATTCACTTCCACTCAGGTACTGAAGAGAGACCTATCAGAAAAGGAGAAAAAATGACGTACCTTAGTTTTCTATGCAAGCATCTCTTTTTCCCCCCCATGTTTTCCCTTCTCTCTCTACTCTCCAGTCGCTGGAGCCTCATCTCCTCTCCATTTTATCATCAGCAATCAGTAAACCTACACTTCATCTATCTCTCTTCTTCCACTCTCAGTCCTTAGAAGTTATCCTTTCTCTTCAATGCCCTGCATCACTGGGCCTGCAGGTGGAAAGATCATTTTGAAAGAGGAAAACGCCTCTCTGGATTGTATTTGTGCAGGACGGTGCCCCTTCCTGCACATAAGCAATCCTGCATGTAACATAGACACCTTTGCACCATGCACATAAGCAATCCTGCATGTAACATAGACACCCTTGCACCATGGTGCAAAGGTGTCTGCATTGGCACTAGGCAGCAAATTGTGCCGCAGCCCAGGGGATAGGGACAGGATTGCACTGTATTTTATAAATACGGTGCATTCCTTCCCTTTCACATTGGCGTAGGGCAGCGCTGCAAGAAGACTTGCTGTGCTGCCCTACACCAATTCCCCGTAAATGAGGGCCCCGCGTGTATACAGACTCTGTGTGATTAAGTATTAACAGAGTGCTGTATTACTGCATCTTTTTTAGTTCCATGCCTCGTAATGCAGAATAATATGGTAATATGCATGTTTTGCCGGCTACGAGGTTCAAAAACTCAGAATGGGACGTTTTCCACCAGCTTTTATCAGGCCAAAAATTATATGGGCCAAACACAGTACAACTCAGAATCCAGATTTCAGGTGCAAACTCTCTTGCCACCCAGATCATGATTCCCATGTGACTCATAACAGTCTTCTCTCGGCTACGATGGAGGCAATGCTTCATTTGAGCCGGTAGTTTCCGGTGCTCGGCACCAGCACTTAATTGCCAGCACCTGCTCTAGTGGCAGCCCACCACAAATCTCATAGATTTCACTGCGTCACTTCTCCGAGGCTTACTTGCGTGAGAACGCCCCCCCTGCGTACATTATACCTGACGCAAGTATGATGTAGCGCAGGGGTTTACAAAGTGACGCATCTGCTTATATGCGTCACTTTGTAAATAGGGCGCAGCAGGGGGCATTTTTACGTCACTGATGCGTTACAAAAAGTGACGCAACAGCAGCGCAAAACTGTCGCAACGCCTCATAAATAAGGCCCTCTGTAACTTCCTTCCAATGCTGAAGCAGAAACCTGCCCTGTAACCCCTCCTGTGTACCATGTCCTGCCCTTGCTGTGGTGCGGCCTCTTCTGTCATCTTGGCCCTGTTGGTTATAGTCTGAATAGCTCCTCTCAATAGCATAGGGGTCTCTATAAGAACTAAAGAGGACTTTATGATGACTTTTTGATGCTTTTAAGCACCTTTCAATGTATTTCAAGATTACAGAAGGGACTTCTCTTACCTGCCAGGGCCAGCTGTGTGGTCTGGCATCTTCGCCATTTACCACCCTGGCATTAGGCGTGTAATGGGGTCTGCCGCAGCCATAGGCTAAAGAAGAGAACACAATGAAAAGGTGTTCAGGCAAGCAATGTACACATTTTGTTTTATTTTTTAAGTATTATACTCACTCATCATCAATAGTTAATCTAGTTGCTGTACACAGAGTGCATACATACATCAATAAAATAGTCCTGTTATGTCTTTGGCAAACAGCAAAAATTGAAAGAAAAAAATTATCTAAAGAAAAGAGGCAAGACTTGCAGAGTTTATTGGTGACTCGAGGAGTAGTGAAGGGGAGTCTCACACTCTGGGAATATACTCTAGTCAAGCGTTAGATGAGCTGTCCTGTCCATGGCACTAAATGCAGGACCAGTGACCAGAGTAGCAGTCATTTACAGGGAGCTCAGCTGGGCCACCGATATTTAAGTACAATTCTCTGCAATATTTTTGTTTAGTCCTTGAGACCAGCTTGAAATGGATGGAGAACTTCACAGGAAATCAGTATCGACCAGTGTTTAGAAGCAGCGGCGTAGCGTGGGTTGCCAGCGCCCAGGGCAAGGCAAGTGACCTCCCACATTAAATGTTGTGCCCCTATTAAAACTTTGCACCCCTAAAAAAGCCCCTAAGAATTTTGCTCCCAGGGCAACTGCCCCTGTGCCCCCCCACATGCTACGCCACTGCTTGGAAGGCTTGTGCCAAGAGCAAGACGTACTTCCGCCTCCAAGCAGGTATGTTCTGCACGAACTGGAGTTTCAGGTGGAAGCGCTGTGGGGAACATAATCTTGGAAAAGTGTTAGACTAAACTATTGTGGCCTCATTTATGAAAAGTGATGCATCGCTGGCCAAAAACAGCGATGCAACACTTTTCAGTGCGCCCTCCTTGCGACACCATGGATGTGCCGTATTTAAACTACGGTGCTCCATGTCGCAAGGGTTGAACAGATGCGTCAGGAATCCTGATGCATCTGTTGGCGTAATAATGACACATTGCTGGAGTGTGTCGCAAAACAGACGCAACTCCAGCAATGTGTCATTACACATGGGCGAGTCCCATGTAAAAGGGCCTCTGTCACTCCTTACGCCTGCTGTACAGAAGACATAAGGATTTGACGCAGTGAAGTCGTAGAAATGGTGCAGTGAAATCTCATATATTTCACTGCGCCATTTCTACGAGCCTTTATTGCGTGGGAACGCCTGCCCTGCATACATTATACCCGATGCAGGTATAATGTAGCGCAGGGCTTTACAAAGTGCCGCATCTGCCTAGATGCGTCACTTTGTAAATAGGGCGCAGTGTGGCGCATGTTATACGCCGCTGCAGCGTCACAAAAACAGTGATACCTCGGCGGCGTAAGGACTAATAAATAAGGCCCTAAGGGCCACATGTATCAACATTTTTTGCATTCGCAAACGGGACGATTCTCAGAATCGGCCCATTTGTGAACACAAAAAATGCTTTTCACATGTAACAAACCCTATTTTGTGATTCGAAAGCCTGTTACCGAATCGCAAAATGGGTTTTGCAATTCAGCATTTGGAAGCTGCGTGTTTAGAGTGTCCCTTCCAAATACCGAATCGTAACAGTATGTATGATATGAATGTTTTGTGACAGTGAATGCGGTCACAAAACATTCACAATTTACCACCAACTTAAAGTTGGTGGTAACCCATTCACAAACGGGTAGGGGTCCCCAAGGGACCCCTTTCTGAATGTATGCAAAAACGTTTTTTAAGAGCAGGCAGTGGTCCCACGGCATTCCATTTGACTTTAAGGAAAACGGGCTGCTTTACAAAAACAAATTGCTTTATTTAAAAGCACTCATGGACATGGTGGTCTGCTGTCCACAGCAGGCCACCATCCCCGTGATTTTAGCGATTCCTAGGGGGTTGCAAATTGCGACCTACCTCGTTAATATTATTGAGGTAGGTCGATTTGCGACCCCCAGGAATCGCTAAATGAAACTCTTTGAGTTTCATACATTTGTAATAGCGATTACATAATTGCGATTCCCTGAAAATCGCAATTAGGTTAATTTTTTACAACTGTTGATACATGTGGCCCTAAAAGCCTATGATATAAAGTCTAGAATCTACAAGAGCTTCTGCATCCCATGATCACACTGAAGTGATAAAGGCCCGAGTTTAACTACGGTTGCACTCTGAGACTGCGTAATCATAATCTTGTCAAATATTATTCTTGGGGGTCTTAGGGACTCCCAAGGTCTCTCTGGTTTAAACTCAGGTGGCTCTCAGGGCTCAAAAATATAAGCCGAATTTTCAAAGATTTTGGGTCGCGTTTTAATCACTTTCTTGATGCAGATCCACAACCAAATCCTGTGTGGTATTTACAAAGCAAAACAAATGGCTATTTGCGCTGTTTTGTAAAAAAAAAAAAAAAAAAAAGTAAAGCAATGCAGCACATCTCACTGCCTTGCATTGATTTTCATCGGATAGGCATCCATGGGTGGTGCATGGGCTTTCTGGTGCATCCACCCATTTTTTTGTAAACAAATTTTTATTAACTTTTCAGACAAGCAATACAATAATATAGCAGTGTGAAACCATCCTCATCTAACTATTCCCAATATAGCTTATAAAGGAGGACCTCTCGAGGGTAATCTCTCCGGGATCATATATTCCCATCCTATTTCAATATACTCGCCACTCGATCATTCGTACCTTACATATTATCAGTAACCTATGTGTCTTTATGTACTTTAAACCTTACAATTCCTATAAAATTACGTAAACTTACCCCAACTGCGCCCCCCACCCTACCCTCCCACCCAGGCGTGTCTCATTAGTCCCTTATCTGCCCAGTTGATTGCTGGGCATCTCATTCTTACTTTGTGAGTCATTAGAATACACTCAGGGGTCTTCCTCCCACCCAGTGGGGGTTTATCTATCATGGGGTCATTGCGTTTATTAGGCCTAGCGCAGGAGAATCAGACATCCTCACCTTGGTCCTCACCCTCCTGGTCACTTCCTCCCACATTGTTGGGGTTTTTTAACAAATCTAGTAACGCTGTCCATGCTCTAGCTACCTCCAGTGATTTCTCACTTCCCGTTCGTTTAGCTATTTGCAATCTAACAGAACTTTCACACTCAGCCCATTTAATGAACTCTTTTTTCCACCTAGATAAGCTGGGGCCATTTCTCGATTTCCAGTGACTGGTGATGTCTCTCTTAGCCAATGCTAGCCCAAGATCTTGGAACTTACTCGTTATTTTGTTTTTAGCGGTATGGGGGAACCAATGCAACAGACAGTAATCAGGAGTATTCACTATTTCTTTCTCAGTCACTTCTGCCAATATTATGGTTACCTCCTCCCAGAAGGCCCCTATGCTCGACAACTCCAGAACATATGCAAGAAGTCAGCTCCTATTGTATGGCAGCGTGGACATGCTGCTTTTTGCATATTGAAATATTTATTGAGCTTATCTGGGGTAAGGTAGGCCCTGTGTAGTACATAAAAGTTTACCAATTGAAACCTTGCGTTTCTAGTGCTTTTCCATGCTCTTTCCACCAGTGTCCCCCAATCCTTATCTGCTATGGGCTTGTCCAGATCTGCTTCCCACTCTCTATGGATCTTGGGGAGGGAGTGTTGTATATGTAAGTCGCCTGTACAGACATGTGACCGCCTTAAAGGTGCCCGCCGCAGTGACCATATATTGGCATCCCGTTGAGGTCCCCGGCTCAGTGAGTCCCTCCCTCCAGTGTTTCCTCAAGGCTGCTGTAAGTGCTGTGTGCAATAGAAAGTCTCCTCCCGGTATATTGTGACGTTCCCTGAGATCATTGAATGGGATCAGGGTGCCATCCTCGTAGAGGTCTCCTATCGTAGATATTCCCAGGTCCGCCCATGTTCCCAACCTACGCCAGTCACCTCCATGGGGGAGTGCCTCACACATAATCAATGGGATTTCCGGTGCGTAGGGATGCCTAATCTTGGCCCTTCTCAGGCTTCTGTTCCAGAATTTACGTGCCGTCCTTAGGTCCGTGGGGAGATCTCTGTCTCGGCAAGGAAGTCTCAAAAATTATTCTCGACAGAAGTCGCAAGTCTGGGGTCTCCCCACTCCTCTCCTCTGGTCCCCTAAGTTTGTCAGCCACCCATTTCGTGAGCCATTGCAATTGCGCAGCTATGTAATAATTTTCAAAATCAGGTGCTGCTAACCCTCCCTCTATTCTCGGCCTCATAAGTGTATTGAGTGCTACCCTCCGTCTGCCGGGTCCCCATATGAACGTCGTCACCAGTGATTTCAGCTGGGTAAACATTCGGGTTGGGATCCAAACTGGTAGTACTCCATAATAATACAGCAGCCTTGGGAGCATCGCCATCTTTAGGAGGGCAACTCTACCCGCCACCGATAAAGGCAGAGTCCCCCAAAAGTCAAAGCTGTTTTTAACTCCCCTTAGGGCCCTCCCTATATTCCCGTCTAATAAGTCTTCAGGAGAATGATAGATCTGGGTGCCCAGATACGTCAAGCAGTGAGATTGCCATTGCACCCCTTCTGTTGCTAGTGGGGCAGCCATATCCGCTCTGACTGGAAATAGAGACGACTTTGCCCAGTTCACTTTTAGGCCCGCTACCTGCCCCAGATCATGCAGAAGTTCTTTTGCCCCTCTAAGTGCTTCTTTTGCATCCGCCAGAAACAACAGCAGATCATCTGCATAGAGTGCGATGGCTGGTTACCTCTAACCCCTGAAAATATTGACCCGTACGAGCTCTGGCTGCCAACGGCTCCATGGCCAAGGCAAACAGTAGAGGCGACAGAGGGCACCCTTGTCGCGTACCCCTTTCTATTCTACAACTTCCAGAAATCATCCTCCCCGTCTTAACCCGGGCAGTAGACTCCGCATATAACAGGGCCGTCCACTTAATGAATGCTGGGCCTAAACCAAATCTCCTCATCACCTTGAACAGGTAAGCCCATTCAACGCTATCAAAGGCCTTTTCAATATCCACTGCAAAGATGGTCTCATCATCCTCGCAGTTGGATCTCGCCTCTAGGATCTGAAGGAGACGTCTAATGTTTAATCCGGTGTTTCTGGTGGGGATAAAGCCCGCCTGATCCTGGTGAATTAATGTTGACATATGAGGGAGAAGCCAAGTCGCCAGTATCCGGCTCAGAACTTTATAGTCTAGGTTTAGCATAGACAATGGTCGGTAGGCTGCCGTGTCCCATGCTGGTTTCCCCGGTATCAGTAATGGAATAATTACCGCCTCTCTCGTTGTACAGGGAAGGTGCCCTTTCTGCAACGCTTTATTATATAGTTCTACCAGCTTAGGAGCGAGTAAGTCAGCATAGGTCGAATAGAACTCAACCGGGAGTCCATCTGTACCTAGTGTCTTATTTCTGGCCATGGTTTTAATGGCCCCCCTCACCTCATTTAACTCTATATCACCCCCAGATCTTTTGCTATTTCTTCCGACACCACCGGGAGTTCCACAGCATTTACAAAGTTAGCCAATTCTTCGGGCGTTGTTGACTGCTTGCTCTAATATAAATTCTCATAGAATTCAAAGAATCTATTATTAATGTCCTGCTGGCGGTACAAAGTTTCTTCTCCTCGTCCCCTTAGTTCTAATATCACCGACCCCCTTCTAGCCGGATTGGCCAGCCAGGCCATCAGGGCTCCAGATTTGTCCCTTTCAGCATGGGCCCTAGTTATATAGTTTTTATAGTCAAAACAACGAAGTCGTTCAACTTGTTCAGCCACCACTTCCCTAGCTACCAGTAGTTCCTCATGTTTATCTCTCTATTCTGGCCGTTCCCTCTCCAATTCTCGAAGTCTCTGCTCTGCTGTCATCGTGTCTTGTAGTAAAGTCCTACGCACCCCCACTGACTCAGAGATACACCTCCCCCTGATAACTAACTTAAATGCATCCCACTCAATTAATTTAGATGTCGCTGTGTTGGAATTTTCTTCAAAATATTGCTCAATAGCGGTACCCACTGTCGTTCTGTAAACCTGATCCTCTAATGTTTCTGGTTTCAAGCGCCAGGTCGTGATTCTAGGTCGCTCACAAGACCATGTTATTCCCAGTAGTATTGGGTTATGATCTGAAATTGTTCTAGCGAGGTACTCGCTAGTTTGTACATTTTCGTGAATGTCTGGGGAGCATAGTATAGAATCAAGTCTGATATGGAGTTCATGTAAGGCAGAAAAGAAGGAATAGTCCCTGTCGCCTGGATGCTGCGCTCTCCAGGAGTCTACCAAACCCCACTTCAGTTGCCAGTTAAGGCGTGATTCCGCTATTTTATGTGTAGGAGCCTCCGGGAGTGGCGGGTGCGAACGGTCCAACCCAACATCAGTAACACAGTTAAAATCCCCACCTAGGATTACTGGGCCCGTCATTACGGAGGCCAGTGTTCTGGAGAGCTGGGCCAAGAATGCCGGCTGCTCCGTATTGGGCCCGTAGAGGCTGCCCAGGGCTACATCCCTGCCATCCAATTTACCTGAGACTATAATGTACCTGCCCTCGGGGTCAATCATTTGGTTTATACATTGGAAGGGCACTCCCGCTCTTACCCAAACCAGGACCCCCGCGCGAAAGCCGAATAATTAGTATAAAACACCTGACCTCTCCATCTGCGCTGGAGTGCAGCTCCCTCTTTTGTCATAACGTGAGTTTCTTGGAGCAACGCAATCTGTACTCCCCTCCTGACTAGAAAAGCATGTATCCTATGACGCCTTGACAATGTATGCATCCCCCGTACATTCCAAGAGATACATTTAAGATCTATGGGGGGTACCATTGTGTTAGTTGGAACATCTCTCCTGTGCCCTCTCTAACTATGACACGCCTGGCCCTAACAAATTCCCAACCCCTAAATAGTGCAATAAGAAACCCCAACTCCCCCTCCCCAGGACAGGTGCAACCAAACGAGTTCCCATCCAAACTCGGAGTAGTCTCCCAAGCAATGTTCTCTTCTAGTGTTGGGGCTGTGAAGCGTACTCAGCAGATCTTGGAGCTCCACCAACCCCTTCCCCCGAAAATTTGCTAGAATATTATCCTCCCCGGGTCCCAGGAGAATTGCAGGAAATCAGCGTTTGAAAGTCCAGCCCCATCTTCCCCTCCCAGTTAATTTTAGGCCCATCAGTAGTATTATTAAACATCTACTTCATCCATCCGATCTGTCCTATTCAGGCAATGTCATCTGCTGTTTGAGGTGTGACCTGTGGCAAGTCCTCATCTGAGATTTCATTAGAACTAGCAGCTACCGATCCCTCTGATTTATCTACATCTTGTCCAGTCTTGCTTGAGCCAGGATTGGATTCCCCTCTGGTGAGTTCCGCCGCCGCCTGCAGCGCCTTACGCCTCTCATTTCTGGCTTCTCTAGATGACGGAGCACGTGCCACGGGTGTGTTCTTCCCTGTTACCCTGGTGCATCCACCCATGGAATTTGTTGCGCACCTGTATCTACAAAGACTTGTAGACATGGGTTTCCAACAAATTGGTGCGCCTCCCTTAATATCTTTGTTTCTCCTTGTTATTTTCTCTTTGCATGTGTTCTGAATTCTGCAGCACACATGGAAAGAAAAAATAGCATCGTAGGATATTTTTGTGCAGGTAGGTACCTCCTGCCCGCACAAATACTATTTTAATTTCAATGCAGACTCTTTTGCACTGTAGCACAAAGGTTCCTGCATTGGCGCCATACAGCCAGAAGCGGGCCACTGCATGGAGAAAGCAGAACTGCACCATTTCTTTGAAGATATTGCACAGTTCTGCTCTTTCCCGTTCAAACAACTCAGAGCAGCAACATGTTGCGACGTGTTGCGGGAAATTTTGGAAAATATTCCCCATAATATCTTTCTTGTCAGGTCCTATAGCCATAGACATACTGTTATATTCATAGTGTGCTCTCAGCCTGTGGAGGTAATAAACATGAGGAATTCACTTTACTTGTGTACTAAAATGTAGGCCCTTAGAGTTAGGCAGTAATGGAAAATTCTCTAGTTTCTGGCGAAAGTGCTAAGCCCTGGGAAGCCTCAACAGTGAAAATTCCACAGCCAGTGGAAAAGTACTGTTAAGGAAATGTCAATAGTTGGATTCTTCCCCGGCTTTATCTCTTGCTCGAGAAATAGGAAGGTTTTACAATACCACCCACTTTAAATCCGGCCCTTAATTTTGTGTAGCATTAGTATACTTATGTCCTTGTATATTATCCACCAAGCAGACTCCAGCGCGCATCCAACAACAGAACTAATCCTTGTAGCATGCCAAAAAAGAGCCCTCATGGGATCCTTCAAAGCCCTGCGGGATAGACTGGATCACTTGTCAAGCTGTTCTTGTAATTGCTGGTGGTCCCTGGACACTGAAGCTTCAAGTTTTGATCAACTGTGTCAGTGAGTGGCCTGAAGACAATCACAGTTGATCGACCAAAGAAAACCATTTGTCATGCGTATCAGAGTAGTATCAGGTTCATAGTCAGCCAGAAAAACTGTACAGATAGTCCTAAAAAAAGCTATCGGCTTAAGACAGTTTCTTAGGTAGGATGAGTTTACCCCTCAAAGATCGACCTAAAATCAGAGTCTGGAGAACAGGCAATAGATGCTGAGGGGCTCACCCTCTGCTGATATGATGGTGAAACTGAAGGCAAGAAAGTCAATTTTATTAACATGGCTGCCAATTCATAGTCAGTTGGGCGTATCCTGGATGCAAACTACCAAAGATCAGGAACAACAATAGGGCAAGGGTGGCTTGGTCTGTACAAGAGGTGGCTTGGTCTTTAAATGACCATTGTCTTAACCTAGTGAATGTTAGCTACGGTAGTGTCAAAGAACATCTCTCCTTCATAGAAACAAACCTCTTATGACAAAGCCTTGGTGTAATGGTGGATAGCTGTACACCCTGTAATTGTAGTCCATTATTAAGCAGTTGCACTGAGGTCTATGACAAGAGGGGTGGGAGGGGTCAGATTTAATAAGACTTTACACTGCTGCAAGTCATGCAAAGTGGAGCAAATTCTGGGAAAGGTATTTACCTCCAGCTCAAATAAGGTACCCTTTTCTAGATACAAACTGGGCTTTGCAACTTTGGTTGCTGTGCTGCGTTGCTCTATAATTTAGTAAATCTTGTCCAGGTTGTTTGGCAGGAATTAGGAAGAGAGATAAAGGAGTGTGTGAGGAGACAGTCCCAAAAACAAAACTTGACACTGCTGCTTACAAACTGCACTCTGCCTCCCTTCCAGTTAGTTCCAATCATTACACCTTAATTCACTTAATTTGCTTGTCACCTCGAGTCCTAGTAATATCTCCTGTGCAAATGTTCCCCAGCACAGAATCTTAGCACTCATAAGCATTGAAGTCTGGTGGAGAGGGTGAAGGTTGAAGGTAGGCTGAGGGGAGGAGAGTACGAAAAGACTCCTGAGATCTCTTCACCTCCCACTGAACTTCTGGCCTCTCAGGTTGCTTGTACAAGAGCTGCCTGCTCGCTAAGGGCCATATTTATCAAGGGTTGCTCGTTTTTGCACCACGTTGCGTGGTGAAAAAGTGACGCAACCCTTGAAATGTGATTTATCAAGCCAAGCAAGGCCCCCGTGGGTGGCCCTGAGTGGCTTAATATATCTGGAGTAACAGAACACAGTGCAAATTGCTGCATTGCATTACTCTGCCCCAAGGAGGCGTTCCATGGGCGTTCCCATGCAACACCCATGGATTTTGACACATTCCCAGATATACCCATTACTGGTAGACCTGGGAATGCTTCAAAATGATACATCTTCCCAGGGGAGGCGTAACGAGAAGAAATATCTTTATTTCTCCTTGTTACTTCCTCTTTCTATGTGTGCTTCATTCTGCAGCACACATAGATAGAGGAATATGCCTCAGGGGATTGTTTTTTTGCAGGAAGGTGTCCCTTCCTGCACAAGAACAATCCTGCTTGCTACACAGGCACCCTTGCACAATGGTGCAAGAGTGCCTGCGTTGGCGCTAGGTAGCACATTCTGCGCCAGCACTGGGAAAAGGCAGGTATTCTCCGTATTGTGATAAATACGTCTCATTCCTGCCCTTTCCCTGTTACGCAGCACAGCACGGTGACTTGCTGCGCTGCGTTACTTTTTGATGAATATGGCCCTAAGGTTTCAGTGCTCTCAGCTTTTGTTCCCATTGTGATACTTGACTTACACAGCACAGCTCTAGAATTGTTTTAAAAACAAGAAGCAGTGTTTTAGTTCTTCTGTGAGCCTTTCTTCTGCTATCTTCCAAGTCCTACCTTGACGGGGTACTTCTGGTCTCCTCCCTACTCTAGCTGGGAAAACCGATGGTGGAGTGGGGGAGGACATTTGCCATGTCACAGCGCTGATCCTAGAAGCTATTCTGTACTTGTCTACCCCTCTTCCTGTGTCTGCTGGTGCTCACAGGCTGGGCATGCAATCCTGATAATAAACCACAGTCTTCCTTTATAAAGAAATGTGAACACGAACCACGTATTGCTTAAAGCAAATGCAACTTAAAAAAAAAAAGACGTTTTTGGAGGGTTTTCAAATACGCATTCTCCAAGAAACTTGGGCAGTTGACAAGCTTTAAAAGCAAGACTATTCTACATTCAGTATTGGTGCCCTCCCCTCCATAGCAGGCAGACCGTCGGGGGGTCTGCTCACATGGAGTAAAACCTCTCTAGACTGCTCGATTAAGATTATCGATATTGATTGCCCCCAACCTTCTCGCAATTAAACTGTCCCCCAATCTTCGTACCCTGTCCTCTTGGTGAATGTGTACAAAAAGGACTTCTCCTTTTAATAGGTTGTCTCAACCCATAACAATCCTTAACACGGTACTTGAAGACTATGGATCAGGCATTCACAAGGTCTTTGCAGGCGATTTCAACTGCTGTTTTGAGCCCTGGTAACTATGGATAATATTGATCGCCTGGAGAGCGATCACTTTCCTCTTGCCCTTACACTAAAAGGGACCCTCATCAAGGATAAAGCCAGTATGGGGGTAACATCCCTTTACACCATGCACCCCCTCGAGATATTGGCCACGCATGAAGCATTATTTGGGAAACTGAAACCTTTTTTTGAGAGGAAAATTCTACCTCGTGGAGCAGCAGTTGGAGCTCATGCATAGTTTGACAAAAAATGCAGGGTGGCTAAAACAGCCCTGATGGAAGCCATAAAAAGCAATTTGAGGTCAGATAGTTTACAAGCCAGACAAAATTACGCCCAAGAAATGAAATCCAATAAGTCCCAGTGGGAAGCTAAGGTTTGGGAGGATCTGTTGGAAGCAGCTAAGGGGAGGGATGGTAGGTTGGTCTGGCATCTGGTTACCAACCAGTCGCGGTCCGTGCACTGCATCGCATTTGGCGATGCAGCGCTCACAACGAAATTCGTTTCATTGATTTAAATGTTTACTTACCTGTATTGGTCCTAATCCGTACTTTGCTACCCCCCACCCTGCCCCTCCCCCGCCCCACGTCACCGCCCGGCCGGCACTCCTACACGGACCGCGACTGTTACCAACAATGGGAGCAAAGAGTATGCGTCCCCCGAATGCCACATCCCAGAGGCTGACTGGGTGGAGTACTTTACGAACCTCTATGCAGAGCCATTCTCCAAAACATCCCAAAATAACCCCGATACTCATTCGTCAAGAAGGGCCATAACGTCGGAGGGAATGTATGACGGAATTCCGAATGCCATTACAACAAATGGCTTTACAACGGAATTTTTAAAACGATTTTACAGGTAAGTATATATATATATATATATATATATATAGATATATAGATATATATATATCTATACACACATACATATGTGTGACATTGACAAAGACCGTAAGGCCAAAACATGTCAGCCAGTGACTTTGTTCGCATTTGAAACGTGGGCCCGGCTCCCGCCGCCGAGCACCAGCCCTGACAGGTGGATGTAGTCGGAATCAGCAGGGAAAGCTGTTTATATAATGGGTTGATACTTACCTGTAATACTTACATTTTTTGTGTTAAAGACATTCGTGGTAAAGGCATTTGCATTGTAGAAAAGTAACAGGTAAGTTCAAAATATATATATTTATATCTAGACTTTTTAAAATAATTTAAAACAAAAATACTTTTTTAAAATATGTATATATTACCCTATTGACCCACAACCCCTGAACCCTAAGAAATTACTTCCCACCCTAACATTACCTTTGCCACCCAAAAACCCATACCCACTATAAACCCTAAAAATACAGTTACCACCCAAAAAGCCATACCCACCCTAAAATTACTCTTGCCACCCAAAAGCCATACCCACCCTAAACACTAAAACTTCCTTACCACCCCAAAACTCATACCCACCCTAAACCCTAAAAATTCCCTTGCACCCAGAAACCCATACCCACCGTAATCTCTATAATTACCTTTTCTACCCATAAACCCACACCCACCCTAAACCCTAAAATAACACTAGCCACTCAAAATTCTATACCCACCCTAAGCCCTAAAAAATACCCTTCCCACCCTATATATATATATTAACATTCAGCTTGCCTGTCTGACAATACAAAACAGGCTCCAGCACGCTTGGGCTCACTTAGCAAAAAGATTTTATTGTGGCTAATGGTGATGCGTTTCGACCGCCTCCGCGGACTTTCTCAAAACCAAGTAAGTTGCCATATCGCTTTCTTTTTATACCGACAACGAGGTTTTAGAAAAACATTAAAGTTACAATGCATGATACATTTCTGAAAGTGACATGGTGCCTTATTTCCCACCTTCACGTAAACTTTTAAGTTGCATAATTGCTATCACAGTATAAACCAACCATAGTAACTGCCAGTTTCAAATTGGGTGACAATACCCAATCATAAAGTGCCATATTGTCTATTCTTTCTCTTTTCCACTTCATAGACAAAGATGTGAAAATTTAAGCATAAAATCTTATAAAGAAAAAAATATTTTTTCATTTGAAGGGGTTAAAACACTCTTAAATAAAAAATATTGGCTATAAATATAAAATTATATAAACCATTGATGTTTTCCCTATCTTCGGTGAATTGCGATAAATAATTTTCTTGTATGTTCAAAGACAACAAACATAGAGATGTACATACATAGTTATACATATATGTATACATATATATTACCGACTGGCAGTCGCCAGTAGGTAATTATAGTTGGGACCATGTTTCCATAGGAAATGCATTTGTTGACTTGCCTATAACTTTGGCATCAGTTGATGAATTTTCACAACATTTTCCCAAAAAAGTATGCCGGTGATTCTTGTTGCGCATAGAAAGTTTTGGGGTGATCCGTCAAGCGGGGGCCGAAAAAAAAGGGGGTTAAAAAAATGGTGCATTTTCAATGTTAATTCCCATAGGACTTGTCAACACGCCTACAGCCCGAACTGCTGGACGGAATTACACCAAATGTGGAAGAAAGGTAGATTTGGTTACGCAGATTCCGCTTTTTCTTATTTGGTGTAAATCTGTTCAGTAATTGTTGAGCTAGTGATCACTGTGGCCGTGATGACTTTGCGAAAAATAACGAGCTAGTGCAGCGAAATTCAGAGCTCTGATTGGCTGCCAACACTTCAACCAGGAAGAGTTGGCAGCCATCTTGGGACTCGGCTTCAGCAGAGTCACAAAACAAATGTAAAAAAAAAGAAAAGGGGGCTGGGTAGAAATACCCTGACCTCATAAAGTTCGTCTTGGGGTCCCAGAGGGACCCTGACAGGACAATAAAGCATTTTTGTTTAAAAAACAAAATACTGCAAAATCACGATATTCGCGAATGTGGGGTAAAAAAAAAAAAAAAACAAGCACGGGCTCCTGCACTTGGTTTTAATCAACCCCAGGTGGGCCAGGTCCCGGGGGCATTTGAATGTAATAGGAGGGGGGGCACAGGGGGCCCCCTCCTAGGGCTTATGAAAATCCTGGGGACTGCCACTGTCGCTGGACATTGGTTTTTATGTATGCTGGGGGTGCCCATGTAGTCCCCTGCAGCCCCGGGGGTCGCCACCTCCCCGGAGCTAAACTTAAAAGAAATGCAGGGGGGGGCCCATACGGTCTTTTGCGCAGCCCTAGGGACTGCTACCTCCCCAGGCTAAAGATCAGATTAATGCAGGGGGGCCCATATGGCCTTCCCCTTCAGCCCCGGGGACCGCTACCTCCCCGGGACTAATCATAAAATAAATGCAAGGGGGTCTGCACCCCCTGCAGCCCCAGAGTCCCCCACCTCCCTAGGGCAAAAATAAGGGGGTGACAAATGCAAAAACCACAATTGATGGACAGAATGCAGAACAATGTCATACATTCACCCCATTACAGAGATCTGGGCCTAAATCCATCGTTTTTTTGCTCACCATGCCATTCCAGTTTGGACCCAGCCATATGCAAATCAGTCTTGACCCTGTGCCCAATGGGAACAGTCCAGCCCGAACTGCCAGGCCAGGTCCTCCCTGGACTGGAAACAAGCATCCTAGGACCGGTTTCGGGGTTTCACCCCTCTTCAGCCAGGATAGCTTGACTCCAGTGGATTGGAGAGCACGGGACCCACGTCTGGGCATACCCGTCCCACTCGGGGTGACAAATGCAAAAACCACAATTAATGGACAGAATGCAGAACAATGTCATACATTCACCCCAGTACAGAGATCTGGGCCTAAATCCATCGGTTTTTTGCTCACCATGCCATTCCAGTTTGGACCCAGCCATATGCAAATCAGTCTTGACCCTGTGCCCAATGGGAACAGTCCAGCCCGAACTGCCAGGCCAGGTCCTCCCTGGACTGGAAACAAGCATCCTAGGACCGGTTTCGGGGTATCACCCCTCTTCAGCCAGGATAGCTTGACTCCAGTGGCATGGAGAGCATGGGACCCACGTCTGGGCATACCCGTCCCACTCGGGGTGACAAATGCAAAAACCACAATTGATGGACAGAATGCAGAACAATGTCATACATTCACCCCAGTACAGAGATCTGGGCCTAAATCCATCGTTTTTTTGCTCACCATGCCATTCCAGTTTGGACCCAGCCTATATGCAAATCAGTCTTGACCCTGTGCCCAATGGGAACAGTCCAGCCCGAACTGCCAGGCCAGGTCCTCCCTGGACTGGAAACAAGCATCCTAGGACCGGTTTCGGGTTTCACCCCTCTTCAGCCAGGATAGCTTGACTCCAGTGGCATGGAGAGCACTCCGTCCATCATCTCCTTGTGTTTGCTTTGTTCGCCCTAAGTTGGCAGGGTATGCCCAGACATGGGTCCCTTGCTCACCTTGCCACTGGATTCAAGCTAGCCTGGCTGATGAGGGCTGTTAGCCCGAAACCGGTCCCAGGATGCTTGATTCCGGTCCAGGGAAGACATGGTTTGGCAGTTCGGTCTGGACTGTTCCTACGAGGCACAGGGTCAAGACTGATTTGCATATAGCTGTATCTGAACTGGGGTGGCAAAGTGAGCTAAAGAATGATGATGGATTCAACCCAGATCTGTGACTGGGGGTGAGTGTTTGAAAAGTTTCAGCACTCCGTCCATCATCTCCTTGTGTTTGCAAAAATAAGGGGGGCCATGGGGCCCCCCGCAGTTTCAGGGACCGCCACCTCCTGGGGCTGAAATACATTAATGTAGGAGGTCCGTCGCGCCCCCCCCAGCCCAGGGGACCACCACCTCCCCGGAGATAACTTCTATAATGGAGCGTGGCCACACGGCCCTCCTCGTGGAGCCATGGATGGCTCTGGGGACCGCCACCTACCCAGGGCCAGCTCCTGATACCTCCTGAGGTGCCCACCTTTAAGAGGTGGCTGTTTGCTTTGGCTTGATGGGAGCTGACAGTTCCCACCAAGCAAAAGCAAACATAACTCCGCTTTCTGCAAGCCGGAGCTGTCAAACAGCTCCGGCTTGCAGAAGGCGGAGTTTTCATCTGTTTCTCTGCACGCAATTATGGGTGCAGAGAAGCAGAAGAAAACATTGCCCTAACAGACAGAGTGCTGCCTTTCAGCAGCCCCCTGTCTGTCACAGCAATGCCGGCTCACGCAGGAGGTGGGGAGCCGGCAGGGACCGCGGGGGCCTTGAGGCTCCTCCTCGGTCCCCAACACAGATCAATGGGTGCCGTAGGGGCACCCAGAATCAAGAGGCCGGGCCCCAGGGGATCGGGTCCCCAGGACCAAAATCGGCCTGGGGAGGGGGGCCCGCAGCCCTCCTCCCCATAGTGTATCGAATGAATGAAGTAATTTCTATAGCGCACAGGTACACTAAGGAGTGTCCCAGTGCTTTTACTAGGCTTCCCAAAGAGCATTGCGCTGAAAAGTTCTTCCCCAACACATCTTCACTAGGCTCTGAATAAGAGTGTTTTCAATTCTTTTTAAAAAATTTCCTCATCCGAGATAAATCTCAAGTGTTCAGACAGTCTATCCCACAGATCTGTCTCTTTAACTGTAAAGGAGGCGCCTCCCCTCCGTTATTTTTGAAAACAGGGAACCACAATAAGACTTGCAGAACTGGAACGCAAAGACCTCCCAGGGCTATATGCCACAATGCGTTCATTCAAGTACATAGGTCCTCTATTGTGAAGAGCTTGGTGTGTTAGAGTCAGTGCTTTGTACCTAATATGTTGCCGAACTGGTAGCCAATGAGGTCCATCCCGATATGGAGACACAGAAGAACCTTTTGGAATTTTAAAAAGAATGATTGCCATATTCTGCATGACCTGCAGCCGTTGGATTAGATAGTCTGGTAGACCGAGGTACAGAACATTGGCATAGTCCAACCTAGATAAAATCAGAGACCTAACCACTGTTACTTGGGCCTAATGGGGAAGCAGACAAATTTCCTCCACATGTGCAAAATCCAAGAGCAAGTTTTCACAACTGCTGACACCTGTGCCCCACACAAGAGCTGGACATCAAACATCACACCTAAATTCCTAACCACCGCCGTTGGAGAGGGTGGAGAAGTAACACTGTCAGGCTAGGCACCAGCCCATCCCGGAAGGGAGTCCTGCCCAAACAGTAAGACCTCTGTCTTATCAAGGTTGCACTGCAATTTGTTGGCCTTCAGCCAATTAAGCAGGGCCTCCATGCAGATGGCAAATGCAGCCCTTGTTCTCGCAGGATCCCCATCGTATGTGAGCAGGAGTTGAGTATCATCTGCAAATGAGATGATCTTGATGTTATAGGATTCCACTAAATATGCCAAAGGGGACAATGACCGTTCCCCGGGGCTGAAATCTGCCTAGGTAGGAAGACTGAGCAGCCCCCCTCCCCTAATAAAAATACATTCCAGTGAATGTGTTGTATACCTATAATATGATATCCTTTCTTTTTAGACTGTTTGTTGTACAGGAGGATACAGTCTCATTTTTTATAAAGAAATAGAATTATCATATAGCAACAATATGGCCATGATCGACTGCATTAAGAATGAATTCTTAACTGCTATTTTTCCTTTTTAATATGGTTTTATTTGTATTTCCCCATGTGCAATAATTTTGTATGTAAGATGATTTTTTTATTATTGTTCTTATTTATGCAAACTTTTTATGGCTTGGTGCCAAAATAAAAGATATCTATCTATCTATCTATCTATCTATCTACATTTCAGCAGCCAAGGCGGACCATAAAGCAGAATTAGGGAAGTACTATAAAGAAATTAAATTAGCAAAAAAAGACTATTTTGAGGCTAAAATTCTATTGGCAGGAAATCCTTCCAGAGAAGTTTTTAAAAAATTTAAATGTTTTTCTGCACCAGAAGTGTGCTCCAATGAGAAACCTCCTTCCGAGGAATGGTGCGAGTTGCTCGCTTCATCCTTTCAGGAAAAAATAGATACTATTCAGGCGAGCCTCCCATCCCGCATGATGGGCAACGACATATCAGACGTCGTTTCAGGGGTGATAGAAAACCAGAAGGAGCCAGGTCATGACCCAACCTCTAATACGGGAGTATGCTCCCTGAATTTTTTCTCTCCAATCTCCTTGAACGATTCTCTGCAGGCCTTAAAATGCCTCAAGTCAGGTTCCCCGCTGGACCCTGCCCCCTCCTCTATCCTTGTCTTGGGGGCAGAGGCTATCAATCCACTCATGAACCAGCTACTGAATACTTCCCTCTTGTCAGCCATTGTTCCCACTAAATGGAAACAAGCTAAGGTCATCCCGTTGCTAAAAAAAAAGCCCAGGCAGACCCTTCTGACCCTTCCAACTATAGGCCTACCTCCCTCCTTCCCGCCTTCTCAAAACTCCTAAAGAAGCATGTAAATCAGCAGCTATCATCCTACCTCGAAATGAACGGCCTACTTCATCTTAGCCAATCGGGCTTTCGCCCAAACCACAGTAGGGAAACAGCATTGTTGGAGGTAGTGGATTCCATCCGTCTTGGTCTGGAAGTGGTGGAGAGGGCGATGTTAGACCTATTGGCCGCTTTCGACTCGGTCTCACACCAGATTCTGCTGACACGACTCCATTCGATTGGCATTGGGGGGCTGGCCTGAAAATGGCTAGCTTCCTTCCTAGAGGGGAGGGGACAGGAAGTATGGTGCCACCCGTACTCGGCCGGGTCTCGCAGGCTGAATGTTGGTGTCCCGCTGGGCTCGACCCTGAGCCCAACTTTGTTTAATGTCTACCTTGCACCTATGGCTACAATGGTAGAAACCTTGCGTGCAAAAATTGTGTCCTACGCTGAGGATACCCAGCTGCTGTTCACGTGGAAGAACAACGAGCCCTGCCCTGGCAAGTAATTAGTACCTGCCTCTCAACGGTATTTGGGTGGTTGGCCGCGAATCAGCTGAAATGTAATGCGGGAAAAACAGAGCTACTTTTCTTTGGCATGGATGCAGAAATGCCGCTTCAATCCTTCTGGCCACCAGATGCTCCCACTCCCGTTATAAAAAATCAGGCGGTGAAAAACTTGGGGTTTAAATTTGACAACCAATTGCTTTTCCATACCCAGGTAAATTCAGTGGTGGGCACCTGTTTTGCCTTCCTGCGTCTTTTGAGAACATTTTTGTTCTTTCTGTCTCTGGCTGCCAGACAGCAGGTGACCCAGGCCCTGATCGTATCTCGCCTCGATTACAGTAACAGCCTCTACTTGGGCATGCCCGGGTATTTGTTGGACAGACTTCAGCTGGTCCAAAATGCAGCGGCTCAAGCTATCGTTGAGCTCCCTCGTAAGGCTCACGTGTCTAACCTTCTGAGGAATCTTCATTGGCTCCCAGTAAGGAAAAGAATCATATTTAAGACTCTGCTTGTGACTCAGAAAGCCTTATACGGGATGGGCCCTGTCTATCTTAAACACAGAATTTCGTTCTACGTCCCACCTAGAAATCTTGGCTCTTCTAATCTCTTTCTAGCCAACACTCCTCTTATAAAAAAGGCCAGGTCAGGGGGCAAGGCCCTTTCCTTCCTAGGCACCATCCCTCTTGAATAACTGCCCCTGACCCTCAGAAGCATCAAGTCTACACCCCTGTTCCGGAAAAAGTTGAATACATGGCTTTTTTCCAGCCCATAATCTCCCCTTTTTCTTTCGGTCCCACTGTGACCTTTCGGCATCCAGTGCCAGGACACTCCTTGGAGTAGCAGTCGCGCTTTATAAATACCCCCACATTTAAAAAAGGCGGGGCCCCGGGGGATTGGGCCCCCGTGGCTGAAATCGGTGCGGGGGTCTCGCGGCCCCCTCTGGCCTGCTCTCCCATTGCAAAAAGGTTGGGCCCCGGGGATGACGTACCCGGCGCCGAAATGTGCCTTGGGAGGTGGGCCACGCGGCCCCAATCCCCTAATTGCATTTTTTTTGGAACAAAAAGGCTGGCCCCAGGGGAAGTTGTCAGAGGCCCATCCTCTTTCTCAACCACTCTGCAAAGCGGCCTCCTGGTGCACAACTTGTTGGGGGATGAAGTCCCCATGGCTGCTGACGGCCCTTGGGGGCCAACAACCCATCCTATTACCTCCATTAAATCGCACACAGTGGGATTGCTGAGACCTCATGGTAGGCTCCGCCCCCTTTCTCTACCACTTTGCAAACACGCCTCCTGGCACACTACTGGTTGGAGGATAAAGTCCCCTTGGCTGTTTAGGGTCCTTGGGGGTCAACAACCCCTCCTGTTACAACTAGTAACTCCCACACAGCTGGATTGCTGAGAGCTCGTGGGAGGTCCCGCAGCCTTTCTCCACCACTCTGCAAATGTGCCTCCTAGCACACTACTGGTTGGGAGATGAAGTCCACTTGGCTGCTGACGGTCCTTGGGGTCAACTACCCCTCCTGTTACCTCCAGTTTGTCCCACACAGCAGGATTGCTGAGAGGTCATCCGAGGTCCCACCCCCTTTCTCCACTACCCTGCAGACATGCCTCTTGGTGCACTACTGGTTGGGGGATGAAGTCCTCATAGATGCTGAGGGTCCTTGGGGGCTAAGAACCCCTCCTGTTACCTCCAGTAAGTCCCACACTGCAGGATTGCTGAGAGATCGCTGGACGCCCGCCCCCTTTCTCCACCACTCTGCAAATGCGTGTCCTGGCACACTACTTGTTGGGGCATGAAGTCCCTTTGGATGCTGAGGGTCCTTGGAGGCTTAGAAGCCTTCTGTTACCAGCAGTAAGTCCCAGACAGAGGAATTGCTGAGAGCTGGTCGGAGGCCCCGTCCCTTTTCTCCACCACTCTGCTGATGTGCCTAGTAGTTAAAAAACTATAGAAATTCACTCAAAAATCTAAAGGTTAGAGGGACATTATAGTTAGGAAATAGAATTTAAAAAAACCCTTAGATATTCACTTAAAAAAACAAGGGTTACAGGCACGTTATAGTTAGGAAATAGAATTATAAAAACCATAGAAAGTCACTGAAAAAAACCTAAGGATCCAGGGACGTTATAGTTAGGCTCAGATTTCACTTGTACAAAACCCTTTGAAATTCAGCAATTATAGTTACCTGTGCTAACTACAACTTATGCTCCCGTAATGCACTGCTTATGACCTCACATATTGCATCACTCATGACATGGTCAGTGACATCACTCATGACATGACTGATGATATCATCCACAGAACCACTCATACACACCCACTCACATCCCCATACATCTCTTGTATGCCCATTCACACACCCACACATACCCATTCACAGACCCATACAAGTACTCATACACCCTCTCACTCCTCCATAGAGCCAATCAAACACCCACTCACTCACTTATACAGCCACTCACACAACCATTCACTCACCCACACAGCCAATCACACAGCCATACACTCACCCATACAGCTACTCACACACAGACTTATTCACCTATACAGCCACTCACTCACCCATACAGCCACTTACACACCCAGTCACTCACAGTGCCATTCAGACACTCACTCACTCACCCATACAGTCTCTCATACAGCCACCCACTCACCCACACAGCCACTGACACACCCACTCACTCACCAACATAGTCACACACACCCACTCACCCACCCACACAGCTACTCAAATACCTACTTATGCACCCATGCAGCCACTCACCCACCCACTCACACACCCATACAGCCACTCGCATACCCACAAAACCACTCACACACTCACTCATACACCCATACAACTACTCAGATACCCACTCACACACCCATACGACTAACACAGTCACTCACTCACCTACAGACCTAGTCAGAAACCCACTGATTCACCCATACAGTCACTCATGCATGCACTCACACACCCATACAGGCACCCACACACCCACTCACACACTGATACAGACAGTCACACACCCACTCAGATCACACATGTTAGAGATAGTATCACTCATAAGTAGTACAACTAGCTTACTAATCTAACTTTTGTAGTAGGTTAGTATATATGTTTAACACCAATAAACTCTTAAAACCACTTACACTCACTTGATGATGTCATCAGTGATGTCATTTGAGATGTCATCAGTGATGTCACTGACCATGTCATGAGTGATGTAATATGTGAGGTCATAAGCAGTGCCCTGTAGGGACATAAGTTCTAGTTAGGTCACGTAACTATAACTGCTGAATTTCAATGGTTTTGTTTGAGTGAAGGCTGAGCCTAACTATAACATCCCTGTAGCCTTTGACTTTTTCAGTGAATTCTATGGTTTTTATAATTGTATTTCCCATCTATAACGTCCGTGTAACCTTTGGGTTTTTTCAGTGAATTTCTATTGTTTTCTAAAATCTATTTCCAAACTATAACACCCCTGTAACCTAAATGAATTATATATATAAAACACTTTATACTTACATTTAATACCTATCGTACCTTTTTTTTTTTTTTTTTACTATGACTATGCCTTTCCCATTCATTCTTTTACAATGAAATTCATTGCAAAGGCAACCGTGGTAAAGGCATACTCATAAAAACATTTGTTGTAAACGCAGGTGTTGTACAGACATTGTAGTTGCTATGCCTTCATTGTAAAGGCATCTCATTGTTCAGCCTTCGTTATAAATGCTGCTACCCCGGAGGAGGTAGTGTCTTTTACCATCGATGAATCATTCAATACATTGAACGATCAGAAAGTGGGGAAAGCTCCTGGCATTGACGGGATCCTCTCTGACTTGTTCTGTGCCGAACCTCTGATATGGTCTCCCTATATAAATATCCTGATTAATGCAATCACAGCGGGTGCCCCTATCTCTAACTCACGGAGAGGGGCTGAAATAATACCTTAAAAGGGTTCAGGGCAAGAGCCTGGTAACAACCACCCCATATCCTTGATCGATAACATCCAAAAAATATACAGTAAACAACTTCTCGTATGACTTTAAGATTGGATTAGATCCAATGAGGCCCTATCCCACCACCAAGCTGGTTTCATTCCCAAAACTAGCACTGTGGACCAGATTTTCCAGTGTTTGACCCTAAAATGGAAAGTTGCCGACCTTGAACAGGGGACTCTCTTTATCGCCTTTGTTCATCTTCATGCAGCATTTGACCTTGTCCCAAGGGCAAAACTTTGGGAGGTCCTCACGAACATCAGTGTTCTCTCAGGGCTATTGATGTTGATTCGGAATCTGTACACCAATAAACTATGTCAGAGTCAGATGGGGCCCGGGGGACCACAGAGAACTTTCCAATTAGGAGTGGTGTTCGGCAAGGGTGTGTCCTTGCTCCCACAATATTTTTATTATTCATTAATGAAAGTATACCCTATTTAATGAATTGTGTGAATGATGCTCCCAAAATTGCTGGCTCCAAAATACCAAGTTTGCTATTCGCTGACGATGAACTTGTCTTATCCAAAACTGCTGTGGGCCTTAACGTCCTTTTGTGGAAGTTTAACGAATTTGGAAAAGACCACGGCCTTGAAATAAACAAGTCTAAAACAAAATATATGATATTAACACATAGTAAGAAAGTCAAAGGGACTGTAGCTCTAGATGGAGCCAAATTTGATAGGAGGACAGAATTTGACTATCTAGGGGTGAGGTTGTCTAACTCCACTAATTGGTCAGCGCAGATAGGAAAAAATTCTCTGTCCCTTAACTACAAAGCCTGGTCTATCGTCAGATTTCCTAACAAAGCCTCCTCTTATCCTATTTCTCGAGCACTGGAAATATATAGGGCCCAAGCGCGCAGTGCCGCTCTTTATGGTTCTGATTTGTGGGGATATTACAATCTGGACATGTTAGATAAAGGCGAAAATTCCTTTTTAAGATCTTTACTGAAGCTTCACTACTTCCCCTAAATGTTAGGCTCAGACACAGCCCATCTTAAACCTATTTTGTTTTGGGTAAGGTTATAGACACCCAAGCAACTTGCACCATACAGATAGTGCCTTGCAGAAATTCTAGCCCACCACTTGGCCCTTAGGATCCCATAGTCAGCCCATGTCAAACTATGGCTGGTTGAAATAAGGATTACATAATTTCTGGCTCCAGTCATCATCAATGACCAGCAGATCCCGACTTCTCATTAAAGACCACTACTGGAATGTTGTCCTTGGCTCTAAAATTTCTGCTGTTCCCTCGGGCAGTTTATCGGATCATTACCTGTCTTTTAAATGTGGCTTCCATTTTGACGATTTTATGGACTATGTGAATATGCCATTATCTAGGTCTCTTTATATCAAATTTAGATTGGGAATTTTCCCAACTGCTTCTTTTACCTCATCTTGGAGGAGTAATGTTAACTTCTCCAAACCTCTGCCCCATGGGTTGACAGTCAGTGGAGAACGACAAGCACCTACTGTTTTTCTGTGGTGCATACACCAAAACGCATGCTCACTGGATTATCCCTCTGTGTCACCTCCTTGGGCTTGATAAAAGGAACTATGCATTGAGAATATACAGGGCAGATACTAGGAGTTGTGTCGTTTACTCGCTTGCTAGCTACTTAAATTCTATATGGCATGTCAGGAAAAGAGTTATGAAAACCCTAACGCACCATTCACTTTTAGTTTAAACGGGTTTACGGCTCCTTTTAAGTGGTTTAAATTTCTTTTATGCTTTTGTATATTTTTAGCTACTAGATAATAGGATTTGGTCGAAAGGCCCTATTCATTTCCTGTTTGTTGGAAATAGAATTTTTTTTAAATGTTTTTTGCTGAATTGAAATGTTTATACTGTGCCATGCTCTTAAATCTATGCTGCTATGTGTTCTTTTATGGTTTTTTATAACTGAAATTATGTCAAATTATGATGAACATGAAAATAGGTACATAATACATTTGAAATGTACCATTGTGTTCGGTACAGCTATTTTAAATGGAAAGAGGTGCATAATTTGCTTTACATTGCCGCATAATTTAGTCAACCATGTTGCACTATCTGGTCTTTCGCCACTGCTTTATTCCTATGGCCATGACTTTAGTGTGCTGGGCATACATTACCATGAAGTGACCCAAATTTAGAGGACAACTGCACAATAGTCTGCCGCAGCTAAAACTTTATAAAAGTACAACAGTAATGTTAAAATCCAAAGCATTAGCTTCCGAATACTGAACTGCAGTGTCCCAAAATTACACAGTTATGAATGAATGAGTGAGTGAATGAATGGTTGGATTTTTGTAAACCGCGCTGCTACTCAGGGGTGTCCCGACGCTGAGCCAACTACAAGTCCAGTGTGGCGTGTTATAAGCTGAATAAATGGGTTTTAAAGAATTTTTCATCGAAACACCTCATTATTGTATGTTAATTATCATATATTCTGGTGAATGCTACATACACTACACTGTATTACTTACTAGGGAGATCACTTGAATGCTGCTCTGTGGGGAACCAGATCTATTTGCATATGTATTTGTTTTCTTGTTTATTTGTGTATATTTAGTTTTACGGTGCATTACATAGTGCTAATCATGTCGCTGTTTTGCCACTCCTGAGAACTTGAGGGGCATTCACAGGTACAAATTTAGCATTCGCTTTTTACTTATATCCATGGGCAGGGATATTTTGTGTAGAAGCGTGGTCTTACCAGAGTTTTAGATGTGGTCATAGCACTTTTTTCTAAATACAAAAAGCAAATCATAGCACATCAAATGCATTGAAAACACATTTTTCCTACTATCAGACGCAAACACGGTTGCATCAAACCATCATTCCAAGTGGTGTCGTAATTTCAGACACAACATTGTTCCCATTCACATTTAGCCAGGTAACACCTGGGGAAATTCTCATGGAGAAAAAACAGATCAGAATGAGAAAAATGCATAGAATCCAGGTGTTGTAACTCCGATTCGGCAATTAATTCTTCATTCCGATTTGGAAAAGTCATAAATTCACCCTGGGATAAAACCCTAGGATCTGGTAATGGGTTTTCTCTGGGCAAATGTACCGCACAGTATTTCTGTGGGTCTACAACCAGGATCTGAGTGTCCTAAATACAAAGCATTGTAATAAAAAGGTCACAGTAAAATATACCACTGCCCTTCAGTTAGTAGAATTCTGATATGGGCTGTTGCAAATGCATGGCATTACGGTAAAAAGAACACAGTAAAAGTTACCACGTAGTGCCACTTAATATTGAAATATAGCCATGCAGTGACCGACATGAGCATTTGAAAGCCATAAAATCCATGTAATTGTTTTTGGAAACGGAGGATTGCAATAAGATAACTACACGCATTTCAAAAGTGCACACAATTTCTTTAAGCACCCTGCAGTGCAGTGTGCAGATTAGAAGACATTCCTGTAGGAAATGCTAGTGATCTATTCTAGATCCACAGCTTTGCTCTAAAAGTAATATGGCGGGTATGTGCCATTTCCACTCCAATTGTACCTATGTACTTCCCACATCAGGCCGATGCCAGTCTACACAGTCATCATAATTACAGTGTACGCCCTTTAGCTCCCTCTGCATGCCCAATAGACTTCCATTTGCACCAGGTGAGTCAAGCGTCCATCCAATAAGCCTCGAGCCACACCAGAATTTTCAGATTACCAGACTTTGTAAATTATTCCTTATTTAGATTCATGCAGATCTCCTAAAGATCTGGCCTGGATCCAGCCCTTGAAGACCATTGTGGAACAACAATTATTTACACGTGAGGTATTGTTAAATGGGATAGCTGAGGTAAAATGGCTGCCTCTACCATTGTGAAACATTGACGCGAGCATAAGACAGTGCTGTAGACTGCCTGGTTAGGAAGAGCAGCCATGTTGAGAACTTGAAATGTGGTCACTAGAGGAAGAGAGGACACATTGAGAGGGTGCCAGTTTATTGCTTACCGCCTGCGGCCAGCAGAACTGTGACCAGAAGTTTCAGCATTTCTGCAGAAGGCTTCAACGTGGACGAGGCGCCTGCCATGTGGCATCTTATATACCCCCCTTATCTAGCAGCCCTGAGAATGTAAACTCGCTTCACAGGTGTGAGCTCACACAGGTGTTTCCCTGGGCATTGACCAAGGACAGTCACCCTTGGCTGTGGCACAGTTTATTCTCAGACTCCTCTGTCCTTGTGAGGCCAAAAATGGCCTCATTACTCAACAAGACAGATTTCTGAAAGGTGCACGACAGGTAGAACGCTATGTGCAGAGACAGGTATGTGGCCATAGCTAATCTTGAGCTGGCATAAACAACACAGCATAAAATACCCGGAAAATGATTAACAAAATATACCGATTAATTAAATACGACACATTTCTGACTGGAGCTGCTCTTCAAATGTGATTTAAACACTTGGGGCATCTATAATATTCCAGCAGATGAGAGCTAGATTACATTGGGAGGTACTGTAACATCTTTTACCTTTAAAACTAAACGTATTTCAATTAAAATAGATTAAGAAAACTGTAAATCTGGTTGCCGAATAAATTGGCGCCAAAATATATGACAACGAAACGGTGCAAATAGCTTACAAGAAAATACCAATCTACAGTGTCCTCCAGTTCTTTTCTGTCCACCATCAAATACATTCTTTCAAATAGATTTCACTGGGGAGATGGATCGTATCACTGATGGCATATATGTTGGAAGGATTGCTTGCATGATGCAATTAACCAATGTAGAGTGTGGTGATAAGCACTGCTTGAAATGGAAAAATAGAAGTGCAGGTACTCTGTACCAGAATACCTGCTCGTTTCTGAGAAGCAGGGCCGGACTGGGAACAGAAACCGGCCCTGGCAAACTGCTCAGCCGGCCCCCCCTGGGGTGAGGGGGAGTGCAGCCGAGCAGTTTGCGAGGGCCGGTTTCGGCCGATTTTGTTACCGGGAGCCGATATTGCCGACCTCCGGTAACAAAAACGGCCCCAGGAGCCCAAAACTGGCCCCCACCCTAGCGGCCTACCGGGGAAACGGCCGGTGCCCGCTATGGCCAGTCCGGCCCTGCTGAGAAGTGCCAGTACTCCTCAATTAAAAGTATTACGTTTCTCCAGAGAAGTGCAGGTACTCTCCCTCTCAAAATAAACAAGCATTGGCATAGCCAATAGGTCTCGCCTTTGGGACCTTATAAGTATTTAGTTATGCAGCACAATATCCTTGGTGCAACAACATCAACTGTTGCATGGCTAAACACTTATACGGTCCTAAAGGCGAGACCTATTGGCTATGCCAATGCTTGTTTTCCTTTTTGACTTCTAAAACATAATTTCTGATTTGAAAGCACATAAGAAAACAGATTTAAAGATGCCCAGTTGCAACAAGCTTGCGGAAATTTGTACGCAATTACAATGGTTTATGCGACAGAGAGAAGAGTGTGGAATACTGAACATTAACAGTACTTGGGAAGGACCTTTCCTTCTGTAGTATTTATTAGTTTGCATGTAAAGTCAGTTCGTTTCGATGGTAAAGGGCCAGGGTAAGGTCCGATGTGACAGCTGGCTCTCTGCTGGTGTTGATCAGAGCTATTTCCAGCCGCCATCTTGGTTAAGAATGACCTAGAAGCAAATTGTCAACTATGGAAACCAGAAGACCTGGTTTACACTCCTTGCTTCTCTACTTGCTAAACTTGTTAGATATTGGGCAAATCACTTCATCTCTCCACACCTTCATCAAATTTGGAGCCCTCAGTTGCAGCCTTACCTCTAGCATTGAGAGCTATAGAAAAGATGCAGACATGCAGAACCCCAAAACCACTTCCAAGTAGGTCCTGCTGCACCCTGGTCTTTGCGTATGATGTGATATCATTTGGTGACTTTAGGTTCTCTTGCTCTGTTATCACCACCTAACCACACCTCGATGCTGCCCATGAGGTCCCTGTGATATATTAAATGACCTGCCTTGAACAGTTTTTCTCCCACGGCCTTTGATAAAGCCATTTCATCTTCTCCCAAAGGCAATATGCACTGCCTTTGGGGTGGGCTTTCTATGGAATGGTCGATTTCTATTTACATATCTCACAACTTATAGCAGCTGCAATAAACTCATTTTACATTTCGCTCTGAACCACGTCTAAATCCGCTCATGAGTGGACTGGAACAGGGAGAAGGCATATACCTAAAGTTAAAAAATGACTGTAAATAATAGCGGAACTCACCAACTGAGGGACAGAGGGCAGCTGCAAAAGGTATCATAAAATGGTAGCCCATGATACTTGGGCCCCATCTTCCTGCATCACCTGCCATCAGTTTAGTAGTGGCTGGATAACACAAGCATTGGCATAGCCAATAGGTCTCGCCTTTGGGGCCTTATAAGTGTTTAGCCAGAGCTATTGACTTTGCCAATGTCTTCAAGCTGTGCTGTAGAGAAGTGTGGCTGCTGTGCAGCATGCTGAAAAGTTATAATAAAAAAGTGTCAGAAGCATTTTTGTTACTTTATATATGACCAAGAAGGCATTATGTAAAACTGAACGACCATATTAAAAAAGTATTTACAATAAAAAATGTCCTCAGTTTTCTTTTGTTCTTGCAATGCTGGCAACTTGTTTCTGCCTATTGCAATGGTTGTTTGTTAAAGCTTTTTTTTTGAGGGGGCATAAACAATCGGAGGGTGAAGGTTGTGAACTAGTACCTGTATTATAACACTAGCAGCGGCCAGACGCTAGGGGAGAATCAACAGATGCCAGATTCCGAGAGCAGGCTGAGGTGGTGCTGAGTGATGCTGAGGTGGTAGTGGTGGTGACTGTTGCGGAGACGATGCTGAGGTGATGCTGAATGATACTCAGGTCTTGCTGAGTGATACTGCTGTGGTGCTGAGTGATGCTGTGGTGGTGCTGAGTGATATTGTCTTGGCACTGAGTGATGCTGTGGTGGTGCTGAGTGATATTGTCTTGGCGCTGAGTGATATTGTGGTGGTGCTGAGCGATGCTGTGGTGGTGCTGAGCGATGCTGTGGTGGCCCTGAGTGATGCTGTGGTGGCGCTGAGTGATGCTGTGGTGGCGCTGAGTGATGCTGTGGTGGCGCTGAGCGATGCTGTGGTGGCGCTGAGCGATGCTGTGGTGGTGGTGCTGAGTGATGCTGTGGTGACACTGAGCGATGCTGTGGTGGCGCTGAGCGATGCTGTGGTGGCGCTGAGCGATGCTGTGGTGGCGCTGAGCGATGCTGTGGTAGTGCTGAGCGATGCTGTGGTGGTGCTGAGTCATCCTGTGGTGGTGCTGAGTCATCCTGTGGTGGTGCGGAGTCATCCTGTGGTGATGCGGAGTCATCCTGTGGTGATGCGGAGTCATCCTGTGGTGATGCGGAGTCATCCTGTGGTGGTGCTGAGTCATCCTGTGGTGGTGCTGAGTCATCCTGTGGTGGTGCTGAGTGATGCAGTGTTGGCCCTGAGTGATGATGTGGTGTGGTGTCGCTGAGTGAAGCTATGGTAGTGCTGAGTGATGCTGTGGTGGCGCGGAGTGATGTTGTGGTGCTGCTGACTAATGCTGTGGTGGCGCTGAGTGATGCTGTTGTGGCGCTAAGTGATGCTGTGGTTATGCTGAGTAATGCTGTGGTTGCACTGAGTGATGCTGTGATGGCGTTGAGTGATGCTGTGATGGCGTTGAGTGATGCTGTGATGGCGTTGAGTGATGCTGTGATGGCGTTGAGTGATGTGTTGGTGCTGAGTGATGCTGTGCTGGCTCTGATTGATGCTGTGCTGGCTCTGATTGATGCTGTGGTTGCGCTGAGTGATGCTGTGGTGATGCTGAGTGATGCTGTGGTGTTGCCGAGTGAGAGATAGAGTGAAGATATAATGCCCAATTAGAGAGGGTGGTGAGAGAGAAAGAGAGAGAAAGGGTGTACATAGAATAAAGAGTGGAGCGGGATAGAGAGAGAGAAAGAAGGGGAGAGAGTGAATGAAGGAGTTTGAAAGAGAAACAGATAAAGGGGTGAGAGAGAATGAAAGGCTAAAAAAGATAGAGAGGGAGAGTTAATTAAGTAGAGAGAGAATTAGAGAGGGAGAGAGAGAGAAGGAGAGAGACAATAAGAGTGGGGGTGTGGAGTTTAAATAGAGTGAAGAAGTGACGCGGAAAAAGTAACCTTAAATATAGCTTTGTGCTTTGCGCGAATAAATATATATTTTTTTAAAACAGAGTCAGACAAAAATACTGGTAATTAGGCTGTGACTCCCAATATAAAACAAATAGCGATATAAGGTGAAATCAACCCACCGAAGCAATATTTCTAACTAGACAAAAAAAGCTTGCATTTCAATGCTAATTGCTGTTGTTTTTCATGTGACTGTAGTCCAGGGCCGTCAGTTGGTAATGTGAGCTGCTGCTGCGATTGAAACATCAGAGTCCAGAGAGTTAATGAGCCATGACGAGGAAATGAGGAAGAGATAGGAAACCCAGATGGCAGCTGCGCGCGTGCACGCCCATCGTGAACGCAAGCTGGTCGCCAGCCGAAAGCCAGTGTTTGCACTTCCAAAACCCACTTACTAAAACTCTCGGCCAGCACAAGCGCTGGTGCAGGCCGAGACCTAAAAAGGGCCGGCACTCAGGGGGCAAAAGTGCAGGGGGCATAGGGTGGAGGTCCTGCCATCGTGCCACAGATAATGTTAAGTAAATGTATGCCTGTGTGTATATATATATATATATATATATATATATATATATATATATATATATATATATGAACAAAATGTTTGTCGCAAGTGTCCTGCCTCTTTGCAGCGGCGGGCTCACCGCCGGGTCGCGTACCTCCAAGTATTCATAAGTGGTCCATATTTCATAAACCAAAGCTGAGCCCAATTCCTTTTGGAGTGAATGCTTTTTTATTATTTAGAAAACAGCGAAAAACGCCTGACGCGTTTCGAAGCAGCCGCTCCTCGTTCACGGGTCAAAGTAAAATTTTTTACCACCATTTACATATAGTGCACTATAGTAAACACAAAGGTAGGACTACTCTGTGATCATCACTTTACAACAGAAATGGCATCCATTTTGTAATGGTTTTAACAATGTTTGGATACTCTGTGGTGCATTAATATCACGGGCTACATCAGTATTTTTATGACAATTCATTACCCTATTCCTAACCCGATTATGTATAGGAAAAACGTAATTTGGCCACAGTAATACTCGCGATCCAAATTTGAACATAATCAAATGTCCTTCAATTCTGCCCCAGTGGGCTGTCATGCAATTCCGCCCCAGTGGGCTTATGCTTCATTAATGTCCATGCGTTAAATCAATTCTGCCCCAGTGGGCTTAAATACCAACATGTCATTCTAACCTTAACCGCCCATTCTCTCAATTTTACACCCGATCCAGATATTTGTGGCTTTTTTGCATTCCGTTATTCTCAGATGTGATGATATCCAAGTCTTCTACAAGATAAAAACATGTGCATAATTATTATATCCCCTAATACCATTTAAAATCATTACTAAATGTACATTAAACAGACATAATAAATACCACTGATTTGACATAATTTCTCAACCTAGATGAATGGATAATTCCTCATCCTTATTATTTTTTTCAATCATATGATGTACCGGCAGACCCAGGGGATGGCAATGGGAACCTGCTTCGCCCCCAGTTATGCGGGGTTATACCTGGGCTGGTGGGAGGAGCGGGTGGCCAGTAAGATCGGGTCTCTTCAACAACATGTCGCCCTCTGGGCACGGTACATTGATGATGTGTTCTGGAATTGCATGACAGCCCACTGGGGCAGAATTGAAGGACATTTGATTTTGTTCAAATTTGGATCGCGAGTATTACTGTAGCCAAATTACGTTTTTCCTATACATAATCGGGTAATGAATTGTCATAAAAATACTGATGTAGCTCATGATATTAATGCGCCACAGAGTATCCAAACATTGTTAAAACCATTACAAAATGGATGCCATTTCTGTTGTAAAGTGATGATCACAGAGTAGTCCTACCTTCATGTTTACTATAGTGCTCTATATGTAAATGGTGGTAAAAAAATGTACTTTGACCCGTGAACAAGGAGCGGCTGCTCCGAAACGAGTCAGGCGTTTTTCGCTGTTTTCTAAATAATAAAAAAGCATTAACTCCAAAAGGAATTGGGCTCAGCTTTGGTTAATGAAATATGGACCACGTATGAATATATATATATATATATATATATATATATATATATATATATATATATATATATATAGTAGGCTTTTAAACATATGTGCATACACATATATATATGCCACGCAGTGTAGGGAAATGCAGGACATGCTCCTTTGGACATCGCAGCGGTGCTACGGGCAGCAGCAACCGCCGCAATGTTAAGGCCCGCGATCCGACCGCCGCGGTCGGATTTCGAACGCGTCTCATCATAATTCGACCGGCGGTGATGTCGCGGTCCATGCGGGCGGTCTTTTCCCGCTACCATGGCGGTCGGGGAGGTTTTCCGACCGCCATCGTAATAGGCCCCTATATGTTACATTATAAAGGGTGTCATTTTAAAAAGGCTGACCTACTGACTTTGTGAAAGGGTCAGAACGTCAAAATTGACCTATTGGCTTTATGAAGAGGTCTACCTATTAGTATACATCAAGCAAACCTATTAGCTTTATCAAAAAATCATTAGTGATTATAATCAAATGTACATTAAATAAATACACAGGTTCCAAAGTTTATAAAAGTGATTGTGTTTTTTTTTACTAAAGCCTTATTAAAAAAAAACCATCAACATGTCTTTGTGTATTTCTTTTAGCATTTTTCAGGCCACTAAGTGCTCAGATTGAAACAACTACAAAAAGGCCTTGCTCACCAGCTGATGAGCATACAGAGCCAGCTTGGAGTGCTTTAAAAAAAATATGGTACACTCTCATCGAGTCATGTATTTTTATGATCCAGGAGACTTACTGTGTTTATTTTTTTTTATTGTTGCTGGGGGGCTGCAAGGGGCACTACCAAGCTCCAAAAAATATAATTAAAAATCCATCTCAAGGCATAATGTGGCACTCCTCGGAAGGAGCAGACAATGATAAATGAGTGGCTTCTATTATTATTATTTTTTTACATTTTAAACTTTTGTGGTTGCCTCGGTACCCACCCAGGGCACACACACCTTTGTGAGGCGCTGCAGTGGGAGCCCACGCTGCCCCGGTCATCTCACTTGCCACCTCTGTGGTGGGAGCCGGCCTTTTCCTAGATTTTCTTTTAGGCGGGAGCGCCGGTGCCCACCGGGGGCACCAACACCTTTTTCATTGTTGGGGGCTGAGGGGGAGCCATAAGGCCCTGCAGCCCCTGTCGGCTACCTTTATTAGTGGGTGCCCTGGTGCCCACCCCTGGGCACCCACAATCCAAACTAACGTGGGAGCTGGAATAATTCTCCTTTGCTCCCACCCGAGCAAGAGCAGCTGTTTTCGCTGCTCCTGCCTAGGCAGGAGCAAAGATGTGTGTTCTACCTGGTAGAGTGTGGGCAGAGTAGGCCCGCACTCTTTTGGGCAGGAAATAGCAGTGCCCAAGGGAATGGGGTCCCATACTGAGATCTGGCTCAGGGGATGGGGTCCCCGGGCCTGGTCTTTGGCACGGTGACCCCAGCATGCCCCAGCCCCTAATTTGTTAATGGACCCTCTCCCCTTCAAAAAAATGTGGAATGGGGCCCCCGGGCTGAAATCAGCTCAGGGAGGGGGCCCTCACTCCCCCTCCCCTTCAAAAAATGTGCCAGCCCTGGGGGATGGGGTTCCGAGGCCAAAATCGGCTCGGGGGGAGGACCCACACATGGCCCCCTCACCATACTTAAATAAAAAATATATATGTCTTTACCCTTGGGCCCTGGTCGACTACAGGGTTAATTTCCTGATAAAAAAGGATACAGATGCCATTTTATTTTTTTTATCACGCTCGTCCTCAGCATCCCCCGACATGAACACATCAGCCAACACCTACGAAGTCTCCACTGGCTCCCCGTGGAGAAAAGAGTCACTTTCAAAATCCTCACTCACGCCTACAAATGCCTACACAACAACGGACCCAAATACCTCAACGACAGAATCAACTTCCACATACCCAAAAGAAACCTCCGATCTTCCAACCTCGCACTGGCCGAAACCCCGCGCATCCACAGAGCCAGAGCAGGCGGAAGATCCTTCTCTCACATTGCAGCCAAGACCTGGAACGAGCTACCGGCAGACATCAGACGCGCCCCCTCCCTGAACACCTTCAGGAAGACCCTCAAGACCTAGCTCTTCGGCTAAACAGATCTGCGGACCCCCCCCCCCTCAGCGCCTTGAGACCCTCACGGGTGAGTAGCGCGCTTACAATTCCCTGATTGATTGATTGACTTTCTGGACCAAGATCTAGCTTTCTGCCAAATTTTGCTTAATTCCGTTTAGCCATTTTGGCTTCAGCCCTTTCCAAAAATCCCTATGGAAATTGCATGGGGAAATTGTGTTTTGGGATCGCGCCTTTATATTGGGCCCGCTTAATGGATCAACCCAAAACTTTCCAGGAGGTAGCTGAGGTAACAAGAGCACTTGTTTGTAAAGTTTCATGAAGATTTGTCAAACAGTGGCAAAGTTATTAGCAAAGTAAAAAGACATTTCGGATGAAAACGTAGACCTAACTGAAACTACCCGACTGCCTCTGGGTAAAATATATATATGGTGCACTATGCTGCACTCACCAGTCCAGACATATTTTTAACTGTTGTACGATAAAACAATCTATCATGGGGGCTCCATAGAGCCGGCGAGCAACATGGCCGCATTTCTGTGAGGCAGGCAGTCCGGGGACATTAGCCTCCATCATCCCTCCTCATCTAGCTTATTTTTGCCTCATCAGAGGGCGGAAAACATTTTAAATGTACACTAATTGTACCCTTTTGAGTGGCCTTTAGCCGTTTATTTATTGCAGGTTATTACTGGTAATGTTCTGAGAAGGACTGTACATGGGGCTGGTGGCTAGGGCACCCTGTCCTTGATGTTCGGCGCCCCAGGCCTCTTTCCTTCATCTCTCCTGGAACTGCCGGAGGGTGGAGGGTTACTGGCTAGAGGTACATTCAGTCCTGCAGCAGATAACAGGCCACTCCCCCCACAGACCCCACTGGCCAGCCTTCTAGGGTATGTCAGAGATGTTACCCATGGGGTACCTATGCCTCATGGCTAGGCTCCTGCTTTTGGCCAAACGCCGAGTTGCTATGCATTGGGGCAGGCGGCCCACGCCCAAGGCTGCATCCTGGCTGCAGGTCGCGATCTATTGCCAGGAATAGTTTGCCACTTACTGGAAACTGATGCCACCGCTCAAAAGATATCTGGGAGCCACTGCTGTCTTACCTTAGACTAGGGGACACTCCACCCCCCAGGCGGTGGAGGGAGCAGAATCGGTCACAGGCACCCTCCCCCCGAACGGCACCTCAGCTGACCTCACTATTGAACGTCTGCCGAGCTGAAGCCTGAAGATGCAGGAAGCACTGCGGGCTTGCGTTCAGCCCCCCTGCTGCGCCCGAGCAGCGGGGCGGCCTGTCCCCCCCCACTGTATTACACTTGAGTTCCTGTTGTCTGTGTCAGTGACATGCTGATTGAGTGATGATGCCAAAGTATCTCTGTCTACTTGAAACTCTTTGATGCTGCAGTGAATTTGTCGCTGTGCCCTGCCTCCACCTTCTCCCTTCTCCCCTCTCCCGCGCCCTTCCCTCCTCCCTCCCCTGAATGTTAGAGGCAGCCGCCTGAAAGTTGTTCTGTATATAAAATGCCAATAAAAGCAGTTTAAACATTTTTTTTCAGACAAGGTGACATTGAGAAGTGAGGTGAGACTGCCACTTGAATACCATATATGAGACCACGCTTCCGGGTAGCATGCTTTGCAACTGGTTACCTCCGACATTAGCTCTTTGCATGCAACATGGGCAAACCTAATGGCTGCCAGGTCAAGCTGCACTTTGATTCCCGTCGGACTGTGCAAGCACCTTAGCAGCCTACTACCGGGGGTCACTCCTTATAAGAGCCCACTGATGCAGTTGAAATGAAAGCACTCTTAGTTGTCATGCAGCAAAGCTTAACGTCTATTGAATCCAAAATGGACACTATGGGCCCGATTACGATGGCGGGCGGAGGCACATCCGCGGTGCTGGCGGAAAATGCCCTTTTCCGCACTCCAGCAGCGGTCCTCCCGCCCGCCATATTACGATGGGCAAACATAGCCCATTTTCCGTCCGCTGCGGAGTCTGGTGAACCGCCAGATTTTTGCGCCCGCCACCGCGCCAGAGGGAGCCAATAGAGACTCACCGCCGCGCGGAATGACGTTTCGTCCGCCGTACAAATCACGATGCCGCAAACAGCCCATCACACCGCAGCGGAGAATCCACCCACCCAGAGACGGCGGAAGCACGACAGCGGAGCGCGAAACCAGACTCCCGGTCCCCTCCACCCGGTCCTGATAGCAATGGATCCAGCTCTCCAAGCCCTTCTGGTGCTGTACCTCCTCCACTACCAGCAAATAATGCACCGTCGCGGACAACGCCGCAGGTACGCAAATACACAACTCCGCACACAACCACAACACACAACTCCTGCGCCGACACACGGTTCCTGTCCACATCAGACACTCTGGTGGGGACAGGAACACATCCCCCAGTGTACCCACACATTTCCCACCTGCCAGAAACTCACCCCTCCGCATCCGAGTCACCCATCAACCGCGAAATCACAGCAATGTCCCGGTCACGTCACCACAGCGGTGAAGACGCGGGAAAACCTGCGCACAATGTAGTAGGCAGGGCCTTCGCCAGGCATGGGCAGACCGCAAAGATTCACAGGGCACCACCTTCACCCTTCCCGCACTACTCTTCCCACACCCATTTGTGAACATGCTGTGTGCTCCTCCTGTGCTCCCCCTGCACAATTAATCTGCCAGGTGTAGCCAGACCTTGCACCTCACACATCAAAGGACAAGGGAGATTGACTGGGAAGGTGGGGGTGAAGAGGAACACCCTGCACAGAAGCTCAGGGGCTGGACAACCCTCCTCCTCACAGCAACCTTCCACTTCTGTGAAGCTAACTGAGTATGATCACAAAATGAAGACTCACACTGCCTATGAACATCCAATGAACTGTTCACACTGCCTGTCAAGTCACTTACAAACACCCAACACTGACACCCAGCCACATACCCATACCATATGCCAGCAGCAACGGAGGACAATAAATGGGCCAGCCAAAAGTGAAGTGGACAGTGCTGGAAAACCATGGAGCAAGCCACATAGCATCTGTACATCACATGCAAGAGAAGGAACATATCACACCACCCTTAGGCCATCAAATCAGACATGGCTGGCACAGTGAGTGAAATTAAGCCAAAGTGACCTCTGTGCAACAACTCAGGGAGACATCAAGGCAGGCCATGCATAGGCACAGGAATGATAGGAAGTGTCTGAAGTCATACAGTGACCAGCCACACATCTGTCTCCACTTACTTGACATGTGTATGTCATCAGCACAACACACATGGCTCATTGTCACACTCCTTGACTGTCAAACACAAGTAGGACCTTCACACATACCCCTCCTCCACCCACCTCACACCTGCAGCACACAACACCTGTGAGAAACACACAGAATGGTCCAAATAATGTCCTGTGAGTCCAATGACAACCAATCACACTCCCTGTGGTGCATCCACAAATTTCACACCCGCACTCAGGGATACCTGAACCAATGCTGACTCAAAAACAATAGCCAAACACAAAGCTCACAAACAACATCCACAGGAGTCCAACAAGCCCAGACATGTGCAGCCAAATAGTGGAAAGGCAATGTGACCACAGACAGAACAGGAGTACACAACATTGTCACTCAGGGCCAATGCCCAGACACCATACCCCAACACAAACAAGAATCGCATCATCCAAAAACAAACATGAACAATAACTGGGATCAATGGGACAATCAGCTGACACAGACTGAGACACCACACCACTCATCAAGTGAACATGGTGCCACAGTGTACCACAAGCATGCACATGCACAATCCTGACAAGTGACAGGTCAAAAATAGGAGGAGAAACCACCAATGTGCACTCAAAACAAGCTCAGGAACAAGAATCCACCTTGCTGCATGTGCCAGACACATAAGTAATGCACACTACACTTGCAACACACATCTGCATGTATCACACAGCAACATACTCACACACAATCTCATGCAAATAGAACATCACACACACATAGCATCTGTCAGTAGAAAGAGCCAACACAGGCCAAACACTGCATACATCCACAACAAAAACACAACAGATGCACATACCAATCCATCACATAGCAAACTCAGCTGGACATCAGGGGGATGCACACCAGGCAAGTACAAGGCAACCCACACTGACAGCACTGCAAGCACACCAAGCATTGTGTGCACACCAACCAAACCAGTAGCACATATATCTGAGTGCCACACCATGAACTCCCACAACACAAATCATCACAGAGAACATCACACTCAGAAAGGGTAGCAGTACCTCAGCAAACACACATACAGCTTAACCATCACCCACAGATGCACAACTAAGGGAAACCCAGGGGCAAACAACATGACTAGAGGACTGTGCTGCTCAAACATATGCACTGCACATGATCAACCATGACTGCAAAACAGTTGAAGAAAACAACACATCACTAATTTGGGCAACTGTCCTGAGTGGCACATTGGTCCTGTACACATTTCAGCCCCACACAGCATAGTGTCACACTATGAAGTGGTGGGGAGGCTCACACACTGGCAAGCCATGGGGTGGAAGACATGAGATTGAAGTGGTGTGTACGTCAGTAGTGGACAAGTGAGGAGTGAACAGTACACAAACACATAGAGGAGTTACTCACAATGTGTAGGCATCAGAAGCACATATAGGGGATGGCATGACTCCACATACCACATACCATACTGGAGCCAAAAATGGGTCAAGTGACAGCAATGCATGAGAAAACTCACAAATAATGTCAGTGTGGCTGAGCAGGCCTGCACAGTGAGCACAAACAGCAACAAGACACATGGCTGATCAACAAAACACAACACAGACTTGGCAGGAACACACTCTGCATGCTCACAACTGGCAGCGACAACAAGTAGGTGTCCCCCAGGAGTGCAAGGACACACCAACACACTGCACAGTGCCCAACCTACAACTCCTACATGTGCCCACAATATGAAGCACATGGCAGACAATCAAAACAAACAGGCACTCATTACCTGGATCTTACATGTGTGCAGTTGGCATTGCAGGGCCCACACACATC
The DNA here is from genome assembly GCA_963921515.1 of Calotriton arnoldi. Lineage (NCBI taxonomy): Eukaryota > Metazoa > Chordata > Amphibia > Caudata > Salamandridae > Calotriton > Calotriton arnoldi. Next base: position 1,441,944 of record CAWUFW010004413.1, on the reverse strand, counting down.
AACACTACTGACAATGACAGCCCATTCACACTGTATGACCACTCAAGTTCACATATTCAAATGTACCCCGTGTGACTAGGAAGACAGGCCTACACAAGATGACCACACATCAACACTGCTGTTCACACATCAAGAAATATCACACAGATATGATGGACCATGGCCACCCCGCAAGTAATCCTGTGGATAGAAATCACCTCTGTTGTGGTATTGCATCATAACATGACATGTGTACAATGTAGCAAACCTGACCATAGAGTGATTAGGATAAGAGTAGATCATCACAAACAACCATCATTGCACCCTCAGGCCTCACAGTCTTGAAGAACTAAAGTGCCTGTCACCTCTGCCAAACTCTGAAAAAGTCAAACAACCAATTGGCAATGTTGAAGTGGCATACAGAGCATGTGTCACATTAAACCATACCCATACATAAAACCTCCTATTTAGCAAGGACACAGACAAAGCAGACAACAGGAGTAACTGTCTTTATTACATATTACTCAGATAGGCACCAAAAGTAGAAAACAGCAAGGCCATTGGCCAGTCCATAGTTCAAAGTATGTACATGTGTGCATGAGAACCTGCACAGGGAATGGGCATCCAAAGTGACAAACAGCAAGGCCAGTGGCCAGTCCATAGTTCAAAGTATGTACATGTGTGCATGAGAACCTGCACAAGGAAGGGGCATCCAAAGTGACAAACAGCAAGGCCAGTGGCCAGTCCATAGTTCAAAGTATGTACATGTGTGCATGAGAACCTGCACAGGGAATGGGCGTCCAAAGTGACAAACAGCAAGGCCAGTGGCCAGTCCATAGTTCAAAGTATGTACATGTGTGCATGAGAACCTGCACAGGGAATGGGCATCCAAAGTGACAAACAGCAAGGCCAGTGGCCAGTACATAGTTCAAAGTATGTACATGTGTGCATGAGGATCTGCACAGGGAATGGGTAACACCGTCCACTGCCATGGGAATCAGCACAGCTCTGGGGATACAAATGGGCAGTCCAGGCACCGCTGTGGGAGCGATGGGTTTGGGAGGAGGACTTTGCCTCATACTTGGCTGTCAGTTGAACTGGGAGGTGGCTGATTGTCTGGGCCAGTTGGAGGACTGGACCTGGGAGAGAGAGGACCAGCTGAGGTAGAGGCATCAGTGGGTTTGTGAGCCGGAGGGCTGCTTGGACCGGGTGGCAGTGTGGCACGGGGAGGCGGAGACATGCTGCCGTGAGACACAGTATGTGAGGGAGAATGTGGAGGGCTACCTTTCCACTTCTTGGGGATTCGATAGGTAAGAATTCTCTTGGTAGGAGTGGGAAGTGTTGCGGGTACAACAGCCTCACTCACAACCAAAGGTGCATCAGGTGCAGGTGGCTCTCTGTGGGGATTTGCTGGATCTGGTGTTACGCTTGGGCTGGCCTTGCCTTTGCCCCTCCATCCCCTGTTGACCAGGTGAACCCCCCACATTGCTCTCCTGTCCCAGCTTCACAGGGGTGTGGGTGGGAGTTGAGGTTGTGGGTGAATCTGCCTTAGAGAGCTGTTTGTGCGGACTCTTTGCAGGCACCAGCTTCACAGCAGGCAGGGCAACTGTTTGTTTGCCTTTGGGAGCAGGTTTCGGGACGGGAGTGTCCTTGGATGGGGGTGATTTGGATGCACGTGAGCCTGAGGCCTGCTTCTTGGCCTGATGCCCCTGAGTGTCACCAGAAGTGCTTTTGCCTTTGCGCTCCTGTGTGCCTGTTTTTGGTTTGGGGGATGGTGTCTGTGCTCTGGGACGCTTGGAGTGCTGCTGTTGTGTGCTGCGTGTTGAGTACTTGGAGCCTGAGGGCTGTGGTCACTCTCGTCAGATGTTGCCACTGGCAGGGTGGTTGCCAAAGGGACTGGAGCTGGACTCTGAGCCTGTGACAGCTGAATGGCTGCCGTCACTGTGGAGGACAAAGACTGGACAGTTCTGTGCAGCCCACCCACGTCAGAATGAATGCCCTCCATGAAGGCAACTACCTGTGCCAACTTCCTGTCATGATCCTGGAAGGCATTCAAGAGAGTAGTCTGACCCACACACAGCTGGCACAAAAGGTCCACCGCCTCAACACTGAGGGCAGCAGGGGAGACAGGGGCAGGGCCTGCGGTGCCTGGGGTGAAGGACACTCTACCCTTCTTACTGCTGCGGGAACGGGCAGCACTAGTGGTAGTAGCCGGGAGGGTGGGCACAGGACGATGTGTGGTGGAAGAAGAGTCAGATTTCCCACTCCCTGTGCCCGCCAACATCGAGGAGTCACCGCTAGAGTCAGATGATGTTGAGGTTGGTGTTTCTGGGCGTGATTCTTCCAGGACACTCCTCTCCCCCTCCGAGGTGCTGGTCACATCAGTGTCAGTGAGCTCATGTGTAGCAGTCGTGCCAGATGCCCCACCACTGGTATCCGTCCCCTGTCCTTCTGTGCCCTCGGTCGATGCTGCAAAAGACAGAGACGTAGGTTCAGTATAGTGCCCTACTCACAAACATCATATTCAACCAAAGCAAAAAACTAGAATATGATACCCCCATGTAGCACACCACCCTGTGCAGTCTGCATGTGCAAGCTTTATGCAAAAGTCTGAAGATGCATGGAAACATGCATAGTTGGCATTAATGACCCATGTGACGTTCACACTGCCAAATAGCTGGCCCGTGCCTCCTTGTCACCTGACATACTGATTCCTGTAAGCATACCTACGTGCCTGTAGGTGAGATAGATGTACATCTCAACATGTTGTCACAGTCACATACGGAGTCACTTTAAGGGGACAACACAGATACTGACTCCAGAATGTCCTTATACTATGGCCCTGAGCTACTGATGTCCACCATGTTGTTCTTTGAAGTGCAACGACCCTTGCACATTGTTGTCAGATGTGTAGTTCTCACAATTCCAAAGTCAGGCACTGCACACATCGACATAAGCACACTAAGATGAGGAACACAGCTGTTCACTCCCCGGTGATGTCTATGACACCCATAATGCAGCAGATGGCATGAGGCCACATCTCATCTTGCAATGTCAAGGGCCATTATTTTAAACACAAGAGAAAGTACATGTAGCAAAAATGCATGGCAGCTGCACTTAAAACAGAGGCCACTTACAAGCCATTGCATCACACTGGAACATCACAGAGCTCAACACTGGCGCAGGGTTGGGATTCATGCAGTCACTCACACCCAAAGTCACCCTTCGCAGAATACTCACCCCCAACTTGCTGCTGATGGGCCCTCAAACATCCATCCAGCTCTGGCTGTGTCACAGCCAAGATGCGGGCCATTAGTGGTGTCATGCTCCTGCGCGACAACCTTCCAGTCCGAGGGAGCAGCCCCAGCGTAATCTCTGCCACGTTTTTGCTCAGCCGGCAGATGTCATCCCACCTCTTGTGACAGTGTGTGTGCCGTCGGTTGGAGACACCCAGAGCCCGCACCTTGCGTGCAATGGCCCTCCATAAGGCCTTACGCTGGCGGACTTTAAGCTGCAGGCATGGGCGACAAGAAGAGGAAGTTTCAGGGACACTGGGTCATGTTCCACTGTGTCTCAGTACAGGAGCATACAAACACTTAGCACAGCTGTACAGAAACCTTGAGCAGAGGCCATACAGCATGACACGTAGTTCATTTGCATCAGGCAATCGGATTGAAATGCATTTAGGTATTAGGTTGGACACAGGACCTGGCCATCTCATACCCATGCAGAATGGCAGCACACAAAGCAATGTGAAGAAGGCCCTCATCTGTGATGCAGTATGTGAGGGAGCAAGACATACATCATGTTGGAAATGATGTGTTGGGGAAGACTCACTGTGTCCAACACTACACACCCCTGAATGTCCTTGGCATGTGAGTGGCTCACTGTGTCGTGGATGTCACATCTAGGGACATGATCTTACATTCTCACACCCTTCTCACAAGGTCTGTCTTGTGCAATCATCAGGCCTAAGATAGCTCATTGAGAAACAGGGTGGCAGACAACACATATGTCTCACTCTGTCCATTTACTGATGGGTCCCTGTCAAATTGGGCAGTATCTGTGCAGGCCAGGGAGACTCACACTGAGGTTAAACCTGGCCCATCTGAACAATCACATGCATGTACAATATGAGAGGTCAAACAGTGCCTACACATGCGAATCAGTACACATCATGAAATCAATGGAAGGAGGATGTTTCAGAAGTACATCACTGTGATGTGTCATAGGCGATTTTCCACCAAGAGTGTCACCCTCAGGCATTTCGATCTTGTGCATAATGCTCACATATCCATGGTGACAATATGAAAAGTGTACACACATCCTTCAGTACCGTCTGGACGAAACACATTTGTAATGTCCCAAATGAGCATGTGAAAGGCGAATGGACTCTGACATCCATTAGCACAGGCAATGTTTGTTCTGACTTCCAATTTCCAAACCAGCAGTATTAATGTATGGCTGCAAAGACACTGCATGTCCCTCCCATCCTTCAATGCAGCCATGGATCTGTGGTAATAAGGCTACACACCCCATTGACATGAAGTCAGCATGCTAGGCAGTGTATCACACAAACTTGCACTCACAGGCACATACTACAGCAGAGCAACATCATGTGAGCACTCTTTGCACTCTCCAAATTTCACTCTGAAACACTTACCATTACATCAGGAGCACCATATAGCCTCCCGTAGTGTGTAAGCACCTCGTCCACCAGGACCTCCAGCTCCTCTGTGGTGAAGGGACGGGCCCTGATGTTCTCAGTTCTCGCCAGCACTGGGTCCAGGAGACAGGAACAGCAGCAGTTGGGGATGAAGAATGGCAGGCAGCAGTGTCTGGATGCAGTGGAAATGTGTGGCTCTCTCACAGACATATATAGCCCCCTGGGGTTGTTTCAGTGGTACTCAGCTGCTGCAATTGGTGTTCCAGATCAGCTTTGTTCAAATGTATCCAATGACTGGCCCCGCGGTAGCGGAGCACGCCTACCGCGATTTTCAAAAGTGTATTCCACTAGCGCGATTGCGGTTCCCATTGGCTGAATGGGCATGGGCATTGGCGGTGTCACACCGCGGGGTCCAGGCGGTCGCTACCGCAATCATGCATCTTACAATTGTATCCAATGACCGGCCCGCTGTAGCGGAGCATGCCTACGGCGATTTTCAAAAGTGTATTTCACTAGCGCGATTGCAGTTCCCATTGGCTGATTGGGCATGGGCATTGGCGGTGTCACACCGCGGGGCCCAGGCGGTCGCTACAGCAATCGTGCATCTTACAATTGTATCGAATGACCGGCCCCGCGGTAGCGGAGCACGCCTACCGCGATTTTCAAAAGTGTATTCCACTAGCGCGATTGCGGTTCGCATTGGCTGAATAGGCATGGGCATTGGCGGTGTCACACACGGGGCCCAGGCGGTCGCTACAGTGATTTGGCATCTTTACATTGGTGCCAATGACCGTGATTGCAGTGGAGGTGCACGCTTATGGCACCTATGGACACAGCATGCTGTAGCAATGGCAATGGCCAGTTCTCATCATTGAACACTCCACACTTACAATGAATCATGCCACCAGATAGTTAATTGAATGCTAGTGTGACATTTAACTCACTGATGTCTACACATGCCATGTCAGTGCACAGGAGTACATACATTGGCATGTAGTCCCTCACATGTCACTGATGATGTTGTTGTGCATGTACACAGATCTGTTGTGTGATGGACTCTCAAATATGGAAACATGTCAATGTGTGAGATGGCTAAGCAACACACAGTAATGATGGACTGACTACTTAATGTGCCTACTTCACTGTGTAGATTGCTGAACTCATGTTGATACTTGATCTTTATGCACACACTGTGCTCATTGTGTTGTTAATGTGTGCCCTGTCCGACTCACGCAAGAAGGTGTGGCAGGTACAGCAGCTACGTAGGAGACAGCAGTGTTGCTGTTTCAGACATGTGCTGTGTCAAGTACTCTCAGGGCTGGTGACACAAGATGTCGGAATGTCCCATTTTACATTCACATAGTCTGAATCTGTCTCGGGTGTACTCAGTTTGTACATACTGATCATGTGTACAACTACTTGGGATCAAGTTGTCTCTGCATGTGACTTGTGCTGTAAGCTGTTGTTTCAGGCCAGTCATTGTAGGCGCTGTGTCAGTCAAGACGTAAGATGTTGGACACATCTCATAGGGGAATTGAATTGACAAGTGTCCCCTTTTATCTTATGTAGGAGGCAACCAAATGTGCATCGTCCATTCACCTTGCTGGCGGACATGGAGGATGTGGACATCATCCGTAAGTTCCGTTTGGATAGGCAAAACCTCCAAGACCTATGTGCTCAGTTGGAGCCCCATCTGAGGCCTCGCAGGACATATCCAACTGCTGTATCACCAACATGTAGGGTGATGGCGGCCCTGCATTTCTTTGCAACTGGCTCGTTCCAGTACACGGTGGCCAGCGCAGGTGGGATGTCGCAGGCAATGTTCAGCATGGTGCTACGGGATGTCCTCTCTGCTATGATGGTATACAAGGACACCTACATCCATTTTCCACGAAGACAGGATTTGGCAGCTGTGAAGGGTGATTTTTATGCCCTTGCCCACATCCCTAATGTTGTTGGTGCCATTGACTGCACCCGTGTTGGCCTGGTTCCGCCACAGGCTGGTGAGCTCATCTACAGGAATAGGAAGCATTTCCATTCCATTAATGTGCAGGTTGTATGCCAGGCAGATATGATCATCTCGCATGTCTGTGCCAGATTCCCTGGCTCAGCCTACGACTCCTACATCCTGCGTAACAGCATCGTACCACAGATGATGGCAAATCTGCATCCTGACCGTGCGTGGCTTGTAGGTGAGTTAGCTGAGTCAAGTATTGTGCTGTATGTGTGACATGCTGTCCGCAGCTACAGTCATATTATAAAATTGTTCTGTGTATCTGACACCTAGGTGACTCTGCATATCCCAACCGGCCTTGGTTGCTGAGCCCACTGCGGAATCCCACGACCCCGGGTGAAGTCAGCTACAATGAGGCCCATGGGAGGACACGTCGTGTGATGGAGCGTACTTTTGGGCTTCTGAAGTCTCGGTTTCGTTGCCTGGACAGGACCGGAGGTGCACTGATGTACTCTCCCCAAAAGGTGTGCCAGATAATTGTTGCATGCTGCATGCTCCACAACCTGGCCTTGCGCAAGGAGATCCCCCTGCTCCTGGACGATGATGCGCCGCAGATGCCCCCCCTGCAAGCCTACACATGTCCAGTGACGAGAATAGTGGAGAGGAGGAAGGTGTAGACCTGCGCCAACAGATCATCAACCGCTACTTCCCTTGAGTGTGAGTAACATTGTACAACTGTGCCATTGTCTGCTGTCTTTGATGGTGGTGATGAGGCCGAGAGGAGCTTTTTGACTGCTGCCTGTTGTTGGCTCTGTGCTGATGGCTGATGTTTGTGGCACAGTGTAGTCCTGACCAGCTACATGATGTCTATGTTGAGATTGTTTCTCCTTGTGATGTGTGCTGGTTTGTGTACCTTGATGACTAGTGTTGTGTACTGGCTGTGATGCCAACACCTGACGAGTAAATGTCGTTCTCTTGTGTCTCTCTAGGTCCCTTCAGACTCTCAATGCCTCGTCACGATCTGAGCTTCTGGTACATTGTGTTCTGAGTCAACATTGTACATATTGTGATAAACATGGAGCTGACACAAAGACATAGGTGTGTAAAGAGTGTTTATTTACATTGAGTGGTTGTGACAGACAAGTGATGTTTCAAGAAATGGTGCTAAGTGAATCAATGAGTTGTCAGTGATGGCAAACAAGACGATAGAGTAGTCACCACATTGATGAGGTGACACAGTCCAACAGACACCTGCCATCAACATGGCAGTGTGGGTAAGGATAGTCAGCAAAGTCAATGTCAAGGTGTACAGAGGTGCTATCATGGCTGTCTCTTTGACTTGCGTTTGGCTGGTGCGTTGCCAGTTGATTCTCCCATGGTGTTTCTCGCTTGCGTTTTCCAGGGGGGGTTCCTGCTGCGGGATCAGCGGTGTCTGAGAAGTCATCCTGTTGCTGCTCACCCCTCTCTGTGGCCGCAGCTGGGCTGGTGGGGGGATCATCCTGCGGGCCACTGGAGGGGGGTTCAGCTGTAGTTTGGGCCACAGGTCTGTCCCTCAGAACACCCACAAGCTGGCCCAAGAGGTCCACGATTTGGCCCATACGCGTGTCTATGGACCTCAGCAGCAGGCGGAGCTCACGCGATTCTTCCAGAGCCTGGCCCGTGTGTCCCTGGGCTTGTTCGTAGGCCCCAAGGACTCTGGCAATGTTGGCCAGGGCTTCGGTCCCAGTGTCCTCTCAATTTTGTCCCCCAGTTGCCCTCCCACCTGCCCTGCTGTCCCGGACCTGTGGCGTTGCCACTCGACTCACCCGCAAACTCTCCCTGCCCTCCTCTGCTTGTGTGATGGTGTTGGTAACCACTGATGCAGGGCGAGTGTTGCAGGCAGCGGTGGTGGTGGTTGAGGCCGCACAGGTCGTTGCTGCAGGGGTCAGCGCGGTTGTTGTTGCTGAGGTGGTGGTGGTGGGGACAGTGGGGGCCTGGGACGTGGTGCGCCCTGGCAGTCTGGAAGGGCCAGGTCGGTGCTCCTCATCTGAGAAACTTATGGAGTCTGCATCTGAGAGTCCATGTTCCGAGTGTGGAGACTGGCTCTGCAGGTTGGTGTTGTCTTCTGCAGCAGTCAGTTGTTGATCTCCTGTTGAACAGAGGTGAAATGGTCATTAAAGTGCACCCCACAAGCATGGTGTTAGATGTTTGGATGTTACATGTGTTACACCACACAGTTTACATTGTTTTCACTTTGTATGGCTGCAAGGTACTGCACATCATGCCATGATGTATAGGTACATACATTACTTGTCCATGGTGTGACATGTAAATAGGTACCATGTTCCACGTACAGATTGTGTGATTACAAGAACATGTCGTCATCTACCGACTTGCAGCCCATCAACTTTATGTGATTTGTCTTTTGCTCTGCAATGAAGACGTTACATCTGAGCAAGAACTAGCCATTGTAATCTTCTGCATACCTTTGTGATATCAGGTACTTTACTTTCTTTAAACAACTGACCATGCATGTTTTGTGTTCATATGGGCCTTAATGCTCTGCCACCATGGTACTTACACATAGCATTCCGTGCTGGACATGATTGTGCCCTGAATTTCTTCACAATGTGACTTGCTGGCTTAACGTTACATTTCTGTGACAGTTACATACGCTTGGCTGTCTGCACACAGGAAGTGACTATTGGATGTATGCCATGTGAGGGGTGGTGTGGTCATATGGCTCCATGCTTTTTGAGAGGATTGGCAGGGTGCATGCACTGTCTACCTACCTGTACTGTGACACAATTGAGGGGAATTGCTGCCACATGGTTGTGGGTGTGGGGAGTGCTCCATCCTGGTGAGCTTTGGGACAAGGGGGCCTGGTGGGAGTTGTAGTGCAGGCTTCACAAACACAACCACCCCCTCCCTGTTAAGATGGCTACCTACCTGTTAGGTGAAGGTGGGCAATGCAATGGTGACACATGCTTCTGGGTGGGGTGTGGGGAGTGCTCCATCCTGGTGAGCTTTGGGACAAGGGGGCCTGGTGGGAGTTGTAGTGCAGGCTTCCAAAACACAACCACCCCCTCCCTGTTGAGATGGCTACCTACCTGTTAGTTTGATGAGGGGAATGCAATGTCTGCCACTTGCTTCTGGGTGGGGTGGGGGGAGTGCTCCATCCTGGTGAGCTTTGGGACAAGGGGGCCTGGTGGGAGTTGTAGTGCAGGCTTCACAAACACCCCCTCCCTGTTAAGATGGCTACCTACCTGTTAGGTGAAGGTGGGCAATGCAATAGCTGACACATGCTTCTGGGTGGGGTGTGGGGAGTGCTCCATCCTGGTGAGCTTTGGGATAAGGGGGCCTGGTGGGAGTTGTAGTGCAGGCTTCCCAAACACAACCACCCCCTCCCTGTTAAGATCGCTACCTATCTGTTAGGTGAAGGTGGGCAATGCAATGTCTGCCACTTGCTTCTGGGTGGGGTGGGGGGGGGAGTGCTCCATCCTGGTGAGCTTTGGACAAGGGGGCCTGGTGGGAGTTGTAGTGCAGGCTTCCCAAACACAACCACCCCCTCCCTGTTAAGATGGCTACCTACCTGTTAGGTGAAGGTGGGCAATGCAATGGCTGACACATGCGTCTAGGTGGGGTGGGGGAGTGCTCCATCCTGGTGAGCTTTGGGACAGGGGGCCTGGTGGGAGTTGTAGTGCAGGCTTCCCAAACACAACCACCCCCTCCCTGTTGAGATGGCTACCTACCTGTTAGTTTGATGAGGGGAATGAAATGTCTGCCACTTGCTTCTGGGTGGGGTGGGGGGAGTGCTCCATCCTGGTGAGCTTTGGGACAAGGGGCCTGGTGGGAGTTGTAGTGCAGGCTTCACAAACACCCCCTCCCTGTTAAGATGGCTACCTACCTGTTAGTTTGATGAGGGGAATGCAATGTCTGCCACTTGCTTCTGGGTGGGTGGGGGGAGTGCTCCATCCTGGTGAGATTTGGGACAAGGGGGCCTGGTGGGAGTTGTAGTGCTGGCTGCCTGTACACCTGCCCCCATGGTAATATTGCTTTGCTACCTTTGGGGTGAATTAGAGGGAGTGGATGTTGGAACTGTGAGACATGTGTTGGGGAGAGTGTGGTGCACATGCATGCATTTTGACCTAGGAGGTGTAGCTTTGTAGTTGTGCAAGACAGTGCATAGCAGTGTGATGGTAGACATTTGTTGGTACTTACCAGCCTCCACTCCCCCGGGTATTCCTGTGAGACTCTCTGGATGCAGTATGCCAAGCACCTTCTCCTCCCATACCGTGAATGTTCGTAGTGGAATGGGAGGGCCACCGCCAGTCCTCTGAGCCAGCTCATGGTTCTTGTTGTTCTTCTCTTTCACCTTGCTCTTGAGGTCATGCCACCGCCTCATGATCTCCTTCTTGGTGCGCGGGATGGTCCCTACTGCATTGACCCTGCTGACTATCCTTGCCCACATTTGCGTTCTAGTGGCTAATGGTGTCTGTTGGACCAGGTTTCCAAACAAATGTGGTTCTACTCTGATTACCTCATCTACCATCACTGACTACTCATTGTCAGTGAATTTGGGCATTTTCTTCTGTGACATGGTGTGTGATGTGCAAATGGGTTAAAGGTGCAGGTGTGAAGGTGGTGGTGGTGAGGTGTGTGTTGTTGTGATGGTGTGATGTGTGCAGATTTGCCTATCCTTTGTGCTGTGGGGTTGGGTCCTTCAGTTGTGGAGTAGTGCAAAGGATTCTGGTCAGGGAGGGGGCTGGTTTTATACTCAGCTATGTGGGTGGGTCAAAATGGTGTATTCCTGTCAGGTGTGTTGTGTGGGTTGACCTGGGATTTGTATTTTTTTGTTGCCATGGGGATGTGTCATTGGGGTGTGTTAGGTGTTTTTTGAGGCTGAGCCAGGTTAATAGCCACACTTGGTAGCCTTGTTGTGTGTTTTTTTGTCGTCCGCCATTGCTGTTCCGGAGTGAGCGTGGCGGTGGGTATACAACCGCTCTTCCGCCGGCTCTCCCATTCATCAATGCTTGTGATCGCGGCGGTCGGAATGCAATGGCCCTTCCGCCGGCTCTCCCATTCACCAATGGTTGTGATCGCGGCGGTCGTAAAAAGCTGATCGTTCCGCTGTGACCGCAATGGTATCCTAATTCAACATGCGGTCACTCCGCTGGCCGTGCTGCGGTTTTGGGTGTTTCCGCTGCAGGACCGACAGCCGCAGACGGATTTTTACCAGCCCTGCACGCTCCCGGCGGTCTTTCGTGGATTCCGACCGCCGCGGTCGGATTTTTCTGGCGGTTCATCCTAATCTGACCGCCGGTTTCCCTGCGGTACATGCGGACGGTTAATTTCCGCTACCACGGCGGTCGGAGTGCTTTTCCGCCCGCCATCGTAATCGGGCCCTAAGTGCAGTAGAATGGACTCTATCACACACAAGCTTGAGAAACACGACAGATGACTGCAAGAAGTGGAACAACGCCTCTCCTTAGTAGGGGGGGCAATGGGATTGTTTAGTCTTTCATGGTGTGTCACATGCTATATGATGCTGATACAGCAGTGTTGTCATCTTGGACTTACCAGACCTCCCACTAATTCTTATTGTCTAGACCTCCCACACCCGCCTAATATGTCCAATACGCCTATCTAAAATATCTCCCCTCACATAGTATATAAATGTATCACTTGGAATATTAGAGGCCTTGAATATCCGCAAAAGTGTAGGCATATTTTATCTTGTCTTGATCGACATGGCATTCACATAGCCCTGTTACAAGAAACCCATTTGGCTGATTCGACAGGCACGACATTTGTGGCCATATTTGCTTCCCACAGACAATTTTCCACATATTCCTCTTATACGAGAGGGACTGTAACACTTATTCGCAGAGGAGTGCCATATATTCCACAGGGCTCATTCAATGACACACAAGGTCACTACTCGATTATGTGGAGTAGACTTAACTCTCATGCTGTCACAATAGTTAATTGCTATGGCCCAAATATAGATGACCCTGGTTTCTTTGACTGTCTTTGGAGCCAGTTCACATAAATAGGCCCATCCCTAGTGTTGTAGGGGGTGATTTTAATGTAATCCTAAATGCAACATTTGACCAACCTCATACCCCATCCACTTATTGTAGTGTAGCTGCTCGTCATCTCATGGATATTATTGAGGAGCACGATTTATTTGATGCTAGTATTACGCTCCATCCTTCGAAAAAAGAAGGCACTTTTTATTCGGGAGTGCATAAAAGCTGGTCATGCTTGGATTATTGGCTTCTTTCCAAAGGTCTGGGGTCTTGGGTGCATGAGGTCTCCCACCTTGCATGAACATATTCAGATCACGCCCCTGTCTTACTTACATTCAACCTCCCCTCTAGGGCTCCTACTGTTGTGACTTGGAGGCTGTCCCCACGCTTGCTACTGGATGCTCTATGTTGTGAAGAGCTAAGACAAGACATTTTAGATTTCTTTTAGAGAAACACAGATTCAGAGCCAATGGTTACCACACTTTGGGAGGCATTTAAGGTTACAATCCGTGGAGTCTGTCTGGCCAAATGTGGGGTAGTGTTGCGCCCATTGTCAAATGATTTGTGTAAACTTGAGGGGAAACTCAAACAGCTTGAGGCACAGTTGGGAGATGTAGATAACATCAAGCACAAAAAAGGCCACGGGTCCAAGGAGGCGGTATGAAGTGCAACGAAATTCAGTCAACCATGTACTTGAGGGGGATCCCTTTTAAGGACGGTTCCCCTCACACACCAAAGGTGTCATGCTTCATCATAGGGGTGCCTCCTCGCGTAAGAAGACCTGGTCTCTACGCGGGCTACGACCCCCTCGCTACGAGGGAGGAGCACAGGGATGTTTTTGATGTAGGTGAGGAGGGTTGACTAAAACCCTATGTGAGCGTTGTGTGCTTGGTGTGATGTGCAGTGCTAAAGTGAACATGGTTAAAACTGGCTGCAAGGTTAGCTATGTGGCAACTTTAATCGGCTACCCTGTGACAGGATTAAAAACAAATAGCTGAAAATACAGCTGCCATCATTAGAGGCTTCTGTATTAGTGTATGACCAGCATGTTTCGGCCTAGGGACCTGTCAAAGTGTCGTGGCCTTCATCAGGGTCGAGCATACAGCTACTGCAACAAGGTGAAGTACATGCACATGTGAAAAATAATGCGCAGTATCGACGATGTGTTATACTGAACCAGTGGTCCTGTTGTCCAGTATGTCCACCGTTCGAACCTGTGGAGAGACAAAAAACAACGTGCTCTATTTACAATAAAGCAGAAACGGTGAAGACAGTGCGTGAAAGACATGGTTAAATCAAAGCACAGTGAATCCGCTCAATAGTCAAAACACTGGACAACATGTAACCACTTAGTTCGCATGTAAATGAATAAGGGATGCGTGACTCACCTTATTTGGTTAATGAATTCACTGCATCTGTCCTGGCTTACTAGCCAAAAGGTACATGCGCCGATCCAATCTCAGATGTAGATAACACCCATGTGACTAAGCAAATTAGGACAGTATTATCTGACTTTCACGAAAAAGTCCAAAGGGAATGCCTCTACAGAGGTAAATATGCCAAGACTCGGGCATATGGGGAAGGCGAACACTCGGACACACTCTTGCTACCATGACTCAAAAAACCCCCTCTATCAATGATATTTTGGAGGTGCGAGATGATATGGGGCACATCCATAGGCATACCCCGGATATACTTCGCACTTACTCCTTGTTCTATGGGTCTCTCTGTACTTCTTGTAGGTCAACAGCTGTTGAGGTGAATTCCTATCTAGAAGATGTAGCTCAGGGATGGTTGAATGATACCCAACGGAATTTCCTTGCCAAGATCAGTGAGGCGATCATGCAATTATGGCTGCTACATCCCTGGAGCCTGATGGCTTGCCGGCCGACTTTTATAAGGCTCATGTGGACCTGCTGGTGCCGGTGCTAAGCTTGTTCTTTCAAGAGACAACGAAGGAGAGAATCCCTCCCCCCTCTATGCCGGAGGCCATGATCATTGCTCTTCTCAAACCGGGTAAACCACCTGATCGTTGCAATTCTTCTAGACCATTATCTCTAATTAATTGTGATTATAAAATTCTGGCTAAAGTACTCGCCAACCGTCTCAGATGTTTTTAGTACATCTGACCAACAGGCTTTATTCCTGTAACATCAAACCCTGTGCACACGCATTAAAATAGTTATAACACAAAAGTGATCGTAGTTGGTAAATGAAGACAAAGTATTCTTTCTTCAAGTGTAGGTTTAATGTTGTGTTGCTTCACAGGCCAGCCAACACGTGTTTCGTCTTTGGGTGTGTAACCCTAGACTTCTTCAGGGCTGGAATTGAACATAACATGGCTTGTGTCACGATGTGTTACATAAAATCTTACATGTCATTTTTTAATACAAGGATGGGACATGGTGAGTATAATAGTGGATCTTGTTTATCATTCAAGATGAAGGGAAACACCACACCGTTAAGCTATACCAATGGTGAAAAAGAAACTGTCACGTGGACATCAGTTTAAATAAACTTGTATAGTAAAAACCATGTATAGTAAAAAACAGTGTCTGATCCAAGCAACACAGTTACCGTGTTTTTTGTTGTGAAACTGCAGTGCGCTGGTGAACACAATATACATCATGCCTACATTCAGTCATGACCTAAGTGCCAAGTTTGGACAAATATACGTCGATGATAGTGCATCATTTGACAGTGAACCTCAATGGTGTGAGTCCGAATTGGGTAGAAGTGGGTGTCGTGAGGTGTCTATATTGCCCTTATTACGTCGAGTGCTAGTGATTAAGTTGGTGAAAGAGCAGTGATCTCTGCACCTCAACTAGTAAAGATATCGTATAGTCCGCCTACCTCAAAAGACACTTTGTAACTCTTTGGACCTGGAATAGATAAAGCAGGCACCCGAGTAAGTCAATGCCCGTCACAGGGGCATAACAAGATAAGCAAAATTATAGACTCATGTTTAAAATCCCCAAGTATCGCTCACCTTCCAACTGGTGATATTTCTGACCCAGCGGGTCCTAATATTCACTTTGGTATGTAGGTTCTCTTCTTTCAGTTGTTCATTCAATCTGTATAATAATAACTCCCATGAGTATGTTTATCTACTAAACTCTCACAATACTCCTTAACAGGCTAGGACTTAGTATCTCTATAAACACAAACCACACCCACAGCTTACCTCTTAGTACAGGTAATAATATTCGGATTCTGTCGTCGTTTTTGGCTTTGTATGCCCCAGTTATAATCATCCAAATAACACGCTCGTGCGCCTCCTTTAGATAGGCAAAAAGTTACGTGGTGCCATCCGCCATATACAACTGTAATTAAGATTAGCAAAGGTTCATGTCACCAGCATGTATTAGGACTCTTCCCAAAAGCTTTAAAACTAGAGACCCGTAATATCCCACACTATATTCCGTGTCCTGGTCGCTTACCTCCAGCGAGTACGCTAGGTTACTGCTCGTCTCGGACCGTGTTCAAACGAGAAGTCAGTGTCAATTACCCGGAAGTGATTATAAAGCCGCACGCAGTGAAAAAACAACTAGAGCGACGGATTCAGTTTCACGTGGGAAGACAGCATGACCCTCGTGACCCTAGATGTGGTTTCACTTTATACCAGCATTAAACCAGACTTAGGTATAAAAGCCATCTCACATTTCTGAATAAAAGATCTGCTTCACAATGGCAACATACTAACATGCTGTTGGCCATGATAAATTTGATTTTGGACAACAATGTGTTTCTTTTCGAGAATGATTGGTATAAACAGAAAAGAGGCGTAGCCATGGGTTCTAAATTTTCACCCAGTTTTGCCAACCTCTTTATGGGTCGCTTGGAAGAAGACTGGATTTGGGGTCCAAAGGGCAATCAGTTTAAGAATTCAATTATTTTTTGGGGTCGTTACATCGACGACTGCCTTCTAATATGGACGGGACCACAGGAAAAACTTGATGCCTTCTGCTCCTATTTAAACACGAACACATATGATATGCGCTTCACATGCCACAAGAGTAACCTGAGTATCACCTTTCTAGATATTGAAATCTTTATCAGCCAGAATACCTTACAGACCCGCCTATTTCGTAAAGACACTGCATGTAATTCAATTCTTCATGCTCACAGCGCACATCCCCTGCATCAAATCCGTGCAATTCCTTTTGGTGAGTTTACCAGAGCCAGAAGAAATTGTAGTAGTGACCATGAATTTGAAAGTTGCCTCTCAGCCATGAAAGCTAGATTTGTACATCGAGGTTACACACATCAGAACCTCACTAAAGCTGAAACCAGAATTAGACACACATGTCTGGAAGAAACAATTCGCGAAAAAATTCAAAAAACAGATACAAGCACAGTAAGACTGATTACGGACTTCAATGACTTTAGCGGGGCATTGTGGAGGAGTTTAAATAATCATTGGAAACTGCTCACCAAGGACACAGCGCTAGCACAACACATCAGCAAAAATCCACAGATCACTTACAGAAGAGGCAAAACGCTCAGAACTAGACTGAGTCCAAGCTATCCAAGAATAGAAACCAAGGATTCGTGGTTGACTTTACGCACCTTGGGCTTTTACAAATGTGGTTAATGTGGAATTTGTAGGTGGGCCTCTGACCGAAAGAAAACCTTCACTGGTTCAGATAGAACCTATAACATCAGATACAACATAAACTGCAATACGAAGTTTGTAGTTTATGTACTGGAATGCACTTGTGGTGGAAAATATGTGGGCAGCACAATAAGGACACTTAGGGAAAGAATAAGTGAACACGTCAGAGCCCTTAAACAACAAGACCCCAGATATCCTATGGCATCACACATGTGGGAGTGTCCATCCCAAGGCATATACAAAAGCTTCCTTTTCTATGGAACTGACATCACTGTTCCCAGCCCAAGGGGAGGGAACAGAGAGTTACGGCTAAGACGTTCTGAGGCCCTTTGGATCATGCGTTTGAAATCCTATGAACATGGTTTCAACAGCGACCGGGAGATGCATTATTTTCTGGGAGACTAGGATCATGAGAATGAGCTGTCACTAAAAGGTGTCGATCTCTGTATGACCTAATGTATTTTACTGACAATGCCATTTTTATAAACTGGAGGTTTCAGTATACGAAGTTTATTATTTCCAAATTGAAGATTACAATAATCGTCATTTTATATTGGTTTCACCCTGTTTTCTGTATTCGTGCCGTTCAAATCTTTTCTAACCTCAAATATAAATATGTGCCACAATACGAACACTTTAGCCACTAGCTCTGCTATGTGAACTCGAACTCTACATCAACATGAGTAAGATTACAATAATCTTTATTTGTATTTGATTCACCGTGTTCTCTGTATTCATGCCGTTTAAATCTTTTCTAACTTTAAGTATGAATATTTGCCACAATATGAACACTTCAGCCACTACTTCTGTCATGTGAAACTCTAATCCTGGCACCATTATGTCCAAAGAAAGTGTGTTCGTATTCTCTGTGAGTTTTAATATGGTCTTTTTACTTCACTCTCGTATTATTGCTCGCCATACAATATGTTGAATCATTGAAATACTATGAATTCACTTGTTGCCAAAAAGTATGTATTTGTACATTTATATGTGTTATTTTGATACTAATTATGTTGTAGCCCCATCGAAGAAGAAGAAATAATATTTTTATCGTACTGTTTGCATTAGACAGGTAGTGCAAAAACACACTGCATGCCTTAATCCGTCACCACGCACGCAATTTCACGAGCGCTTCAGAACTGAATCTGTCGCTCTAGTTGTTTTTCACTGCGTGCAGCTTTATAATCACTTCCGGGTAATTGACACTGACTTCTCGTTTGAACACGGTCCGAGACGAGCAGTAACCTAGCGTACTCGCTGGAGGTAGCGACCAGGACACGGAATATAGTGTGGGATATTACGGGTCTCTACTTTTAAAGCTTTTGGGAAGAGTCCTAATACATGCTGGTGACACGAACCTTTGCTAATCTTAATTACAGTTGTATATGGCGGATGGCGCCACGTAACTTTTTGCCTATCTAAAGGAGGCGCACGAGCGTGTTATTTGGATGATTATAACTGGGGCATACAAAGCCAAAAACGACGACAGAATCCGAATATTATTACCTGTACTAAGAGGTAAGCTGTGGGTGTGGTTTGTGTTTATAGAGATACTAAGTCCTAGCCTGTTAAGGAGTATTGTGAGAGTTTAGTAGATAAACATACTCATGGGAGTTATTATTATACAGATTGACTGAACAACTGAAAGAAGAGAACCTACATACCAAAGTGAATATTAGGACCCGCTGGGTCGGAAATATCACCAGTTGGAAGGTGAGCGATACTTGGGGATTTTAAACATGAGAGTCTATAATTTTGCTTATCTTGTTATACCCCTGTGACGGGCATTGACTTACTCGGGTGCCTGCTTTATCTATTCCAGGTCCAAAGAGTTACAAAGTGTCTTTTGAGGTAGGCGGACTATACAATATCTTTACTAGTTGAGGTGCAGAGATCACTGCTCTTTCACCAACTTAATCACTAGCACTCGACGTAATAAGGCCAATATAGACACCTCACGACACCCACTTCTACCCAATTCGGACTCACACCATTGAGGTTTACTGTCAAATGATGCACTATCATCGAGTATATTTGTCCAAACTTGGCACTTAGGTCATGACTGAATGTAGGCATGATGTATATTGTGTTCACCAGCGCACTGCAGTTTCACCACAAAACAACACGGTAACTGTGTTGCGTGGATCAGACACTATTTTTTACTATCCATGGTTTTTACTATACAAGTTTATTTAAACTGATGTCCACGTGACAGTTTCTTTTTCACCATTGGTATAGCTTAACGGTGTGGTGTTTCCCTTCATCTTGAATGATAAACAAGATCCACTATTATACTCACCATGTCCCATCCTTGTATTACAAAATGACATGTAAGATTTTATGTAACACATCGTGACACAAGCCATTTTATGTTCAATTCCAGCCCTGAAGAAGTCTAGGGTTACACACCCAAAGACGAAACACGTGTTGGCTGGCCTGTGAAGCAACACAACATTAAACCTACACTTGAAGAAAGAATACTTTGGGGCCGATTCCGATCTCGGCCGGTAGGGCTCCGAATCGGATTCGGCTTTACCGGATCCGATTCGGAGCCCTGTTTCCCGACCGAATCGTACGCGGGTCCGGCCGAGCGAGTACGATGCGAGTCGCCCGACCGACTCGTCCGGGCGTCCCGACCGCTCCGACCGACTCGTTCCCGGCTCGAACCGCACCGACCGACTCGCTCGGACTCGACTCGCACCGCGCAATGGAGACGTTCCCCGGCCGGGTAAGTACGATGCGCGCCGCGAGCAGTCCGACCGAGCCGCGCACTCCGGCTCGAAAGAGCTGTCGGAGCCGTACTTTGGGGGTCCGTGTCGGACCCCCCTGTACGCGTAGCCGCGCGAGTCGCACACAGGGGGACCCATGGGTCCCCCTACCTGTGCGTGTACGGGCGCGAATCGCTTCGCCGCGTACCCGCTGTAGGGGGCGCACTTGTCCGACTCGCACCCATTGAGTCAATGGGAGCCCGCGTACGCGTTGTACGACCGGCTCCCATTGACTTCAATGGGAGTCCGACCGACTCGAGTCCGATAGCATACGGACGCATCATACTCGTTCGGTCGGACTGCACGGGTCCGATTCGGTCGGAAATCTCTCCGGGTCCGGCTCGGTCGGAGAGATTTCCGGCCCGAATCGGAATCGACCCCTTTGTCTTCATTTACCAACTACGATCACTTTTGTGTTATAACTATTTTATGCGTGTGCACAGGGTTTGATGTTATTTGCTTAGACGGACTTGTGTCCATAATTGAGGGCTTAGGGGTTTTCCCTCACCTGCTGCACCGCACTGATATATCTTCGTTGCTACTTTCACGACACTGGGCAAGCGCCATACCATACCCTGTGATAACTAATACCCCCCTTTCGCTTTCTCAGGCTTCATTCCTGGATGCTCCATATCACATAATCTGCGGGCATTGGTTGCGGTGGCGGTCTTCTTAGATGCCACCAAGGCCTTTGACTCAAATGAATGGGATTTTTTTAATGGCGGTCTAGTGCCGGATGGGACTTCCCAATTAATTTTTAGCCCGAGTTTCCCTCTTATATTTGCAACCAGTCGCAACAGTTAGGATTCATGGGTCTGTCTCTTCCCCTATGACAATTAACAGAGGCACACGACAAGGTTGTCCGCTCTCACCATTACTTTTTGCTCTAGCGATGGAGCCACTAGTTGCAAAATTACACCAATGTCTTCGAGATTATGTACTTCACTACCCTTCTGGGCATCTATTGATCTCACTATATACGGATGACATTACTACTAAAAGCTATATTTATGTGCATGGAGATCTCTGCCATTTGCATTTTGTAGTACGTAAAGTGGTACTACTTGTGTGCAGACTTACACATCCCTTTACAAATCGGGTCACTGCTATTACAGTCAGTAAAATAAACCAATCTGTGCTAGAAAGTGATGTATAAAAGCATTTTATGTTGATTAACTGAAGGATTCACTGCATCCTGTGTCACAACTGAGAATTGACTCCCTGAAATCTGTGTCACATCTGAACCCACACCAACCCTAGGAGGCTGATGTGTTCTAGTAGGTAAACAGACATAATATCAAGTTTTTATTTTCGAAGTACAAAAATATAGAGTTGGAAATATCGAAGGGACAGAATATCGACATCAAGAATATCGGTGACCAGAATATCGACATGAAGGTAAGAAATATCCTTTTTTTTAATATCGAAGTCAGTAATATCGTTTGTCATAATATCGTTGTTAATAATATTGATATTTATATTAGTGTTCTGTATTTTAGTATGTATGTTAATAGTATGTGATCTAATGTTTTTTGTATAAGTATATCTGTTTTTTTTAATGTATTTGTGACATTTTTAGAAGTTGTTTATTTTATGTAAATTAAATTTTGCGTATTTTAGTTCTGTAGCGGGCTTTGGGTTTATAGGGGAATAGGGTGGGAAGTAATTTAATTTTAATAAAGTAATCAACAATTTTTATTGATTATTATTTATAATTAATTTTTTATTAATTAAATATTAATTGGTTATTAAATTTTATTAATTGATTAGTTAATTAATTAAATTGTTATTTTTTTTAGGAGCGGGTTGTGGGTTTATAAGGGAATAGGGTGGGAAGTATTTTAATTATAATTAATTATTAAATAATTTTGATTAATTAATATTTATGTATTTAATATTTTATATTGTGAATTGTGGTAATTAATTAATTAATAATTAGTTATTAATTGGTTGTTAATTATTAATAATTAATTGGCAAATATTTTAATTGGGTTTTTTTTATGAGCCGGTTGTGGGTTTATAGGGGAATAGGGTGGGAAGTATTTTAACTATAATTAATTAATAAATAATTTTGACTCATTAATATTTATGTATTTAATATTTTATATTGTGAATTGTGGTAATTAATTAATTATTAATTAGTTATTAATTGGTTGTTAATTATTAATAATTAATTGGTAAATATCTTTTTTTTTTTTTTAGGAGTGGGTTGTGGGTTCATAGGGGAATAGGGTGGGAAGTAATGTAATTTTAATTAATTAATTAATTTTTTTAATTAATATCTATGTATTTAATATTTTATATTGTTCATTGTTGTAATTAATTAGATATTAATTTGTTGTTAATTATTAATAATTAATTGGTAAATATTTTAATTGTGTTATTTTTTTAGGAGCGGGTTGTGGGTTGATAGGGGAGTAGGCTGGGAAGTAAGTTCATTTTAATATATTTTTTTAAATTGTTTATTATAATAATTTTTTTAAACTTTTTGATAGTGTTAATCGTGTGAATTAATTTATTCTTGATTGTTTTTAATATGTTTGTTAGTTTTCATTAATTAATTAATTATGAATTAATTATGTTAATAGTATTATGTTTTATAATATTGGTGGTGTCATTTATAGGGGAATATGGTGGGAGGTAAATTTTTTATAATTAATTAAAATTTTGTTAATTAATTTTAATTATTTTGCTTGAGTGGGAATAGTTAATTATTCCCCTCTGCTATCCAACACTTTCCCTACTGTTTCACTTGCTGGAGTGGGAATAGTAATTTTATCCACTCTGCTATCCAACACTTTCCCTACTGTTGCACTCTCTGGAGTGGGAATAGTAATTTTTACATCTACGCTATCCAACACTTTCTTTAATGTTGCACTCCCTGAAGTGGGAATAGTAAATTATTCCCCTCCGCTATCCAATACTTTCCCTACTGTTGTACTTGCTGGAGTGGGAATAGTAAATTATTCCCCTCCGCTATCCAACACTTTCCCTACTGTTGCACTCACTGGAGTGGGAACAGTAATTTTATCCACTCCGCTATCCAACACTTTCCCTACTGTTGCACTCCCTGGAGTGGGAATAGTAATTTTTACCCCTCCGCTATCCAACACTTTCCCTACTGTTGTACTTGCTGGAGTGGAAATAGTAAATTATTCCCCTCTGCTATCAAACACTTTCCCTACTATTGCACTTGCTGGAGTGGGAATAGTAATTTTATCCACTCCGCTATCCAACACTTTCCCTACTGTTGCACTCTCTGGAGTGGGAATAGTAATTTTTACACCTACGCTATCCAACACTTTCTTTAATGTTGCACTCCCTGAAGTGGGAATAGTAAATTATTCCCCTCCGCTATCCAATACTTTCTTTACTGTTGTACTTGCTGGAGTTGGAATAGTAAATTATTCCCCTCCTTTATCCAACACTTTCCCTACTGTTGCACTCGCTGGAGTGGGGATAGTAATTTTATCAACTCCGCTATACAACCCTTTCCCTAGTGTTGCACTCTTTGTAGTGGGAATAGTAAATTATTCACATACGCTATCCAACACTTTCCCTACTGTTGTACTTGCTGGAGTGGGAATAGTAAATGATTCCCCTCCGCTATCCAACACTTTCCCTACTATTGCACTTGCTGGAGTGGGAATAGTAATTTTATCCACTCCGCTATCCAACACTTTCCCTACTGTTGCACTTTCTGGAGTGGGAATAGTAATTTTTACACCTACGCTATCCAACACTTTCTTTAATGTTGCACTCCCTGGAGTGAGAATAGTAAATTATTTCCCTCCGCTATCCAACACTTTCCCTACTGTTTCACTCCCTGGAGTGGGAATAGTAATTTTTACCCCTCCGCTATCCAACACTTTTCCTAATGTTGCACTGCCTGAAGTGGGAATAGTAAATTAAGAATTACAAAACACCGAAATCTCGGTTATGGAAACCTAGCCAGTTTTTTCAGAAAATTAAATTTACTAATATAAGATTCAGAAAAAATAGTTAGTAAAGGAAAAATGTCCTTTCTTGAGTCCCCTCACTCACCAGGGTTTCCCATGGTGACATGCTTCATCATAGGGGCCATCCCAACCCGCTACGGGCTGAGGCGTGCTACGACTTGCGACACTACGTAGGAGCACTACTTGTGAGTGACTATGTGTGGTGCAGTGATGGGGGTGGAGTGGGTGAGAATAAAAATACCTAGCTAGTGGGCAAAAAGAATTTATTCAGGCTCCTAGCCGATATATTAAAAACGGGGTTGGTCGCTAGGGTGTCTGTTTTTATTTAGTCAGGGGTCCCTAGTGAACGTCAACTAGTTTCGAGCTACCCCAGTGCTCTTCTTCAGGACAAACAGGGTCCAGCCCTGTTTAGTACCACTCCAAAGTGACCTAAGAATAGGAAAAATTGCTGCAAAATACTAGCAGGCAAGAGTTAATACATACAGTACTTTGATCACGTAGTATCTGTAATAGAGAAAGGATAAAAAACATTATCAAGTACAGTCTATGTCCTGTATAGGTAGTTATTGAAACCATGTTGATGCTGATCAATTGAATCTAAAACAGAAAAAAGCATACGAGACCTACTTCATGCTATGTAGGTAAGTGAAAACGCCATGCTGCACATTAACTATATAAAATCAAACACTCACTGCTGGTGTGTGTTGTTTAGAGACTCTCCCATAAGATCCTTGTGTGGTTATGTGAGCTGTGGGCATCTCAATAGTCATGTTATACTATAGGGCCAGCTTAGTTTAAACAAAAAAGACTAAAAACCAAATAAGGAATACCACATGACATTACCCTCAGTGAATAGATTGTCAGTAATCTGAGACATGCCAGGCAATTAGGTGAATACTTATTTGCCAGGAAATAGAATGAAATGAAAGAGCATAAACCTAGAAAAAACATACTAATATGTACAGACAGAACAATACGACAAAGAAACTACAGTGACATAATAAAACACATACTAATTATGGAGCAACAATGTGCTTCATGGTCTGAGAGGGGCTGGAGAGATCATCGCCACTGTAGGAGAAAGGAAAAAACAAAGCGATAATGAAAGCTTTGTAGCAAAAGGGGGTGCACTGTGGGAGGCTCTGCTGTCTGCCCGGTCCGGTGCTATGGAGAGGATAAACTTACTTGAGAATGAAAACTGCTCCGGCTGTTGCCTGCTTCCCTCCCGACCGCATATTAACGAGTGAGTCCCTACTGCTCGTATTTAAAGGGCGTGTTCCCGCCGATTCATGATTAGGAGACTAAAGCGGAAACTAAAGAATAGAACAAAATGGCCGCCATCTTTGGCTCAATGTGGCTGCCATATTGGGAAGGTAAAATACTTGTTAGTGCCTATTGGAAAGGGTATAAAGTGATTAGAGGCAATACAAATGTGAAGAACAAATAACATACAATGTGCCTCACAATGATATACAAAAGAGGTCAAATACGAGTTCCTATCATTATGGGAAGGTAAAATACTCGTTAGTGCCTATTGTAAAGAGTATAAGGTGATTAGAGGCTAAACAAGGAAGACGAACAGATACATACAATGAGCCTCACAATGATATACAAAAGAGGTCTAATACGAGTGCCTATTAAGGAATCACTAAGGTGATTGAGACGTACTCATATAAAACAAACATACAGATGAATGCTGTATTAACACTCCCTGAAGAAGTGTTTGATTATGAATGGAGAGTAATTGCAACTGATCGGCTGACTCTTAGCGTGTCATATATAGGGTGACTGGTATTTGCTCAGGAGTTTCCCAAATAGATGTAATGCCAGAGGAGATTGATAGTTTGACCTCTGGTTAAGTGGGAATTTTTATCAGATGACTTTTCCAATTGCAGGGTGACTGGTATTTTTTACAAAAAACATACCCCTTAGATGTAATATCAGAGGGGACTGTTATTTAGAGAACTGACCCCACGGAATATTATCATTCAAGCCTTGAGTGTCTGTACGTAATTTAAAAACCCAGAGTTGTTCTCTCTCTAGGAGTCGATGTTCGAGGTTGTCATTACATTTGATGTGTTCCAGGACCACCCACCTCATGTCGTTCGGTGTATGTTGTTTTTCGATAAAATGGGTTGACAGTTTTGTTGTCGCCCGCTTACACCTGATGTTACTACGGTGCTCCACAATCCTAGTACTGACTTTTCGTGTAGTCATGCCTACGTAGTGGAGATTACAGGTGCAGGTAATCAGATATACCACACCTGTGGTGTTACAATTGGTGAAACTGCGAAGTTCCCATATCATTTGATTGTTAAATGTCACTTTTTTAGTTGCTGACGTGAGGTGACATACGCTGCAGTTATTACACGGGTAATGTCCTGTAGGCAGAGTCTGTAGGATTCTTTGTCCATCAGACTTGGTGTTAATCTTAGGACGAGTGTGGACAAAGTAGTTCTTAAGGTTTTTCCTTTTCTGTGACTGAACATTGGTTTGGGTATGTCTAGGTTGGCACTGTTCAGTGTCCGCCAGTGTTTATTGATTATTTTAGACACCTTGTTAGATGCTATGTTATAAGTTGTTATACATATTGGTCTCTTTTCTTGTGTGTTTTTATTTGTATTTAGTCTGGGTTCAAGGAGGGAATCTCTGTTATTATTGCTTGCTCTTTTCTTGGCTGCTGATATGAGGTGCTTAGGATACTGCCTGGCTGTCAATTTCTCCGCCAAATCCTTTGCTTGGGTATAGTAATCAGTTTTCTCAGTACAATTTCTTCTTAGACGTAGAAATTGACCGAAAGGTAAATTGTCTTTTAGTTGTTTGGGATGAAAACTATCGTAAATCAAAAGACAATTTCTTGCAGTCGGTTTGAAATGCGTGGTTGTGGTCAGGCTACCTTGGTTCGCTGTGATGTTAAGGTCCAGGAAGACCACTTGGGACCTGCTCATAGTGTTGGTGAATTTTAAAAACGGATCCTGTAGGTTCAACCAATTAATGAAACTTGTGGCCTCGGTCTCATTGCCTTCCCAAATCACAAAAACATTGTCAATGTAACGTCTCCATACTTTTAAATTGTTGAAGTACGGATTGTGAGGATTTAGGATCTTCTGTTTCTCAAGGTGGTGGACATAGAGACCTGCCACACTCGGCGCGAAAGTGCTTCCCATGCTAGTTCCGTGCACTTGACGGTACAAGGTATCTTCAAATCTGAAGTAGTTCTCAGTTAGGGCCAGACGGCAGCATTCTAAGACCACGTGTCTCGGTGTGTGGTATATCCAGGAATTCTCGAAAAGTACTTCTTCAAGGATTTGCAGGGTTTCCTTATGCGGTAGACTTGTGTATAAGCTTTCAACATCAAGTCCCATCAGGATATTGATTTCTGGGTCAAAGGGTAGATCTTGTAGAAGGCACAGGACAGCTTTTGTATCCTGTAGGTATGTGTTAGTACTCTGTACTATAGGTCTTAAAAAAGCATCAGCGAACTTTGAGAGGGGTTCAAGAATTGAACCTATGCCCGATACTATTGGTCTCCCAGGAGGACTATCCATAGATTTATGAATCTTTGGGATAGGATAAAAGTAAGGGATCGTGAGTTTCTTGTTTTCCAAAAAATCTCCTTCTTTTTTGGTTATCCAACCATTTGCAGTAGATTCTTCCACTAGATAGGCAATCTCCACGCGTAAGCGTTCTGTGGGGTCTTCTTTTATTTTAACATAGTTTCTTGCATCTGCCAATAGTTGGAGGCACACTTCTCGGTACGTCGTGGTATTCTGCAGAACTATAGCGCCGCCTTTGTCTGCTGGTTTTATGGTAACTTTGTTCTCCAAGGCTAGCTGTTGTATAGCCTCATGTTCCTTTTTACTTGTATTATGGTAGGTTATTATAGACCTAGGGTCTATTTCAGATACTTCCTTCATGACAGCTTTTTCGAAGGCCAACAGTTCCACAGGGAGACTCACTGAAGGTGGTACAAAGTTGGATTTCTTGTGGAGACCTGTGTCGCTTTCCAAATCACTAGTGGGAGGTTTGTCTTTGAAGAAAACTTGAAGTTTAATTTTCCTAATGAATTCATTGACTTCGCTACAGAGCCTGAATTTGTCCAGAGTAGGAGTTGGTACGTAGCTAAGACCTTTCTCTAAGACTGTTATTTGTGTGGTAGTTAGGTTGGTATCCGACAGATTTACCACTAAACCAGGTTGTTGCTGGTTGTTGGGTTATCTGGTGGACCCATACTCCTGGTATGGCTCCTGGAAGTTTCCAGGGGTTGAGCCCATTGGACCTGTTGGGTTCTTCTTGATTTTCCCCTCTGTGGGCCTTTGTCTCTTCCTAAAAAAGAATGATTTTCGGGGGTATTTGGTTGTGCTTGATCCCATGGCGTGTGGGATTGATATTGATACAGATGTTGGTGGAAGGGGGTGGTGGTCCGTAGAAAAAAGGCGGTGGGCCTCCATATGGTGGTGGTCCTTGGTATGTAGGCCAGCCATAATTATATCCTCCCCGGTTCCTCATGCGTCCGCCACGTAATCGCCTGTTCCTATTTCTGTTCTGTTGGTTGAAGCTCCCATCTGAGTTGTCTGAACCAGTATCTGATCCATCACTGTCAGTGTTATACCCCGCGTTTCTCCCTGATGGGATATATCCTTCCTTTGTGTAGGGGTAAGCTTTTTCATGTGAGAAGGATTTCTGGTCTTTCTTGAATTTGGTATATTTTGTGTCCTTCAGGGTTATTTCAAAATCTGTCATTGATTTATTAAGTTCTTCCAGGCGTTTCTTAAGCTCTGTAACCCCTTGGAAGGTCTTTAGGCGAATTTCTAGTGTTTGGATCTCTCCTTTCATTTCCTCCGATAAACGTGCAGCCGTCTTGATTATAAGGACCAGCCAGTCCCTGGTGCAGTGCCAGGAAATAAGCGACCAATCCTTTTTAAAAATTTTGTCTTGCTGGAATATGAAAGGCTCATTGTGTACAATCAATCCTCGTGGGGCAGTATTGGATCTTAAATACTCAGTCATCATGATACCATGGACTAAGGTTTTAATTTGATTCCTTTTTAATTCAGATAATTCATCCCAACATTGGTTAGATTCGTCTGAGTCTCTATGTGATGCCCCTGCTAATGGAAGCATTGAGGCAATTGTTCTTTCAATTTCCTCTTCTGAGAATGTGAGTCCAGTGATTTCAGCCATTTTATCAAGAAGGTTAT
Organism: Calotriton arnoldi; assembly: GCA_963921515.1. Taxonomy (NCBI): domain Eukaryota; kingdom Metazoa; phylum Chordata; class Amphibia; order Caudata; family Salamandridae; genus Calotriton; species Calotriton arnoldi. The sequence goes on along the minus strand of CAWUFW010004413.1, from coordinate 1,412,791 downwards.
TTTTTTAAAAAGGTAGTGTCAAGGGTAAACCACAGGAAGGATATAACTCCCACAGCTGGGCGCTGTAGATCACAAAATCAGAAAAATAAGGGGAGAAAGAGGGATATGCTAGGTCCACCCTCCAAAAATGATCAAGAATTACAAAACACCGAAATCTCGGTTATGGAAACCTAGCCAGTTTTTTCAGAAAATTAAATTTACTAATATAAGATTCAGAAAAAATAGTTAGTAAAGGAAAAATGTCCTTTCTTGAGTCCCCTCACTCACCAGGGTTTCCCATGGTGACATGCTTCATCATAGGGGCCATCCCAACCCGCTACGGGCTGAGGCGTGCTACGACTTGCGACACTACGTAGGAGCACTACTTGTGAGTGACTATGTGTGGTGCAGTGATGGGGGTGGAGTGGGTGAGAATAAAAATACCTAGCTAGTGGGCAAAAAAGAATTTATTCAGGCTCCTAGCCGATATATTAAAAACGGGGTTGGTCGCTAGGGTGTCTGTTTTTAATTAGTCAGGGGTCCCTAGTGAACGTCAACTAGTTTCGAGCTACCCCAGTGCTCTTCTTCAGGACAAACAGGGTCCAGCCCTGTTTAGTACCACTCCAAAGTGACCTAAGAATAGGAAAAATTGCTGCAAAATACTAGCAGGCAAGAGTTAATACATACAGTACTTTGATCACGTAGTATCTGTAATAGAGAAAGGATAAAAAACATTATCAAGTACAGTCTATGTCCTGTATAGGTAGTTATTGAAACCATGTTGATGCTGATCAATTGAATCTAAAACAGAAAAAAGCATACGAGACCTACTTCATGCTATGTAGGTAAGTGAAAACGCCATGCTGCACATTAACTATATATAATCAAACACTCACTGCTGGTGTGTGTTGTTTAGAACTCTCCCATAAGATCCTTGTGTGGTTATGTGAGCTGTGGGCATCTCAATAGTCATGTTATACTATAGGGCCAGCTTAGTTTAAACAAAAAAGACTAAAAACCAAATAAGGAATACCACATGACATTACCCTCAGTGAATAGATTGTCAGTAATCTGAGACATGCCAGGCAATTAGGTGAATACTTATTTGCCAGGAAATAGAATGAAATGAAAGAGCATAAACCTAGAAAAAACATACTAATATGTACAGACAGAACAATACGACAAAGAAACTACAGTGACATAATAAAACACATACTAATTATGGAGCAACAATGTGCTTCATGGTCTGAGAGGGGCTGGAGAGATCATCGCCACTGTAGGAGAAAGGAAAAAACAAAGCGATAATGAAAGCTTTGTAGCAAAAGGGGGTGCACTGTGGGAGGCTCTGCTGTCTGCCCGGTCCGGTGCTATGGAGAGGATAAACTTACTTGAGAATGAAAACTGCTCCGGCTGTTGCCTGCTTCCCTCCCGACCGCATATTAACGAGTGAGTCCCTACTGCTCGTATTTAAAGGCGTGTTCCCGCCGATTCATGATTAGGAGACTAAAGCGGAAACTAAAGAATAGAACAAAATGGCCGCCGTCTTTGGCTCAATGTGGCTGCCATATTGGGAAGGTAAAATACTCGTTAGTGCCTATTGGAAAGGGTATAAAGTGATTAGAGGCAATACAAATGTGAAGAACAAATAACATACAATGTGCCTCACAATGATATACAAAAGAGGTCAAATACGAGTTCCTATCATTATGGGAAGGTAAAATACTCGTTAGTGCCTATTGTAAAGAGTATAAGGTGATTAGAGGCTAAACAAGGAAGACGAACAGATACATACAATGAGCCTCACAATGATATACAAAAGAGGTCTAATACGAGTGCCTATTAAGGAATCACTAAGGTGATTGAGACGTACTCATATAAAACAAACATACAGATGAATGCTGTATTAACACTCCCTGAAGAAGTGTTTGATTATGAATGGAGAGTAATTGCAACTGATCGGCTGACTCTTAGCGTGTCATATATAGGGTGACTGGTATTTGCTCAGGAGTTTCCCAAATAGATGTAATGCCAGAGGAGATTGATAGTTTGACCTCTGGTTAAGTGGGAATTTTTATCAGATGACTTTTCCAATTGCAGGGTGACTGGTATTTTTTACAAAAAACATACCCCTTAGATGTAATATCAGAGGGGACTGTTATTTAGAGAACTGACCCCACGGAATATTATCATTCAAGCCTTGAGTGTCTGTACGTAATTTAAAAACCCAGCGTTGTTCTCTCTCTAGGAGTCGCTGTTCGAGGTTGTCATTACATTTGATGTGTTCCAGGACCACCCACCTCATGTCGTTCGGTGTATGTTGTTTTTCGATAAAATGGGTTGACATTTTTGTTGTCGCCCGCTTACACCTGATGTTACTACGGTGCTCCACAATCCTAGTACTGACTTTTCGTGTAGTCATGCCTACGTAGTGGAGATTACAGGTGCAGGTAATCAGATATACCACACCTGTGGTGTTACAATTGGTGAAACTGCGAAGTTCCCATGTCATTTGATTGTTAAATGTCACTTTTTTAGTTGCTGACGTGAGGTGACATACGCTGCAGTTATTACACGGGTAATGTCCTGTAGGCAGAGTCTGTAGGATTCTTTGTCCATCAGACTTGGTGTTAATCTTAGGACGAGTGTGGACAAAGTAGTTCTTAAGGTTTTTCCTTTTCTGTGACTGAACATTGGTTTGGGTATGTCTAGGTTGGCACTGTTCAGTGTCCGCCAGTGTTTATTGATTATTTTAGACACCTTGTTAGATGCTATGTTATAAGTTGTTATACATATTGGTCTCTTTTCTTGTGTGTTTTTATTTGTATTTAGTCTGGGTTCAAGGAGGGAATCTCTGTTATTATTGCTTGCTCTTTTCTTGGCTGCTGATATGAGGTGCTTAGGATACTGCCTGGCTGTCAATTTCTCCGCCAAATCCTTTGCTTGGGTATAGTAATCAGTTTTCTCAGTACAATTTCTTCTTAGACGTAGAAATTGACCGAAAGGTAAATTGTCTTTTAGTTGTTTGGGATGAAAACTATCGTAAATCAAAAGACAATTTCTTGCAGTCGGTTTGAAATGCGTGGTTGTGGTCAGGCTACCTTGGTTCGCTGTGATGTTAAGGTCCAGAAAGACCACTTGGGACCTGCTCATAGTGTTGGTGAATTTTAAAAACGGATCCTGTAGGTTCAACCAATTAATGAAACTTGTGGCCTCGGTCTCATTGCCTTCCCAAATCACAAAAACATTGTCAATGTAACGTCTCCATACTTTTAAATTGTTGAAGTACGGATTGTGAGGATTTAGGATCTTCTGTTTCTCAAGGTGGTGGACATAGAGACCTGCCACACTCGGCGCGAAAGTGCTTCCCATGCTAGTTCCGTGCACTTGACGGTACAAGGTATCTTCAAATCTGAAGTAGTTCTCAGTTAGGGCCAGACGGCAGCATTCTAAGACCACGTGTCTCGGTGTGTGGTATATCCAGGAATTCTCGAAAAGTACTTCTTCAAGGATTTGCAGGGTTTCCTTATGCGGTAGACTTGTGTATAAGCTTTCAACATCAAGTCCCATCAGGATATTGATTTCTGGGTCAAAGGGTAGATCTTGTAGAAGGCACAGGACAGCTTTTGTATCCTGTAGGTATGTGTTAGTACTCTGTACTATAGGTCTTAAAAAAGCATCAGCGAACTTTGAGAGGGGTTCAAGAATTGAACCTATGCCCGATACTATTGGTCTCCCAGGAGGACTATCCATAGATTTATGAATCTTTGGGATAGTATAAAAGTAAGGGATCGTGGGTTTCTTGTTTTCCAAAAATCTCCTTCTTTTTTGGTTATCCAACCATTTGCAGTAGATTCTTCCACTAGATAGGCAATCTCCACGCGTAAGCGTTCTGTAGGGTCTTCTTTTATTTTAACATAGTTTCTTGCATCTGCCAATAGTTGGAGGCACACTTCTCGGTACGTCGTGGTATTCTGCAGAACTATAGCGCCGCCTTTGTCTGCTGGTTTTATGGTAACTTTGTTCTCCAAGGCTAGCTGTTGTATAGCCTCATGTTCCTTTTACTTGTATTATGGTAGGTTATTATAGACCTAGGGTCTATTTCAGATACTTCCTTCATGACAGCTTTTTCGAAGGCCAACAGTTCCACAGGGAGACTCACTGAAGGTGGTACAAAGTTGGATTTCTTGTGGAGACCTGTGTCGCTTTCCAAATCACTAGTGGGAGGTTTGTCTTTGAAGAAAACTTGAAGTTTAATTTTCCTAATGAATTCATTGACTTCGCTACAGAGCCTGAATTTGTCCAGAGTAGGAGTTGGTACGTAGCTAAGACCTTTCTCTAAGACTGTTATTTGTGTGGTAGTTAGGTTGGTATCCGACAGATTTACCACTAAACCAGGTTGTTGCTGGTTGTTGGGTTGTCTGGTGGACCCATACTCCTGGTATGGCTCCTGGAAGTTTCCAGGGGTTGAGCCCATTGGACCTGTTGGGTTCTTCTTGATTTTCCCCTCTGTGGGCCTTTGCCTCTTCCTAAAAAAGAATGATTTTCGGGGGTATTTGGTTGTGCTTGATCCCATGGCGTGTGGGATTGATATTGATACGGATGTTGGTGGAAGGGGGGTGGTGGTCCGTAGAAAAAAGGCGGTGGGCCTCCATATGGTGGTGGTCCTTGGTATGTAGGCCAGCCATAATTATATCCTCCCCGGTTCCTCATGCGTCCGCCACGTAATCGCCTGTTCCTATTTCTGTTCTGTTGGTTGAAGCTCCCATCTGAGTTGTCTGAACCAGTATCTGATCCATCACTGTCAGTGTTATACCCCGCGTTTCTCCCTGACGGGATATATCCTTCCTTTGTGTAGGGGTAAGCTTTTTCATGTGAGAAGGATTTCTGGTCTTTCTTGAATTTGGTATATTTTGTGTCCTTCAGGGTTATTTCAAAATCTGTCATTGATTTATTAAGTTCTTCCAGGCGTTTCTTAAGCTCTGTAACCCCTTGGAAGGTCTTTAGGCGAATTTCTAGTGTTTGGATCTCTCCTTTCATTTCCTCCGATAAACGTGCAGCCGTCTTGATTATAAGGACCAGCCAGTCCCTGGTGCAGTGCCAGGAAATAAGCGACCAATCCTTTTTAAAAATTTTGTCTTGCTGGAATATGAAAGGCTCATTGTGTACAATCAATCCTCGTGGGGCAGTATTGGATCTTAAATACTCAGTCATCATGATACCATGGACTAAGGTTTTAATTTGATTCCTTTTTAATTCAGATAATTCATCCCAACATTGGTTAGATTCGTCTGAGTCTCTATGTGATGCCCCTGCTAATGGAAGCATTGAGGCAATTGTTCTTTCAATTTCCTCTTCTGAGAATGTGAGTCCAGTGATTTCAGCCATTTTATCAAGAAGGTTATTTTTTAAAAAGGTAGTGTCAAGGGTAAACCTCAGGAAGGATATAACTCCCACAGCTGGGCGCTGTAGATCACAAAATCAGAAAAATAAGGGGAGAAAGAGGGATATGCTAGGTCCACCCTCCAAAAATGATCAAGAATTACAAAACACCGAAATCTCGGTTATGGAAACCTAGCCAGTTTTTTCAGAAAATTAAATTTACTAATATAAGATTCAGAAAAAATAGTTAGTAAAGGAAAAATGTCCTTTCTTGAGTCCCCTCACTCACCAGGGTTTCCCATGGTGACATGCTTCATCATAGGGGCCATCCCAACCCGCTACGGGCTGAGGCGTGCTACGACTTGCGACACTACGTAGGAGCACTACTTGTGAGTGACTATGTGTGGTGCAGTGATGGCGGTGGAGTGGGTGAGAATAAAAATACCTAGCTAGTGGGCAAAAAAGAATTTATTCAGGCTCCTAGCCGATATATTAAAAACGGGGTTGGTCGCTAGGGTGTCTGTTTTTTATTTAGTCAGGGGTCCCTAGTGAACGTCAACTAGTTTCGAGCTACCCCAGTGCTCTTCTTCAGGACAAACAGGGTCCAGCCCTGTTTAGTACCACTCCAAAGTGACCTAAGAATAGGAAAAATTGCTGCAAAATACTAGCAGGCAAGAGTTAATACATACAGTACTTTGATCACGTAGTATCTGTAATAGAGAAAGGATAAAAAACATTATCAAGTACAGTCTATGTCCTGTATAGGTAGTTATTGAAACCATGTTGATGCTGATCAATTGAATCTAAAACAGAAAAAAGCATACGAGACCTACTTCATGCTATGTAGGTAAGTGAAAACGCCATGCTGCACATTAACTATATATAATCAAACACTCACTGCTGGTGTGTGTTGTTTAGAACTCTCCCATAAGATCCTTGTGTGGTTATGTGAGCTGTGGGCATCTCAATAGTCATGTTATACTATAGGGCCAGCTTAGTTTAAACAAAAAAGACTAAAAACCAAATAAGGAATACCACATGACATTACCCTCAGTGAATAGATTGTCAGTAATCTGAGACATGCCAGGCAATTAGGTGAATACTTATTTGCCAGGAAATAGAATGAAATGAAAGAGCATAAACCTAGAAAAAACATACTAATATGTACAGACAGAACAATACGACAAAGAAACTACAGTGACATAATAAAACACATACTAATTATGGAGCAACAATGTGCTTCATGGTCTGAGAGGGGCTGGAGAGATCATCGCCACTGTAGGAGAAAGGAAAAAACAAAGCGATAATGAAAGCTTTGTAGCAAAAGGGAGTGCACTGTGGGAGGCTCTGCTGTCTGCCCGGTCCGGTGCTATGGAGAGGATAAACTTACTTGAGAATGAAAACTGCTCCGGCTGTTGCCTGCTTCCCTCCCGACCGCATATTAACGAGTGAGTCCCTACTGCTCGTATTTAAAGGGCGTGTTCCCGCCGATTCATGATTAGGAGACTAAAGCGGAAACTAAAGAATAGAACAAAATGGCCGCCGTCTTTGGCTCAATGTGGCTGCCATATTGGGAAGGTAAAATACTCGTTAGTGCCTATTGGAAAGGGTATAAAGTGATTAGAGGCAATACAAATGTGAAGAACAAATAACATACAATGTGCCTCACAATGATATACAAAAGAGGTCAAATACGAGTTCCTATCATTATGGGAAGGTAAAATACTCGTTAGTGCCTATTGTAAAGAGTATAAGGTGATTAGAGGCTAAACAAGGAAGACGAACAGATACATACAATGAGCCTCACAATGATATACAAAAGAGGTCTAATACGAGTGCCTATTAAGGAATCACTAAGGTGATTGAGACGTACTCATATAAAACAAACATACAGATGAATGCTGTATTAACACTCCCTGAAGAAGTGTTTGATTATGAATGGAGAGTAATTGCAACTGATCGGCTGACTCTTAGCGTGTCATATATAGGGTGACTGGTATTTGCTCAGGAGTTTCCCAAATAGATGTAATGCCAGAGGAGATTGATAGTTTGACCTCTGGTTAAGTGGGAATTTTTATCAGATGACTTTTCCAATTGCAGGGTGACTGGTATTTTTACAAAAAACATACCCCTTAGATGTAATATCAGAGGGGACTGTTATTTAGAGAACTGACCCCACGGAATATTATCATTCAAGCCTTGAGTGTCTGTACGTAATTTAAAAACCCAGCGTTGTTCTCTCTCTAGGAGTCGCTGTTCGAGGTTGTCATTACATTTGATGTGTTCCAGGACCACCCACCTCATGTCGTTCGGTGTATGTTGTTTTTCGATAAAATGGGTTGACATTTTTGTTGTCGCCCGCTTACACCTGATGTTACTACGGTGCTCCACAATCCTAGTACTGACTTTTCGTGTAGTCATGCCTACGTAGTGGAGATTACAGGTGCAGGTAATCAGATATACCACACCTGTGGTGTTACAATTGGTGAAACTGCGAAGTTCCCATGTCATTTGATTGTTAAATGTCACTTTTTTAGTTGCTGACGTGAGGTGACATACGCTGCAGTTATTACACGGGTAATGTCCTGTAGGCAGAGTCTGTAGGATTCTTTGTCCATCAGACTTGGTGTTAATCTTAGGACGAGTGTGGACAAAGTAGTTCTTAAGGTTTTTTCCTTTTCTGTGACTGAACATTGGTTTGGGTATGTCTAGGTTGGCACTGTTCAGTGTCCGCCAGTGTTTATTGATTATTTTAGACACCTTGTTAGATGCTATGTTATAAGTTGTTATACATATTGGTCTCTTTTCTTGTGTGTTTTTATTTGTATTTAGTCTGGGTTCAAGGAGGGAATCTCTGTTATTATTGCTTGCTCTTTTCTTGGCTGCTGATATGAGGTGCTTAGGATACTGCCTGGCTGTCAATTTCTCCGCCAAATCCTTTGCTTGGGTATAGTAATCAGTTTTCTCAGTACAATTTCTTCTTAGACGTAGAAATTGACCGAAAGGTAAATTGTCTTTTAGTTGTTTGGGATGAAAACTATCGTAAATCAAAAGACAATTTCTTGCAGTCGGTTTGAAATGCGTGGTTGTGGTCAGGCTACCTTGGTTCGCTGTGATGTTAAGGTCCAGGAAGACCACTTGGGACCTGCTCATAGTGTTGGTGAATTTTAAAAACGGATCCTGTAGGTTCAACCAATTAATGAAACTTGTGGCCTCGGTCTCATTGCCTTCTCAAATCACAAAAACATCGTCAATGTAACGTCTCCATACTTTTAAATTGTTGAAGTACGGATTGTGAGGATTTAGGATCTTCTGTTTCTCAAGGTGGTGGACATAGAGACCTGCCACACTCGGCGCGAAAGTGCTTCCCATGCTAGTTCCGTGCACTTGACGGTACAAGGTATCTTCAAATCTGAAGTAGTTCTCAGTTAGGGCCAGACGGCAGCATTCTAAGACCACGTGTCTCGGTGTGTGGTATATCCAGGAATTCTCGAAAAGTACTTCTTCAAGGATTTGCAGGGTTTCCTTATGCGGTAGACTTGTGTATAAGCTTTCAACATCAAGTCCCATCAGGATATTGATTTCTGGGTCAAAGGGTAGATCTTGTAGAAGGCACAGGACAGCTTTTGTATCCTGTAGGTATGTGTTAGTACTCTGTACTATAGGTCTTAAAAAAGCATCAGCGAACTTTGAGAGGGGTTCAAGAATTTAACCTATGCCCGATACTATTGGTCTCCCAGGAGGACTATCCATAGATTTATGAATCTTTGGGATAGTATAAAAGTAAGGGATCGTGGGTTTCTTGTTTTCCAAAAAATCTCCTTCTTTTTTGGTTATCCAACCATTTGCAGTAGATTCTTCCACTAGATAGGCAATCTCCACGCGTAAGCGTTCTGTGGGGTCTTCTTTTATTTTAACATAGTTTCTTGCATCTGCCAATAGTTGGAGGCACACTTCTCGGTACGTCGTGGTATTCTGCAGAACTATAGCGCCGCCTTTGTCTGCTGGTTTTATGGTAACTTTGTTCTCCAAGGCTAGCTGTTGTATAGCCTCATGTTCCTTTTGCTTGTATTATGGTAGGTTATTATAGACCTAGGGTCTATTTCAGATACTTCCTTCATGACAGCTTTTTCGAAGGCCAACAGTTCCACAGGGAGACTCACTGAAGGTGGTACAAAGTTGGATTTCTTGTGGAGACCTGTGTCGCTTTCCAAATCACTAGTGGGAGGTTTGTCTTTGAAGAAAACTTGAAGTTTAATTTTCCTAATGAATTCATTGACTTCGCTACAGAGCCTGAATTTGTCCAGAGTAGGAGTTGGTACGTAGCTAAGACCTTTCTCTAAGACTGTTATTTGTGTGGTAGTTAGGTTGGTATCCGACAGATTTACCACTAAACCAGGTTGTTGCTGGTTGTTGGGTTGTCTGGTGGACCCATACTCCTGGTATGGCTCCTGGAAGTTTCCAGGGGTTGAGCCCATTGGACCTGTTGGGTTCTTCTTGATTTTCCCCTCTGTGGGCCTTTGCCTCTTCCTAAAAAAGAATGATTTTCGGGGGTATTTGATTGTGCTTGATCCCATGGCGTGTGGGATTGATATTGATACGGATGTTGGTGGAAGGGGGGTGGTGGTCCGTAGAAAAAAGGCGGTGGGCCTCCATATGGTGGTGGTCCTTGGTATGACTCAGACGAATCTAACCAATGTTGGGATGAATTATCGGAATTAAAAAGGAATCAAATTAAAACCTTAGTCCATGGTATCATGATGACTGAGTATTTAAGATCCAATACTGCCCCACGAGGATTGATTGTACACAATGAGCCCTTCATATTCCAGCAAGACAAAACATTTTTAAAAAAGGATTGGTCGCTTATTTCCTGGCACTGCACCAGGGACTGGCTGGTCCTTATAATCAAGACGGCTGCACGTTTATCGGAGGAAATGAAAGGAGAGATCCAAACACTAGAAATTCGCCTAAAGACCTTCCAAGGGGTTACAGAGCTTAAGAAACGCCTGGAAGAACTTAATAAATCAATGACAGATTTTGAAATAACCCTGAAGGACACAAAATATACCAAATTCAAGAAAGACCAGAAATCCTTCTCACATGAAAAAGCTTACCCCTACACAAAGGAAGGATATATCCCGTCAGGGAGAAACGCTGAGGTATAACACTGACAGTGATGGATCAGATACTGGTTCAGACAACTCAGATGGGAGCTTCAACCAACAGAACAGAAATAGGAACAGGCGATTACGTGGCGGACGCATGAGGAACTGGGGAGGATATAATTATGGCTGGCCTACATACCAAGGACCACCACCATATGGAGGCCCACCGCCTTTTTTCTACGGACCACCACCCCCCTTCCACCAACATCCGTATCAATATCAATCCCACACGCCATGGGATCAAGCACAACCAAATACCCCCGAAAATCATTCTTTTTTAGGAAGAGGCAAAGGCCCACAGAGGGGAAAATCAAGAAGAACCCAACAGGTCCAATGGGCTCAACCCCTGGAAACTTCCAGGAGCCATACCAGGAGTATGGGTCCACCAGACAACCCAACAACCAGCAACAACCTGGTTTAGTGGTAAATCTGTCGGATACCAACCTAACTACCACACAAATAACAGTCTTAGAGAAAGGTCTTAGCTACGTACCAACTCCTACTCTGGACAAATTCAGGCTCTGTAGCGAAGTCAATGAATTCATCAGGAAAATTAAACTTCAAGTTTTCTTCAAAGACAAACCTCCCACTAGTGATTTGGAAAGCGACACAGGTCTCCACAAGAAATCCAACTTTGTACCACCTTCAGTGAGTCTCCCTGTGGAACTGTTGGCCTTCGAAAAGCTGTCATGAAGGAAGTATCTGAAATAGACCCTAGGTCTATAATAACCTACCATAATACAAGTAAAAAGGAACATGAGGCTATACAACAGCTAGCCTTGGAGAACAAAGTTACCATAAAACCAGCAGACAAAGGCGGCGCTATAGTTCTGCAGAATACCACGACGTACCGAGAAGTGTGCCTCCAACTATTGGCAGATGCAAGAAACTATGTTAAAATAAAAGAAGACCCCACAGAACGCTTACGCGTGGAGATTGCCTATCTAGTGGAAGAATCTACTGCAAATGGTTGGATAACCAAAAAAGAAGGAGATTTTTGGGAAAACAAGAAACCCACGATCCTTACTTTTATACTATCCCAAAGATTCATAAATCTATGGATAGTCCTCCTGGAAGACCAATAGTATCGGGCATAGGTTCAATTCTTGAACCCCTCTCAAAGTTCGCTGATGCTTTTTTAAGACCTATAGTACAGAGTACTAACACATACCTACAGGATACAAAAGCTGTCCTGTGCCTTCTAAAAGATCTACCCTTTGACCCAGAAATCAATATCCTGATGGGACTTGATGTTGAAAGCTTATACACAAGTCTACCGCATAAGGAAACCCTGCAAATCCTTGAAGAAGTACTTTTCGAGAATTCCTGGATATACCACACACCGAGACACGTGGTCTTAGAATGCTGCCGTCTGGCCCTAACTGAGAACTACTTCAGATTTGAAGATACCTTGTACCGTCAAGTGCACGGAACTAGCATGGGAAGCACTTTCGCGCCGAGTGTGGCAGGTCTCTATGTCCACCACCTTGAGAAACAGAAGATCCTAAATCCTCACAATCCGTACTTCAACAATTTAAAAGTATGGAGACGTTACATTGACGATGTTTTTGTGATTTGGGAAGGCAATGAGACCGAGGCCACAAGTTTCATTAATTGGTTGAACCTACAGGATCCGTTTTTAAAATTCACCAACACTATGAGCAGGTCCCAAGTGGTCTTCCTGGACCTTAACATCACAGCGAACCAAGGTAGCCTGACCACAACCACGCATTTCAAACCGACTGCAAGAAATTGTCTTTTGATTTACGATAGTTTTCATCCCAAACAACTAAAAGACAATTTACCTTTCGGTCAATTTCTACGTCTAAGAAGAAATTGTACTGAGAAAACCTGATTACTATACCCAAGCAAAGGATTTGGCGGAGAAATTGACAGCCAGGCAGTATCCTAAGCACCTCATATCAGAAGCCAAGAAAAGAGCAAGCAATAATAACAGAGATTCCCTCCTTGAACCCAGACTAAATACAAATAAAAACACACAAGAAAAGAGACCAATATGTATAACAACTTATAACATAGCATCTAACAAGGTGTCTAAAATAATCAATAAACACTGGCGGACACTGAACAGTGCCAACCTAGACATACCCAAACCAATGTTCAGTCACAGAAAAGGAAAAACCTTAAGAACTACTTTGTCCACACTCGTCCTAAGATTAACACCAAGTCTGATGGACAAAGAATCCTACAGACTCTGCCTACAGGACATTACCCGTGTAATAACTGCAGCGTATGTCACCTCACGTCAGCAACTAAAAAAGTGACATTTAACAATCAAATGACATGGGAACTTCGCAGTTTCACCAATTGTAACACCACAGGTGTGGTATATCTGATTACCTGCACCTGTAATCTCCACTACGTAGGCATGACTACACGAAAAGTCAGTACTAGGATTGTGGAGCACCGTAGTAACATCAGGTGTAAGCGGGCGACAACAAAAATGTCAACCCATTTTATCGAAAAACAACATACACCGAACGACATGAGGTGGGTGGTCCTGGAACACATCAAATGTAATGACAACCTCGAACAGCGACTCCTAGAGAGAGAACAACGCTGGGTTTTTAAATTACGTACAGACACTCAAGGCTTGAATGATAATATTCCGTGGGGTCAGTTCTCTAAATAACAGTCCCCTCTGATATTACATCTAAGGGGTATGTTTTTTGTAAAAAATACCAGTCACCCTGCAATTGGAAAAGTCATCTGATAAAAATTCCCACTTAACCAGAGGTCAAACTATCAATCTCCTCTGGCATTACATCTATTTGGGAACTCCTGAGCAAATACCAGTCACCCTATATATGACACGCTAAGAGTCAGCCGATCAGTTGTAATTACTCTCCATTCATAATCAAACACTTCTTCAGGGAGTGTTAATATAGCATTCATCTGTATGTTTGTTTTATATGAGTACGTCTCAATCACCTTAGTGATTCCTTAATAGGCACTCGTATTAGACCTCTTTTGTATATCATTGTGAGGCTCATTGTATGTATCTGTTCGTCTTCCTTGTTTAGCCTCTAATCACCTTATACTCTTTACAATAGGCACTAACGAGTATTTTACCTTCCCATAATGATAGGAACTCGTATTTGACCTCTTTTGTATATCATTGTGAGGCACATTGTATGTTATTTGTTCTTCACATTTGTATTGCCTCTAATCACTTTATACCCTTTCCAATAGGCACTAACGAGTATTTTACCTTCCCAATATGGCAGCCACATTGAGCCAAAGACGGCGGCCATTTTGTTCTATTCTTTAGTTTCCGCTTTAGTCTCCTAATCATGAATCGGCGGGAACACGCCCTTTAAATACGAGCAGTAGGGACTCACTCGTTAATATGCGGTCGGGAGGGAAGCAGGCAACAGCCGGAGCAGTTTTCATTCTCAAGTAAGTTTATCCTCTCCATAGCACCGGACCGGGCAGACAGCAGAGCCTCCCACAGTGCACCCCCTTTTGCTACAAAGCTTTCATTATCGCTTTGTTTTTTCCTTTCTCCTACAGTGGCGATGATCTCTCCAGCCCCTCTCAGACCATGAAGCACATTGTTGCTCCATAATTAGTATGTGTTTTATTATGTCACTGTAGTTTCTTTGTCGTATTGTTCTGTCTGTACATATTAGTATGTTTTTTCTAGGTTTATGCTCTTTCATTTCATTCTATTTCCTGGCAAATAAGTATTCACCTAATTGCCTGGCATGTCTCAGATTACTGACAATCTATTCACTGAGGGTAATGTCATGTGGTATTCCTTATTTGGTTTTTAGTCTTTTTTGTTTAAACTAAGCTGGCCCTATAGTATAACATGACTATTGAGATGCCCACAGCTCACATAACCACACAAGGATCTTATGGGAGAGCTCTAAACAACACACACCAGCAGTGAGTGTTTGATTATATATAGTTAATGTGCAGCATGGCGTTTTCACTTACCTACATAGCATGAAGTAGGTCTCGTATGCTTTTTTCTGTTTTAGATTCAATTGATCAGCATCAACATGGTTTCAATAACTACCTATACAGGACATAGACTGTACTTGATAATGTTTTTTATCCTTTCTCTATTACAGATACTACGTGATCAAAGTACTGTATGTATTAACTCTTGCCTGCTAGTATTTTGCAGCAATTTTTCCTATTCTTAGGTCACTTTGGAGTGGTACTAAACAGGGCTGGACCCTGTTTGTCCTGAAGAAGAGCACTGGGGTAGCTCGAAACTAGTTGACGTTCACTAGGGACCCCTGACTAATTAAAAACAGACACCCTAGCGACCAACCCCGTTTTTAATATATCGGCTAGGAGCCTGAATAAATTCTTTTTTGCCCACTAGCTAGGTATTTTTATTCTCACCCACTCCACCCCCATCACTGCACCACACATAGTCACTCACAAGTAGTGCTCCTACGTAGTGTCGCAAGTCGTAGCACGCCTCAGCCCGTAGCGGGTTGGGATGGCCCCTATGATGAAGCATGTCACCATGGGAAACCCTGGTGAGTGAGGGGACTCAAGAAAGGACATTTTTCCTTTACTAACTATTTTTTCTGAATCTTATATTAGTAAATTTAATTTTCTGAAAAAACTGGCTAGGTTTCCATAACCGAGATTTCGGTGTTTTGTAATTCTTGATCATTTTTGGAGGGTGGACCTAGCATATCCCTCTTTCTCCCCTTATTTTTCTGATTTTGTGATCTACAGCGCTCAGTTGTGGGAGTTATATCCTTCCTGAGGTTTACCCTTGACACTACCTTTTTTTAAAAATAACCTTCTTGATAAAATGGCTGAAATCACTGGACTCACATTCTCAGAAGAGGAAATTGAAAGAACAATTGCCTCAATGCTTCCATTAGCAGGGGCATCACATAGAGACTCAGACGAATCTAACCAATGTTGGGATGAATTATCGGAATTAAAAAGGAATCAAATTAAAACCTTAGTCCATGGTATCATGATGACTGAGTATTTAAGATCCAATACTGCCCCACGAGGATTGATTGTACACAATGAGCCTTTCATATTCCAGCAAGACAACATTTTTAAAAAGGATTGGTCGCTTATTTCCTGGCACTGCACCAGGGACTGGCTGGTCCTTATAATCAAGACGGCTGCACGTTTATCGGAGGAAATGAAAGGAGAGATCCAAACACTAGAAATTCGCCTAAAGACCTTCCAAGGGGTTACAGAGCTTAAGAAACGCCTGGAAGAACTTAATAAATCAATGACAGATTTTGAAATAACCCTGAAGGACACAAAATATACCAAATTCAAGAAAGACCAGAAATCCTTCTCACATGAAAAAGCTTACCCCTACACAAAGGAAGGATATATCCCGTCAGGGAGAAACGCGGGGTATAACACTGACAGTGATGGATCAGATACTGGTTCAGACAACTCAGATGGGAGCTTCAACCAACAGAACAGAAATAGGAACAGGCGATTACGTGGCGGACGCATGAGGAACCGGGGAGGATATAATTATGGCTGGCCTACATACCAAGGACCACCACCATATGGAGGCCCACCGCCTTTTTTCTACGGACCACCACCCCCCTTCCACCAACATCCGTATCAATATCAATCCCACACGCCATGGGATCAAGCACAACCAAATACCCCCGAAAATCATTCTTTTTTAGGAAGAGGCAAAGGCCCACAGAGGGGAAAATCAAGAAGAACCCAACAGGTCCAATGGGCTCAACCCCTGGAAACTTCCAGGAGCCATACCAGGAGTATGGGTCCACCAGACAACCCAACAACAACCTGGTGTAGTGGTAAATCTGTCGGATACCAACCTAACTACCACACAAATAACAGTCTTAGAGAAAGGTCTTAGCTACGTGCCAACTCCTACTCTGGACAAATTCAGGCTCTGTAGCGAAGTCAATGAATTCATTAGGAAAATTAAACTTCAAGTTTTCTTCAAAGACAAACCTCCCACTAGTGATTTGGAAAGCGACACAGGTCTCCACAAGAAATCCAACTTTGTACCACCTTCAGTGAGTCTCCCTGTGGAACTGTTGGCCTTCGAAAAAGCTGTCATGAAGGAAGTATCTGAAATAGACCCTAGGTCTATAATAACCTACCATAATACAAGTAAAAAGGAACATGAGGCTATACAACAGCTAGCCTTGGAGAACAAAGTTACCATAAAACCAGCAGACAAAGGCGGCGCTATAGTTCTGCAGAATACCACGACGTACCGAGAAGTGTGCCTCCAACTATTGGCAGATGCAAGAAACTATGTTAAAATAAAAGAAGACCCTACAGAACGCTTACGCGTGGAGATTGCCTATCTAGTGGAAGAATCTACTGCAAATGGTTGGATAACCAAAAAAGAAGGAGATTTTTTGGAAAACAAGAAACCCACGATCCCTTACTTTTATACTATCCCAAAGATTCATAAATCTATGGATAGTCCTCCTGGGAGACCAATAGTATCGGGCATAGGTTCAATTCTTGAACCCCTCTCAAAGTTCGCTGATGCTTTTTTAAGACCTATAGTACAGAGTACTAACACATACCTACAGGATACAAAAGCTGTCCTGTGCCTTCTACAAGATCTACCCTTTGACCCAGAAATCAATATCCTGATGGGACTTGATGTTGAAAGCTTATACACAAGTCTACCGCATAAGGAAACCCTGCAAATCCTTGAAGAAGTACTTTTCGAGAATTCCTGGATATACCACACACCGAGACACGTGGTCTTAGAATGCTGCCGTCTGGCCCTAACTGAGAACTACTTCAGATTTGAAGATACCTTGTACCGTCAAGTGCACGGAACTAGCATGGGAAGCACTTTCGCGCCGAGTGTGGCAGGTCTCTATGTCCACCACCTTGAGAAACAGAAGATCCTAAATCCTCACAATCCGTACTTCAACAATTTAAAAGTATGGAGACGTTACATTGACAATGTTTTTGTGATTTGGGAAGGCAATGAGACCGAGGCCACAAGTTTCATTAATTGGTTGAACCTACAGGATCCGTTTTTAAAATTCACCAACACTATGAGCAGGTCCCAAGTGGTCTTCCTGGACCTTAACATCACAGCGAACCAAGGTAGCCTGACCACAACCACGCATTTCAAACCGACTGCAAGAAATTGTCTTTTGATTTACGATAGTTTTCATCCCAAACAACTAAAAGACAATTTACCTTTCGGTCAATTTCTACGTCTAAGAAGAAATTGTACTGAGAAAACTGATTACTATACCCAAGCAAAGGATTTGGCGGAGAAATTGACAGCCAGGCAGTATCCTAAGCACCTCATATCAGCAGCCAAGAAAAGAGCAAGCAATAATAACAGAGATTCCCTCCTTGAACCCAGACTAAATACAAATAAAAACACACAAGAAAAGAGACCAATATGTATAACAACTTATAACATAGCATCTAACAAGGTGTCTAAAATAATCAATAAACACTGGCGGACACTGAACAGTGCCAACCTAGACATACCCAAACCAATGTTCAGTCACAGAAAAGGAAAAAACCTTAAGAACTACTTTGTCCACACTCGTCCTAAGATTAACACCAAGTCTGATGGACAAAGAATCCTACAGACTCTGCCTACAGGACATTACCCGTGTAATAACTGCAGCGTATGTCACCTCACGTCAGCAACTAAAAAAGTGACATTTAACAATCAAATGACATGGGAACTTCGCAGTTTCACCAATTGTAACACCACAGGTGTGGTATATCTGATTACCTGCACCTGTAATCTCCACTACGTAGGCATGACTACACGAAAAGTCAGTACTAGGATTGTGGAGCACCGTAGTAACATCAGGTGTAAGCGGGCGACAACAAAAATGTCAACCCATTTTATCGAAAAACAACATACACCGAACGACATGAGGTGGGTGGTCCTGGAACACATCAAATGTAATGACAACCTCGAACAGCGACTCCTAGAGAGAGAACAACGCTGGGTTTTTAAATTACGTACAGACACTCAAGGCTTGAATGATAATATTCCGTGGGGTCAGTTCTCTAAATAACAGTCCCCTCTGATATTACATCTAAGGGGTATGTTTTTTGTAAAAAATACCAGTCACCCTGCAATTGGAAAAGTCATCTGATAAAAATTCCCACTTAACCAGAGGTCAAACTATCAATCTCCTCTGGCATTACATCTATTTGGGAAACTCCTGAGCAAATACCAGTCACCCTATATATGACACGCTAAGAGTCAGCCGATCAGTTGCAATTACTCTCCATTCATAATCAAACACTTCTTCAGGGAGTGTTAATACAGCATTCATCTGTATGTTTGTTTTATATGAGTACGTCTCAATCACCTTAGTGATTCCTTAATAGGCACTCGTATTAGACCTCTTTTGTATATCATTGTGAGGCTCATTGTATGTATCTGTTCGTCTTCCTTGTTTAGCCTCTAATCACCTTATACTCTTTACAATAGGCACTAACGAGTATTTTACCTTCCCATAATGATAGGAACTCGTATTTGACCTCTTTTGTATATCATTGTGAGGCACATTGTATGTTATTTGTTCTTCACATTTGTATTGCCTCTAATCACTTTATACCCTTTCCAATAGGCACTAACGAGTATTTTACCTTCCCAATATGGCAGCCACATTGAGCCAAAGACGGCGGCCATTTTGTTCTATTCTTTAGTTTCCGCTTTAGTCTCCTAATCATGAATCGGCGGGAACACGCCCTTTAAATACGAGCAGTAGGGACTCACTCGTTAATATGCGGTCGGGAGGGAAGCAGGCAACAGCCGGAGCAGTTTTCATTCTCAAGTAAGTTTATCCTCTCCATAGCACCGGACCGGGCAGACAGCAGAGCCTCCTACAGTGCACCCCCCCTTTTTGCTACAAAGCTTTCATTATCGCTTTGTTTTTTCCTTTCTCCTACAGTGGCGATGATCTCTCCAGCCCCTCTCAGACCATGAAGCACATTGTTGCTCCATAATTAGTATGTGTTTTATTATGTCACTGTAGTTTCTTTGTCGTATTGTTCTGTCTGTACATATTAGTATGTTTTTTCTAGGTTTATGCTCTTTCATTTCATTCTATTTCCTGGCAAATAAGTATTCACCTAATTGCCTGGCATGTCTCAGATTACTGACAATCTATTCACTGAGGGTAATGTCATGTGGTATTCCTTATTTGGTTTTTAGTCTTTTTTGTTTAAACTAAGCTGGCCCTATAGTATAACATGACTATTGAGATGCCCACAGCTCACATAACCACACAAGGATCTTATGGGAGAGCTCTAAACAACACACACCAGCAGTGAGTGTTTGATTATATATAGTTAATGTGCAGCATGGCGTTTTCACTTACCTACATAGCATGAAGTAGGTCTCGTATGCTTTTTTCTGTTTTAGATTCAATTGATCAGCATCAACATGGTTTCAATAACTACCTATACAGGACATAGACTGTACTTGATAATGTTTTTTATCCTTTCTCTATTACAGATACTACGTGATCAAAGTACTGTATGTATTAACTCTTGCCTGCTAGTATTTTGCAGCAATTTTTCCTATTCTTAGGTCACTTTGGAGTGGTACTAAACAGGGCTGGACCCTGTTTGTCCTGAAGAAGAGCACTGGGGTAGCTCGAAACTAGTTGACGTTCACTAGGGACCCCTGACTAATTAAAAACAGACACCCTAGCGACCAACCCCGTTTTTAATATATCGGCTAGGAGCCTGAATAAATTCTTTTTTGCCCACTAGCTAGGTATTTTTATTCTCACCCACTCCACCCCCATCACTGCACCACACATAGTCACTCACAAGTAGTGCTCCTACGTAGTGTCGCAAGTCGTAGCACGCCTCAGCCCGTAGCGGGTTGGGATGGCCCCTATGATGAAGCATGTCACCATGGGAAACCCTGGTGAGTGAGGGGACTCAAGAAAGGACATTTTTCCTTTACTAACTATTTTTTCTGAATCTTATATTAGTAAATTTAATTTTCTGAAAAAACTGGCTAGGTTTCCATAACCGAGATTTCGGTGTTTTGTAATTCTTGATCATTTTTGGAGGGTGGACCTAGCATATCCCTCTTTCTCCCCTTATTTTTCTGATTTTGAGATCTACAGCGCCCAGCTGTGGGAGTTATATCCTTCCTGAGGTTTACCCCTGACACTACCTTTTTTTAAAAATAACCTTCTTGATAAAATGGCTGAAATCACTGGACTCACATTCTCAGAAGAGGAAATTGAAAGAACAATTGCCTCAATGCTTCCATTAGCAGGGGCATCACATAGAGACTCAGACGAATCTAACCAATGTTGGGATGAATTATCTGAATTAAAAAGGAATCAAATTAAAACCTTAGTCCATGGTATCATGATGACTGAGTATTTAAGATCCAATACTTCCCCACGAGGATTGATTGTACACAATGAGCCTTTCATATTCCAGCAAGACAACATTTTTAAAAAGGATTGGTCGCTTATTTCCTGGCACTGCACCAGGGACTGGCTGGTCCTTATAATCAAGACGGCTGCACGTTTATCGGAGGAAATAAAAGGAGAGATCCAAACACTAGAAATTCGCCTAAAGACCTTCCAAGGGGTTACAGAGCTTAAGAAACGCCTGGAAGAACTTAATAAATCAATGACAGATTTTGAAATAACCCTGAAGGACACAAAATATACCAAATTCAAGAAAGACCAGAAATCCTTCTCACATGAAAAAGCTTACCCCTACACAAAGGAAGGATATATCCCGTCAGGGAGAAACGCGGGGTATAACACTGACAGTGATGGATCAGATACTGGTTCAGACAACTCAGATGGGAGCTTCAACCAACAGAACAGAAATAGGAACAGGCGATTACGTGGCGGACGCATGAGGAACCGGGGAGGATATAATTATGGCTGGCCTACATACCAAGGACCACCACCATATGGAGGCCCACCGCCTTTTTTCTACGGACCACCACCCCCCTTCCAACAACAGCCGTATCAATATCAATCCCACACGCCATGGGATCAAGCACAACCAAATACCCCCGAAAATCATTCTTTTTTAGGAAGAGGCAAAGGCCCACAGAGGGGAAAATCAAGAAGAACCCAACAGGTCCAATGGGCTCAACCCCTGGAAACTTCCAGGAGCCATACCAGGAGTATGGGTCCACCAGACAACCCAACAACCAGCAACAACCTGGTGTAGTGGTAAATCTGTCGGATACCAACCTAACTACCACACAAATAACAGTCTTAGAGAAAGGTCTTAGCTACGTGCCAACTCCTACTCTGGACAAATTCAGGCTCTGTAGCGAAGTCAATGAATTCATTAGGAAAATTAAACTTCAAGTTTTCTTCAAAGACAAACCTCCCACTAGTGATTTGGAAAGCGACACAGGTCTCCACAAGAAATCCAACTTTGTACCACCTTCAGTGAATCTCCCTGTGGAACTGTTGGCCTTCGAAAAAGCTGTCATGAAGGAAGTATCTGAAATAGACCCTAGGTCTATAATAACCTACCATAATACAAGTAAAAGGAACATGAGGCTATACAACAGCTAGCCTTGGAGAACAAAGTTACCATAAAACCAGCAGACAAAGGCGGCGCTATAGTTCTGCAGAATACCACGACGTACCGAGAAGTGTGCCTCCAACTATTGGCAGATGCAAGAAACTATGTTAAAATAAAAGAAGACCCTACAGAACGCTTACGCGTGGAGATTGCCTATCTAGTGGAAGAATCTACTGCAAATGGTTGGATAACCAAAAAAGAAGGAGATTTTTGGAAAACAAGAAACCCACGATCCCTTACTTTTATACTATCCCAAAGATTCATAAATCTATGGATAGTCCTCCTGGGAGACCAATAGTATCGGGCATAGGTTCAATTCTTGAACACCTCTCAAAGTTCGCTGATGCTTTTTTAAGACCTATAGTACAGAGTACTAACACATACCTACAGGATACAAAAGCTGCCCTGTGCCTTCTACAAGATCTACCCTTTGACCCAGAAATCAATATTCTGATGGGACTTGATGTTGAAAGCTTATACACAAGTCTACCGCATAAGGAAACCCTGCAAATCCTTGAAGAAGTACTTTTCGAGAATTCCTGGATATACCACACACCGAGACACGTGGTCTTAGAATGCTGCCATCTGGCCCTAACTGAGAACTACTTCAGATTTGAAGATACCTTGTACCGTCAAGTGCACGGAACTAGCATGGGAAGCACTTTCGCGCCGAGTGTGGCAGGTCTCTATGTCCACCACCTTGAGAAACAGAAGATCCTAAATCCTCACAATCCGTACTTCAACAATTTAAAAGTATGGAGACATTACATTGACAATGTTTTTGTGATTTGGGAAGGCAATGAGACCGAGGCCACAAGTTTCATTAATTGGTTGAACCTACAGGATCCGTTTTTAAAATTCACCAACACTATGAGCAGGTCCCAAGTGGTCTTCCTGGACCTTAACATCACAGCGAACCAAGGTAGCCTGACCACAACCACGCATTTCAAACCGACTGCAAGAAATTGTCTTTTGATTTACGATAGTTTTCATCCCAAACAACTAAAAGACAATTTACCTTTCGGTCAATTTCTACGTCTAAGAAGAAATTGTACTGAGAAAACTGATTACTATACCCAAGCAAAGGATTTGGCGGAGAAATTGACAGCCAGGCAGTATCCTAAGCACCTCATATCAGCAGCCAAGAAAAGAGCAAGCAATAATAACAGAGATTCCCTCCTTGAACCCAGACTAAATACAAATAAAAACACACAAGAAAAGAGACCAATATGTATAACAACTTATAACATAGCATCTAACAAGGTGTCTAAAATAATCAATAAACACTGGCGGACACTGAACAGTGCCAACCTAGACATACCCAAACCAATGTTCAGTCACAGAAAAGGAAAAACCTTAAGAACTACTTTGTCCACACTCGTCCTAAGATTAACACCAAGTCTGATGGACAAAGAATCCTACAGACTCTGCCTACAGGACATTACCCGTGTAATAACTGCAGCGTATGTCACCTCACGTCAGCAACTAAAAAAGTGACATTTAACAATCAAATGATATGGGAACTTCGCAGTTTCACCAATTGTAACACCACAGGTGTGGTATATCTGATTACCTGTAATCTCCACTACGTAGGCATGACTACACGAAAAGTCAGTACTAGGATTGTGGAGCACCGTAGTAACATCAGGTGTAAGCGGGCGACAACAAAAATGTCAACCCATTTTATCGAAAAACAACATACACCGAACGACATGAGGTGGGTGGTCCTGGAACACATCAAATGTAATGACAACCTCGAACAGCGACTCCTAGAGAGAGAACAACGCTGGGTTTTTAAATTACGTACAGACACTCAAGGCTTGAATGATAATATTCCGTGGGGTCAGTTCTCTAAATAACAGTCCCCTCTGATATTACATCTAAGGGGTATGTTTTTTGTAAAAAATACCAGTCACCCTGCAATTGGAAAAGTCATCTGATAAAAATTCCCACTTAACCAGAGGTCAAACTATCAATCTCCTCTGGCATTACATCTATTTGGGAAACTCCTGAGCAAATACCAGTCACCCTATATATGACACGCTAAGAGTCAGCCGATCAGTTGCAATTACTCTCCATTCATAATCAAACACTTCTTCAGGGAGTGTTAATACAGCATTCATCTGTATGTTTGTTTTATATGAGTACGTCTCAATCACCTTAGTGATTCCTTAATAGGCACTCGTATTAGACCTCTTTTGTATATCATTGTGAGGCTCATTGTATGTATCTGTTCGTCTTCCTTGTTTAGCCTCTAATCACCTTATACTCTTTACAATAGGCACTAACGAGTATTTTACCTTCCCATAATGATAGGAACTCGTATTTGACCTCTTTTGTATATCATTGTGAGGCACATTGTATGTTATTTGTTCTTCACATTTGTATTGCCTCTAATCACTTTATACCCTTTCCAATAGGCACTAACGAGTATTTTACCTTCCCAATATGGCAGCCACATTGAGCCAAAGACGGCGGCCATTTTGTTCTATTCTTTAGTTTCCGCTTTAGTCTCCTAATCATGAATCGGCGGGAACACGCCCTTTAAATACGAGCAGTAGGGACTCACTCGTTAATATGCGGTCGGGAGGGAAGCAGGCAACAGCCGGAGCAGTTTTCATTCTCAAGTAAGTTTATCCTCTCCATAGCACCGGACCGGGCAGACAGCAGAGCCTCCCACAGTGCACCCCCTTTTGCTACAAAGCTTTCATTATCGCTTTGTTTTTTCCTTTCTCCTACAGTGGCGATGATCTCTCCAGCCCCTCTCAGACCATGAAGCACATTGTTGCTCCATAATTAGTATGTGTTTTATTATGTCACTGTAGTTTCTTTGTCGTATTGTTCTGTCTGTACATATTAGTATGTTTTTTCTAGGTTTATGCTCTTTCATTTCATTCTATTTCCTGGCAAATAAGTATTCACCTAATTGCCTGGCATGTCTCAGATTACTGACAATCTATTCACTGAGGGTAATGTCATGTGGTATTCCTTATTTGGTTTTTAGTCTTTTTTGTTTAAACTAAGCTGGCCCTATAGTATAACATGACTATTGAGATGCCCACAGCTCACATAACCACACAAGGATCTTATGGGAGAGCTCTAAACAACACACACCAGCAGTGAGTGTTTGATTTTATATAGTTAATGTGCAGCATGGCGTTTTCACTTACCTACATAGCATGAAGTAGGTCTCGTATGCTTTTTTCTGTTTTAGATTCAATTGATCAGCATCAACATGGTTTCAATAACTACCTATACAGGACATAGACTGTACTTGATAATGTTTTTTATCCTTTCTCTATTACAGATACTACGTGATCAAAGTACTGTATGTATTAACTCTTGCCTGCTAGTATTTTGCAGCAATTTTTCCTATTCTTAGGTCACTTTGAGTGGTACTAAACAGGGCTGGACCCTGTTTGTCCTGAAGAAGAGCACTGGGGTAGCTCGAAACTAGTTGACGTTCACTAGGGACCCCTGACTAAATAAAAACAGACACCCTAGCGACCAACCCCGTTTTTAATATATCGGCTAGGAGCCTGAATAAATTCTTTTTGCCCACTAGCTAGGTATTTTTATTCTCACCCACTCCACCCCCATCACTGCACCACACATAGTCACTCACAAGTAGTGCTCCTACGTAGTGTCGCAAGTCGTAGCACGCCTCAGCCCGTAGCGGGTTGGGATGGCCCCTATGATGAAGCATGTCACCATGGGAAACCCTGGTGAGTGAGGGGACTCAAGAAAGGACATTTTTCCTTTACTAACTATTTTTTCTGAATCTTATATTAGTAAATTAAATTTTCGGAAAAAACTGGCTAGGTTTCCATAACCGAGATTTCGGTGTTTTGTAATTCTTGATCATTTTTGGAGGGTGGACCTAGCATATCCCTCTTTCTCCCCTTATTTTTCTGATTTTGGAATAGTAAATTATTGACATATGCTATCCAACACTTTCCCTACTGTTTTATTTGCTGGAGTGGGAATAGTAAATTATTCCCATCCGCTATCCAACACTTTCCCTACTGTTGCACTCCCTGGAGTGGGAATAGTAATTTTATCCTCTCTGCTATCCAATTTTTTCTCTCCTGTTCCTGTTAATGTAGTGTGAAATGTAATTGTAAAAGATTAAAAATATTTTAATTTTTTTAATTATTATATAAATATTGTATTTTTATTTTATATTTACTGGTATATGTATATATATGTATTTATAATTTTTAATATGTTTCTAACATTTTATAATTTATTATAATATTGATTTTTTAATATTATAAAGTAAATTTATATATTATATTTTATATATATGTATGTTTAATTTTTATTAAAATTATATTTATTATTTATAATTTTAAACATTTTCTAATAATTCTAACTATGGGGTCTATTAGGATGGTGGTCGGAAAACCACCCCGACCGCCGTGGTAGCGGAAAACAACTGCCCACCGGTCCCGCGGCAAAATTGGCGGCCAGATTAGGATGTCCCGCCCAAAAAAAACGACCGCGGCGGTAAGAGCCACCTAAAAAACGCCCGTAGCGGGCGGAGAAGGCGAAAACCCGTCCGCGGCGGTCGGAGTCTCGGAGGAAAAAAACCAAACCGCCGCCAGGACAGCGGAGACACCGCACGGAACATTAGGATATCCCCGATGTGACCGCGGTACGTTCCGCTGTATCCGACCGCCGAAAACGCCAACAGTGATGAATGGGAGAGCCGCCGGAAGAACTGCAGCATAGCCACCGCTGCGGACGCTCCGTGACAAATATGGCGGTCAACAGAAAAAACTCACAACAAGGCCACAAAGTGCACACAGCAAACTAGCCATGCACCCAAAAACACATAACACACCCCAATGACACAACCACATGGCAACTACAAAAATCCTAATCCCAGGACAACCCACACAACACACCTGACAGCAATACCCCACTTGGACACACCCACATAGCTGAGTACAAAACCAGCCCCTTCCCTGACCACAATCCTTTGCAATACTCCACAACTGAAGGGCCCAACACCAGAGCACAAAGGAGAGGCAAATCTGCACACCATCACTACTCACACCACACACAGCACCACCACCACTTCCACACCTGCACCTCTAACCCCTCTGTACATCACACACCATACACATCACCCCCATCCCCACCACTTACACACCGGCACCTCAAACCCCTTAGTACATCACACACCATGGCACCACAGAAAATGCCAAAATTCACAGAGAGTGAGTTGACAGTCATGGTAGATGAGATAGAGTTGAACCACAACTGTTTGGTAACCTGGTCCAACAGACACCATTAGCCAGAAGAAATCAAATGTGGACAAGGATAGTCGATAAGGTCAATGCAGTAGGGACAATCCCACGCAAAAGACAGGAAATCATCAAGCGGTGGCATGACCTGAAGAGTGTTGTCAAAAAGAAGAGGAGCAAGTACCATGAGCTGGCTCAGAGGACTGGCGGTAGCCCTCCCATTACACCAAGAACATTCACTGCATGGGAGGAGAAGGTGCTTGCCATACTGCATCCAGAGAGTCTCACAGGAATACCCGGGGGAGTGGAGGCTGGTAAGTACAAACAAATGTAGACCATTACACAGCAATGTACTGTCCAGCACAACTTCAAAGCTACATCGCAGAGGCCCAAGTATATCCATATGCACCACAATATCCAACACATGTCCCACAGATGTAACATCCACTACATCTGAATCACCCCAGAAGGTAGCCAACATTTACAGGGTTGTATGTGCCCAGGCAAATAGCACTACAACTCCCACCATGCCCCCTGTCCCACCCCTGAGCAGGATGGAGCTCCACACCCAGAAGCATTTGGAAGCCATTGTCTCACTACAAACAAACTAACAGGTAGGTAGCCATCTTCCCTGGGAGGGCTGTTTGGGGGTGGGAGGCCTGCACAACAACTCCCACCATGCTCCCTGTCTCACCCCTGAGCAGGATAGAGCACTCCACACCCAGAAGCATTTGGAAGCCATTGTCTCACTACAAACAAACTAACAGGTAGGTAGCCATCTTAACAGGGAGGGCTGTTTTGGGGTGGGAAGACTGCAGTACTACTCCCACCATGCCCCCTGTCCCACCCCTGAGCAGGATGGAGCACTCCACACCCAGAAGCATTTGGAAGCCATTGTCTCACTACAAACAAACTAACAGGTAGGTAGCCAGTTTAACAGGGAGGGCTGCTTGGGGGTGGGAAGACTGCAGTACTACTCCCACCATGCCCCCTGTCCCACCCCTGAGCAGGATGGAGCACTCCACACCCTGAAGCATTTGGAAGCCATTGTCTCACTACAAACAAACTAACAGGTAGGTAGCCATCTTCCCTGGGAGGGCTGTTTGGGAGTGGGAGGCCTGCACAACAACTCCCACCATGCCCCCTGTCCCACCCCTGAGCAGGATGGAGCACTCCACACCCAGAAGCATTTGGAAGCCATTGTCTCACTACAAACAAACTAACAGGTAGGTAGCCATCTTCCCTGGGAGGGAGGTTTGGGGGTGGGAAGACTGCAGTACTACTCCCACCATGCCCCCTGTCCCACCCCTGAGCAGGATGGAACACTGCACACCCAGAAGCATTTGGAAGCCATTGTCTCACTACAAACTAACAGGTAGATAGCCATCTTAACAGGGAGGGCTGTTTGGGGGTGGGAGGCCTGCATGACAACTCCCACCATGCCCCCTGTCCCACCCCTGAGCAGGATGGAGCACTCCACACCCATAAGCATTTGGAAGCCATTGTCTCACTACAAACAAACTAACAGGTAGGTAGCCATCTTAACAGGGAGGGCTGTTTGGGGGTGGGAAGACTGCAGTACTACTCCCACCATGCCCCCTGTCCCACCCCTGAGCAGGATGGAGCACTCCACACCCAGATGCATTTGGAAGCCATTGTCTCACTACAAACAAACTAACAGGTAGGTAGCCATCTTAACAGGGAGGGCTGTTTGGGGGTGGGAGGCCTGCACGACAACTCCCACCATGCCCCCTGTCCCACCCCTGAGCAGGATGGAGCACTCCACACCCAGAAGCATTTGGAAGCCATTGTCTCACTACAAACAAACTAACAGGTAGGTAGCCATCTTAACAGGGAGGGCTGTTTGGGGGTGGGAGGCCTGCATGACAACTCCCACCATGCCCCCTGTCCCACCCCTGAGCAGGATGGAGCACTCCACACCCAGAAGCATTTGGAAGCCATTGTCTCACTACAAACAAACTAACAGGTAGGTAGCCATCTTAACAGGGAGGGCTGTTTGGGGGTGGGAAGACTGCAGTACTACTCCCACCATGCCCCCTGTCCCACCCCTGAGCAGGATGGAGCACTCCACACCCAGATGCATTTGGAAGCCATTGTCTCACTACAAACAAACTAACAGGTAGGTAGCCATCTTAACAGGGAGGGCTGTTTGGGGGTGGGAAGACTGCAGTACTACTCCCACCATGCCCCCTGTCCCACCCCTGAGCAGGATGGAGCACTCCACACCCAGAAGCATTTGGAAGCCATTGTCTCACTACAAACAAACTAACAGGTAGGTAGCCATCTTCCCTGGGAGGGCTGTTTGGGGGTGGGAAGACTGCAGTACTACTCGCACCATGCCCCCTGTCCCACCCCTGAGCAGGATGGAGCACTCCACACCCAGAAGCATTAGAAAGCCATTGTCTCACTACAAAAAAACAAACAGGTAGGTAGCCATCTTAACAGGGAGGGGGCTTGGGGATAGGAAGACTGCAGTACTACTCCCACCATGCCCCCTTGTTCCCCAGCTCATCAAGATGGAGCACTCCCTCCCACCCAGATGCATGTGTTAGTCATTGCACTGTCCACTTCAAACTAACAGGTAGGTAGACATACTATGCCCTCTTTTCCCACCCCTGAGCAGGATGGAAGCCTCCAACACACACACACATAGATGTGACACAGATCCAACACAAATGTGAAAACAGAACAGGTAAGTAGCCAGTACATGCACCCAGCCATTCCTCCCAAAAAGCATGGTGCCATATAACAACACCAGCCCTCCCATCACACAAAAATACACACAGATCCTATTGCCACTCACAGTGTGCAGACAGCTAAGCAAATGTAACTGTCACAGCAACCAAAGTGTGACACACCAATTCACATGTAGAAGAAAGTCTGTGCACAATCATGCACAGCACTGAATGCCATGTGTAAGTGCCATGTGGCCAGAGCAGCAAGGACCATATATAAACAAAGAAAGCATGGTTGTCGGTACAAATTCAGATTTGCACATGACATTACAAAGGTATGCATGAGATGACAATGGCCAGTCCATGCTCAGATGTAACGTCTGCCAGGGCAGAGTGATCAACAAAGAGGCGTCACAGAAATGCTTTGTTGCGCTAGTCCCTAGATGGCAACATGTCCCTGTAATCACAAAACATGCACGTGGCGCATGGCATGTTGTGACACCTCACACCATGGACAACTAATGCATGTACCTCAACATCATCTCAGGAGGCACAGTAGTGCGCATACAAACAATGTGATGACTAGTCAACTGTGTGGTGTACAAACAGTGAATAATACACAGCTAACACAAAGCTTGCGGGGTGCACTACAATGACCATTTCCCATCTGTCCCACAGGTGACCAAGAACTGACTGCAGCAACCTGCACAGCCAGTCTCTCCCCCCCTCCCCCCCCCCGGAACATGGACTCTCGGATGTAGACTACCGGTATTCAGAGGACGAGGAGCTCGGACTCGGCCCATCTGGTGTGCCAGGGCGCAACCGGTCCCAGGACCCCATCGTCCCCCCCACCACATCTGCAGCAACACCAACAGCTAGGCAGACCACTGCTGTTACGGCCTGTGCGTCCCACACCACCACCACCACCACCACCACCCTCCCTGTCCCAGAAGATGACCATCCCACACCACCAACTGACGAGGGCAGGGAGAGGAGGCGGGTGCCTACAGTGGTGATGCAACAGATCTGTGGCAGCAGGGCAGGTGGGAGTGGCAGGGTCACTCACAGACAACCAGAGCCTGGTACCGAAGCCCTGGACAGCATAAACAGAGTCCTTGGGGCATATGAACGGGCCCAGGGACGAACGGCCCGGTCAGAAGAAGATTCCAGCGAGCTCCTCCGGCTGAAGAGGTCCATGGACACCCGCATGGGACAAATTGTGGACCTCTTGGGCCAGATAGTGGCGGCAATGAGGGACAGGCCTGCGCCACAAACAACACCTCCACCTCCCCCTGCTGGGCTGCAGGATGACAGATCAACATCCTCCCCTGCAGCCACAGAGATGGGTGAGTCCTCAGACCCCACAGGCCCTACAGCAGAGGCCCCCCCTGCCAAGCGACGAAGGGGCCGTCCCAAGAAATCCCTGGGAGTATCCCATGGCAAAGCACCTGCCAAACGTCAGTCACGGAGCCAGCCATGATGGCAACACTCTGCACTACTGCATTGACTTTTTGGACTGTCCTTCCCAACACTGCCTTGTGAATGGCATCTGTCTGTTGGACTGGGTCCCCACATCAATGTGGTGACAACTCGATTCTCCCATGTACCATAACTGTCAACTCACTGCTTCACTAATCACCTCAATGTAAACGTTCACCCCCTCATATGTCACCATTGTAAATAAATACACCTCACACACGTTGTTGTTTCTGCTCCGTCTTTATTCCAGGATGTGCAGTCATCACCACGATTGGAATGTACCACGAGTATGGAATGTATGTAGGCAAGGAGAGGCTGAAGTGACCTAGGAAAACACAACAGAACAAGATTCACTAGTCTGGGTGTGGCATAACAGACATCACACAACACATACCATAAAGCTAATACAGCATGCACACATCACAATGAGCAACAAGTGCCAACATACACATCCTGTAGATGTTCAAAATTACACTGTCTCATAAACATTGTCAGCCACCACTGAGTCAACAACCGGCTGCAGTCACAAAGCTCACATACACCTTCACAACAACAGCAACATCATCAGACAATGGGTCTGTTGTACATTGTCCCTCACCTTCAAGTGAAGTAGCGGTTGATAAGCTGTTGACGCAGGTCAACACCATCCTCCTCTCCACTGTCCTCATCACTGGACACGGGTTGGTTTGCAGGTGGGGGCCTTGGCTGCTCATCATCATCCAGGATCAGGGGGATATCCTTGCGAATGGCTAGGTTGGGGAGCATGCAGCATGCCACTGCAATCTGACACACCTTCCTGGGCGAGTACATGAGTGCACCTCCCGTCTTGTCAAGGCAGCGAAATCGTGACTTCAGGAGACCAAAAGTCCGCTCCACCACACGACGTGTCCTCCCATGGGCATCATTGTAGCGTACATCAGCTGGTGTCCTGGGATTCCGCAGTGGGCTCAGCAACCACGGACGGTTGGGATATGCAGAGTCACCTAGGTGTGAGAAACACAGATAAACCTTGTAATTATACTGTGGCAGAGGACAGCATGTCACACACAGCACGCTACTGGACTCTTCGTACTCACCCACAATCCATTCACGCTCAGGAAGCAGATTAGCCATGAGCTGTGGTACAATGCTGTTCCGCATGATGTATGAGTCATGGGCTGAGCCTGGAAATTTGGCACACACGTGCGTGATGATCATGTCCGCCTGGCACACCACTTGCACATTTATGGAGTGGAAATGTTTGCGATTCCTATAAATGTGCTCCCGTGCCTGTGGTGGAACAAGCCCAACATGGGTGCAATCAATGGCCCCAACAACATGGGGGATGTGTCCAAGGGCATAAAAGTCTCCATTCACAGCCGCCAATTCAGGCACCCTGGGGAAATGGATATACCTGTCCTTGTATATCATCATGGCGGACATGACATCACGCAGCACCATGCTGAACATGGGTTGCGACATCCCACCTGTGCTGGACACCGTGTGCTGGAATGATCCAGAGGCAAAAAAATGCAGGGCCGTCATCACCTTAGATGTTGGGGTGAAAGCTGTTGGATATGTTCTGCGAGGCTGCAGGTGGGGCTCCAACATAGCACATAGGTTTTGTTGGGTGGCTCTATCCAGACGGAATTTCCGGATGACCTCCTCATTCTCCATGTCTGCCAGCACTGTGTAGGGACGATGCAGATTTGGTCTCCTCCTAGTTGAGATGAAAGTGGACACATGTCAATTCAATACACCATGAGATGTGTACAACATCTTACGTTTTGACTGACACAACGCCAACAATGACTGTCATCACAATTGAGTTACAGAGCAGCTTACACGTAGGGACACCTTCAGCTACACTACTCGCACAATTGTCCCCTTTCACACAGCAAGTACATCCAAAACAACATCTGACTATGCGAACGCACGTAGGGATATGGCCACATCTAGCATGAGCACGCCTGAGAGTATTTCATACAGCATATGGGTAAAACTGCAACACCACTGTCTCATACCTAGCTGCTGTACCTGACACACCTTCAGGCGTAAGTTGAACATGGCACACATCAACAACACAATGACCACAGGCTGAGCGTAAACAACAAGTGTGTGCATGATCCAAGAAAACAAGACAGTCAAATCTGCACATTCTACATTAAGACATACATCACTGTGATTTTCACAGCTCTTTCACACATTGACATGTGTACACAATTCAGAGTCCATAACAACACTGTTCTGTGTACATGCCCATCAATATCACAAGTGACATGTGAGTGAGTACATGCCAATGTACTACATGACATGCACAAACATGGCATGTGTAGTCAGCAGTGTGTTAAATGTTACACTGGCATTGTTGGACTTGGCCCTTTTTGGCAGGTTCACCCCTGAACTTTTCGCCTGGTCTGTAACCTAGTGTTGGTGGTTTTAGGCCTCTGGGCACTTTACGCACTGTGGTCCAGTGGAAAGTGCGTGCGCGCTCTGTGCACATTTAGTGAGATTGACCTGCCTCCCATAGGAATGCATTGGGGATATGTGTGTCCATGGTAATTCCTGGTGTGAGAGGAGTGCAGGGGCGAGTTTAGTATGTGCGAACTCGTGAGAATAAATGCTGCGCAATGGTGTGCGCAGATTTATTATAACTGGTGTAGAAATGTCACTTCTAGAAGTTGGCATTTATGGGTGCTCTGTGTCTGCCTGCCTGATGTGAATTGCATGTCTGGCTTGTGAGTGACAGGGGCTGGGAGGTGTGTGTGTGGCTCCAGGAGGGGCAGGGTGAGTCAGCGCAGGGCTGAATAGGGAGATCTGCATCTAGATGGGAGGGAGGAGTTGCACCTGGGACCTGAATAGGGCTGTGCCTTCCCTCCACAATGCTGGCTCCACCCCCTGTGGTGCATCTGATGTCCCTAGCCTGTCCTGTGAAAGGAGAGAGGAGCTGAGCAAAACAAAGTGCTCCAATGCTCCCCCCAAATCAGTTGTATCTGGTTCCCCCAAACCCTGTGCTGTGACACAAAGGAAAATGCTGTATAAAAGAAGGGGCTGTGACCCCATGAAAGTGTGCAGTTCCTGGTTGCTGTTCCTACGGGGCGTGCTGCTGTTGGGGCCCAGGGGGGGCTGCCAGGAGGGCTTGCCTCCCTGGGCCCTGCATTGCCCCTTCACCTTTGAGGACTTTTGCTTCATCTAGCGCCTGGAAGCGCTATCCTTTAATTGCCCAGCCGAGCAGGAGCGGGGGCTGTGCAGCACGATGCTGTTTGCCTCGTTGGAGGGAATCCCGATGCGAGGGATTCCCCCGTGATGCTCAAGTGCGCGGGTGCCCACCCCGCGTCTTTGCCTTTTATTGATGGAGCGGGAGCCCACCCCGCTCTATATTTTAATTTCCGAGGGAGCCTACCCCTCATGGCCGCAGCCGAGAAGAAAACGTTGCCGGGCCGCTGCCAGCGCGACCCGGAAGTCAGGCAACCTTGCCTGCGACGTGGGCGGGGCCGGCGGCAGGACCGGAAGTGATGGCGGTACCGGTGCGGGGCTCCCATGAGCCGAGGGGAGCCCCGGTGTGCAGAGGAAGGGAGAACGGGAGCCCACCCCGCCTCCCGGCGAAGCACCGGAGAAGTCCTGAGCCCTAGGAGAGGGCCCAGGCAGAAGAACAGTGCGGCTGGAGCCTCGCGGGCTCCACAATGAAGTCCCGGGTCCCGAGGGGGGGGGCCCGGGTGAAGAGAGGCGGCTGGAGGAGGCCGCGGCCGAGCGACATCCCAGGCGGGGCTCCCGTGGTGAAGAGGGAGCCCCGCGGCAGCCGCAGTGTGACCGGGCGAAGAGAGAGTCCGGTGAGTGAACCAGGTGGGGAGGGGGGTGAGTCGAGGCACGCGATCGGTGCCTGCCCCCAGAGCTATTCCCCTGAGGCACGGAGGTGCCAATCCCTAGTTGCCATGAGTGGCCCCGCCTGGCAGCGGGCCACTCCAACGTGAGGGCACAGAGGTGCCAGGGCCCCATAGCGTGGTTCATCCCAGCTGCCCCGCTCGCACAGGGCAGCTGCAACGTGGGGCATGTTTGCTTCCAGAGGGCCCCAGAGTCTTGGGGCATATCGAGGCGCATTGTCGGCGCCTGGGCGGTCCCGCCAGAGAGCGGGCCGCCCCAACGATGGGGGCATGTGTTGATTGCCATGTGGGGGTCCAGAGGGCACAGAGGTGCCGGGCCCCCTTGATAAGAAGTGCCACAGCTGCACCGCACCAGCGCGGGCAGTTGCAACCCTTGGGCACAATTAATCCAAAGTCCCTGAGGGGGACGGGAGGCACAGAGGTGCCAGGCCTTCCCGTGATTCACAGCTGCCCAGCAAGTAGTGGGCAGCTGCAACGTTTAGGCAACAGTTCTGTGGGGGCATTCTTGCATAAGATGGGAGTGAGATGCACTCCTCTGCCCCAGCGCAATTACGCGCTTTTGGATATTGCTGCATTGGCAGCTGAACTCTGACTTTGGACATAGGGCATTTGGTGATTTTATCATTACCTAATGCGTTTAGGTTGTGAGTTATTCTCTACTGTGAGTTACGCCCCTAATGTGAGTTATACTTAGGAGGTTAGGGTCTAATGTGTTTAGACTGATGAGAGGATTGCATAATGTATTTATGCTGGTGAGGTTGGCGCAGAATGTAATTCGCGCCTAATGTGATACTGTGCATAATGTAGTTTCTGTTACAGGCGGATGCTAAGTACAGTGGTTACCAGTGATTACTGGTTGTACGTTTATGATGTGTTCTACATTTATTATAAGTAATACATATTCTAAGTTCGCTTTGTGCTGGTTCTGACAGTGGTCCAGTTGGCCCTGCCAGGTGTAAATAATCCCTTGTAAATATGACCTAGTGCCAGGGGGCACCATGTATATTATGTGAGTACTATTCTAATGTGTTATGATAATACAAAGGCTATTTTTGATATAACCTTGTGTGGAGTTCCTTCTTGTGGTGTGCCTGGTATGTTGTTGCTGTGTGCGTGCGCAAACGCTTTACACATTGCCTCCGGGATAAGCCTGACTGCTCGTGCCAAGCTACCAAGGGGGTGAGCAGGGGTTATCTTTGGCGTGTAACACCCTCGCCCTGACTAGAGTGGTGGTCTCTGCCTGGCTTTGGCGCAAGCCTTAGCCAACCAGAGATCCCATTTCTAACATTGGTTGTCAGCGGTGGGGATTAGGACTTGCGTTTGCGCAGTACCACAGCGACAACTGGCTGCATTACAAAACTCTGCATTTTAGATAGTCACATGGAAAGGGATTATTGTTTCTGAGTTTGTTTTAAGAGTCATTTCTTTGAAATGTGTTTTATTGCACTATGAGTTGAGTGTCCTGCCAAGGACAGAAACCAGAGAATCTGGAGGAGTGACTGCCCTTGTGCAGACTGCTATTGGGTTGGCCTAAAGCTGGAGGAGGGACTGCCCTTGAGCCATTGTGCTGGTTCTGGGGTTGGCCTGCAGCTGAGGGAGGGACTGCCCCTGTGCTGTCTGTTGGTTCTTGGGTTGGCCTACAGTGGGGACTTAATTGGTATGGAGTCACTAGCTCGGGAGGGTAGATTATCCCCTAAGTGCAGTGTGAGTTTTCTGGATTCACCAGTGAGGGTGGGATCCAGTGGTGGCAGCAGGAGTGTGTCCAGTGCATGAATTCCCCGTCCCGTTCCCAGAGTATGGTACCTGGTGCTCAGTAAGAGGGGTGCAGGTTGAGATTCAGGGACAGTAAGGAACTGTCTCACCAGTCTGGGGGGGGGTGTGTGTGGATGAGTGATGTGCTGCTGGACGCTGGAGTGAGTTCTCTGAAATAAGGAGCTTGCATGGGGGAGTGACCCTAGAGGAATGGTGCAGGTATCTCCCAACCCGTGTGGTGGAGATGGTTCAGAGGAACACAACTAGTAACCGTTATAGTGAGGAGGTTGCAAGGCCTCACATCATGTCCTGCGAGGAAGGTGTGAGACTGGGCCGTATTCCGAGCCTCAATCTCAAGTCTCCGGTACTGGATGGTTCTTAGAAGGAACACCAGGAAAGGAACCTAGTCTGTCCTGTTGGACTGTTCTGTGTGGGGGATCTCCCCATGGTAGGTGAGCTGGAAGTGGTTCCAATAAGAGTGGCTCGGGTATCTTCCAGTCCGGTGTGGTGGAAGAGGTTCAGTGTAGCCCAGCTAGGTCCCAGTGGAATGGGAGGGGTGTAGGGGCTCACGTCCGGTCTCAGTGGAGACGGAGTGAGTGTGGGACGGTGTGTCTCACGGTGGCCCGAAACCCCGCCTCAGGGCCTGGAGGGTTCCCTAGGGGAACACCAGGTTGGGGGGCCTAGGCTGTACTTGTAGGCCATTTGAGGAGGATCTTCTAGTCTCTAGAGGACGTGGAGCGTCTGTAACCAGAGCTCCAGCAGTCCTGGTGCTAGGCAGCACCGCTCCTAAGTGGAGGGTGCAGAAGTCCTGATTGAGGGGTGAGAGGGGGAGAGGTTCCCCAGTGGAAAAACCAGTGGGTCCAGAGGGGCCATGGGGACACCACTTCTGCCCTGGGTTTGTGCCCGGCAGACTGTCACACGACACATTAGTTATGTGTCACCCTCGGGGGGCATGAGTGCTCCCCGGAAAGTCCTGGTTCGCCGGGCATCTGACCAAAGGGTAGCGTCCCTGGGTTGGGGAGCCAGGTTCAGGTGTTTGCCTGACCTGGACGGCAGGGCGACTGTAATCAGTGTCCTGGCCGGTTTGCCTTTTAGGGGGTACCACTCCAGTTGGGAGGGTATCGGACTCTGGGAGGGGGTGCAGAGGGAGGGAGTCCTCGCCTCTGACCCCGGTGCATCCGGTGAATTTGGATCCCAGGTGGTAGACCAGTTGATGGAGAGAGGTCCTGAACTGGTGGGAGAGTTGTGTTCTGGTGGGTGCTTCCCCTGGGAGGGTACGGAACCCCAGAAGTAGAGGTAGGGTGAGGAGACACTTCGCCCGTGACCTCTGGTCAGCCTGAGGGTGCGGACCCTAGGTTGAAGGATCAGTGGTAGTTTGGAACTACACTGAGGGAGAGTGGAGAATGGCTGTTGTATGCCAGGGGTTACTGCCCCCCACTCTGGATTGGCAAGGACCAGTGGCATCTGGGTGGCCTAGGGCCTGGTCCTGGCCGTGGACAACTAAGGAGTACCGGTGGGATAGCCTAGTTGGTCCTGAGTTTTTTTTTCGTAAATGGATTCCATGGGTTCCAAGTGGCGTAGAACCGGAGGGTGTCCCTGCAGTGCGGGCCCGCGTCCGTGTTCTATCGCCCCAAGCAGGGAAGCCCATCACGGTGGTGATTGGTCTGCCCTGCGTTTTGGCTGGAAGGGGGTTGTGTTGGACTTGGCCCTTTTTGGCAGGTTCACCCCTGAACTTTTTGCCTGGTCTGTAACCTAGTGTTGGTGGTTTTAGGCCTCTGGGCACTTTCGCACTGTGGTCCAGTGGAAAGTGCGTGCGCGCTCTGTGCACATTTAGTGAGATTGACCTGCCTCCCATAGGAATGCATTGGGGATATGTGTGTCCATGGTAATTCCTGGTGTGAGAGGAGTGCAGGGGCGAGTTTAGTATGTGCGAACTCGTGAGAATAAATGCTGCGCAATGGTGTGCGCAGATTTATTATAACTGGTGTAGAAATGCCACTTCTAGAAGTTGGCATTTATGGGTGCTCTGTGTCTGCCTGCCTGATGTGAATTGCAAGTCTGGCTTGTGAGTGACAGGGGCTGGGAGGTGTGTGTGTGGCTCCAGGAGGGGCAGGGTGAGTCAGCGCAGGGCTGAATAGGGAGATCTGCATCTAGATGGGAGGGAGGAGTTGCACCTGGGACCTGAATAGGGCTGTGCCTTCCCTCCACAATGCTGGCTCCACCCCCGGTGGTGCGTCTGATGTCCCTAGCCTGTCCTGTGAAAGGAGAGAGGAGCTGAGCAAAACAAAGTGCTCCAATGCTCCCCCCAAACCAGTTGTATCTGGTTCCCCCAAACCCTGTGCTGTGACACAAAGGAAAATGCTGTATAAAAGAAGGGGCTGTGACCCCATGAAAGTGTGCAGTTCCTGGTTGCTGTTCCTACGGGGCGTGCTGCTGTTGGGGCCCAGGGGGGGCTGCCAGGAGGGCTTGCCTCCCTGGGCCCTGCATTGCCCCTTCACCTTTGAGGACTTTTGCTTCATCTAGCGCCTGGAAGCGCTATCCTTTAATTGCCCAGCCGAGCAGGAGCGGGGGCTGTGCAGCGCGATGCTGTTCGCCTCGTTGGAGGGAATCCCGATGCGAGGGATTCCCCCGTGATGCTCAAGTGCGCGGGTGCCCACCCCGCGTCTTTGCCTTTTATTGATGGAGCGGGAGCCCACCCCGCTCTATATTTTAATTTCCGAGGGAGCCTACCCCTCATGGCCGCAGCCGAGAAGAAAACGTTGCCGGGCCGCCGCCAGCGCGACCCGGAAGTCAGGCAACCTTGCCTGCGACGTGGGCGGGGCCGGCGGCAGGACCGGAAGTGATGGCGGTACCGGTGCGGGGCTCCCATGAGCCGAGGGGAGCCCCGGTGTGCAGAGGAAGGGAGAACGGGAGCCCACCCCGCCTCCCGGCGAAGCACCGGAGAAGTCCTGAGCCCTAGGAGAGGGCCCAGGCAGAAGAACAGTGCGGCTGGAGCCTCGCGGGCTCCACAATGAAGTCCCGGGTCCCGAGGGGGGGGGCCCGGGTGAAGAGAGGCGGCTGGAGGAGGCCGCGGCCGAGCGACATCCCAGGCGGGGCTCCCGTGGTGAAGAGGGAGCCCCGCGGCAGCCGCAGTGTGACCGGGCGAGAGAGAGTCCGGTGAGTGAACCAGGTGGGGAGGGGGGTGAGTCGAGGCACGCGATCGGTGCCTGCCCCCAGAGCTATTCCCCTGAGGCACGGAGGTGCCAATCCCTAATTGCCATGAGTGGCCCCGTCTGGCAGCGGGCCACTCCAACGTGAGGGCACAGAGGTGCCAGGGCCCCATAGCGTGGTTCATCCCAGCTGCCCCGCTCGCACAGGGCAGCTGCAACGTGGGGCATGTTTGCTTCCAGAGGGCCCCAGAGTCTTGGGGCATATCGAGGCGCATTGTCGGCGCCTGGGCGGTCCCGCCAGAGAGCGGGCCGCCCCAACGATGGGGGCATGTGTTGATTGCCATGTGGGGGTCCAGAGGGCACAGAGGTGCCGGGCCCCTTGATAAGAAGTGCCACAGCTGCACCGCACCAGCGCGGGCAGTTGCAACCCTTGGGCACAATTAATCCAAAGTCCCTGAGGGGGACGGGAGGCACAGAGGTGCCAGGCCTTCCCGTGATTCACAGCTGCCCAGCAAGTAGTGGGCAGCTGCAACGTTTAGG
The DNA here is from genome assembly GCA_963921515.1 of Calotriton arnoldi. Taxonomy (NCBI): domain Eukaryota; kingdom Metazoa; phylum Chordata; class Amphibia; order Caudata; family Salamandridae; genus Calotriton; species Calotriton arnoldi. Next base: position 1,371,987 of record CAWUFW010004413.1, on the reverse strand, counting down.
CAACAGTTCTGTGGGGGCATTCTTGCATAAGATGGGAGTGAGATGCACTCCTCTGCCCCAGCGCAATTACGCGCTTTTGGATATTGCTGCATTGGCAGCTGAACTCTGACTTTGGACATAGGGCATTTGAGCCCTAGAGAAGGCCGTTGGCCAGGAGGGTCAGGGATTATGTGGTGCTAGGAAATGTGATGCATTTACCCTGATTTACGCACCCTGTGTTATACCTCTGGCTGTGTGTTAAGATTGAGGTTGTTTGGCATATTATGGTTTATGCTAGTGATTTTATCATTACCTAATGCGTTTAGGTTGTGAGTTATTCTCTACTGTGAGTTACGCCCCTAATGTGAGTTATACTTAGGAGGTTAGGGTCTAATGTGTTTAGACTGATGAGAGGATTGCATAATGTATTTATGCTGGTGAGGTTAGCGCAGAATGTAATTCGCGCCTAATGTGATACTGTGCATAATGTAGTTTCTGTTACAGGCGGATGCTAAGTACAGTGGTTACCAGTGATTACTGGTTGTACGTTTATGATGTGTTCTACATTTATTATAAGTAATACATATTCTAAGTTCGCTTTGTGCTGGTTCTGACAGTGGTCCAGTTGGCCCTGTCAGGTGTAAATAATCCCTTGTAAATATGACCTAGTGCCAGGGGGCACCATGTATATTATGTGAGTACTATTCTAATGTGTTATGATAATACAAAGGCTATTTTTGATATAACCTTGTGTGGAGTTCCTTCTTGTGGTGTGCCTGGTATGTTGTTGCTGTGTGCGTGCGCAAACGCTTTACACATTGCCTCCGGGATAAGCCTGACTGCTCGTGCCAAGCTACCAAGGGGGTGAGCAGGGGTTATCTTTGGCGTGTAACACCCTCGCCCTGACTAGAGTGGTGGTCTCTGCCTGGCTTTGGCGCAAGCCTTAGCCAACCAGAGATCCCATTTCTAACAGGCATTGTGTGCACAATGATGTGCCATTAATCATGTGGCCACTGTGCACTGCTGATGACTGCACATTGGCCATTGACACAGCATGATGTGTCCATAGGTGCTGACAAAGTGCTCCGCCACCCAAATCACGGTCACAGGCACCAATGTATGGCACCCAAATTGCGGAAGCAACCGCCTGCCACCAGCAGTGTGTCACCACCAATCCCTAGAACACAATTGCGGTAGTGAGAGATATATATGTATTGCCAAATGGCGGTTGGCATGCTCCGCCACCCAAATCACGGTCACAGGCACCAATGTATGGCACCCAAATTGCGGAAGCAACCGCCTGCCACCAGCAGTGTGTCACCACCAATCCCTAGAACACAATTGCGGTAGTGAAATATATATATGTATTGCCAAAAGGCGGTTGGCATGCTCCACCACCCAAATCACGGTCACAGGCACCAATGTATGACACCCAAATCGCGGAAGCTACCGCCTGCCACCAGCGGTGTGTCACCACCAATGCCCATGCCCCTGCAGCCAATGGGAACCGCAATCGCAGTAGCCTAATGCAATTTTGAAAATCGCGGAAGGCGTGCTCCGCCACCGCGGGGCCGGTCATTGGATGCAATTGAAAGATGCACCACCGCGGTAGCGCCCGCCTGGCCCCTGCGGTGTGTCACCGCCAATGCCCATGCCCTTGCAGCCAATGGGAACCGCAATCGGGGTAGCCTAATGCAATTTTGAAAATCGCGGAAGATGTGCTCCGCCACCGCGGGGCCCGTCATTGGATGCATTTAAAAAAGGCTGACCTGGCACACCAATTGCAGCAGCTTGGAACCACTTAAACCGCCCCAGGGGGCTATATATGTGGGAGAGAGCCTTACATTTCCACAGCTTCCAGGGACTGCTGCCTGAGACCCCTCACCTGCTGCTGCTGCTGTCTCCAGGGACTGCTGCCTGCCACCCCTCAACACCACCTGCTGCTGCTGTCCCCAGGGACTGCTGCCTGCCACCCCTCAACACCAACTGCTGCTGCTGTCTCCAGGGACTGCTGCCTGCCACCCCTCAACACCACCTGCTGCTGCTGTCTCCAGGGACTGCTGCCTGCCACCCCTCAACACCAACTGCTGCTGCTGTCACCTGGCCACAGTGATGGTGAGGACTGAGAAGACCCGGGCCAGTCCCTTCACCAGCGAGGAGCTGGAGGTCCTGGTGGACGAGGTGCTCACACAGTATCCAAGGCTATATGGTGCCCCAAATGTCGTGGTAAGTCTTCAACAGTGTGAGTGAGAGTGCAGGGGGGGCACACATGAAGTTGAGCTGCTCCATTATGTGCCTGGGAGTGTGGGGTTCTGTCATGCACTGCCTAGCACGCTTTCTCCAGGGGGAAGGGGTGTGTAGCCTATTCCACACGTTTCCCTGCCTGCACATCAAGATTTGAGGGACATGTATTGTCTTGTCAGCCATACAGTGACGCAGCAAGTTGGTAATGCAGGAGTCAGGACAGTGATTGCTTGTGTGAATGGCTGTGTGGGTCCCTGTTGTCCTTCTCAGTGTGAGCCCACCTGGCCTGCACAGTCACCGCCCAAACTGACAAGGACACATCACTGAATGTACAGAGTGTTACATGTGTCTTTTTTTCTTTACTCTCCTTCAATGAGCCATCTCAGCCCTGTAGCTTGCACACGACAGGCCCTGTGAGAAGGGTGTGGGTTTGTGAGATCATGTCCCTCAATGTGACCTCCATGACACAGTGAGTCTAACATGGAGGGCTGCGCAGTGTTGGACACAGTGAGTCTAACCCCCAACATATGTTGATATGTAATGTATGTCTTGCTCTACCTAACAATGGACAGTAGATGTGGGCAGACTAGACATGGCTTCATGTGCTGGCATCCTGCATGTGTATGAGATGGGCAGGTACTGTGTCCACCCTCACACCTGCATGCATTTACGTGTTGTTCTCCCATGCTGATGTACCATGTGAGATGCATTCTTGTCTCTGTGAGACATATCTGTGGATTTGGTATGAGTCAGTATCATGCCACTGTACTGAGAGATATTGGCCTACTAATTAAACAAGCAGAGGGTCCCTGGGTATCCAAATAAAGGGAGAGGGAGGCAGGGAACATAAGCACAAAATCAGAACAGAACCTCTCCCTATTACGAATTACAATAGGTCTATATCCTACAATGCAAGCACAATCATTGTCCCAAATTTTAATAAAATTTTTTTTTTTCTTATTCCATTTGTATCAAAACATTTTCTTTATTATTTTATATATTTTTCATATTGTTCATTTGTGTAAAATTCTTTATCTGAACAAAATTGTAATGAAACATAGCCCCACAAGAGTAGAAAACACACATGAACCCTGTCTTACATACCAACATCAGTCACACACATACACTCATATCAAGGACACAGTTACAACATCAATAATCCATAAAAATACATAACATAACAAATAATGAAAACAAACAAAACACAAAAACATGAATTCCTAGAGCATATCAAAACAACTAACTAACAAAGCGCCGACGCGCGTTTCGGAGTGGAATTAGACCAACAATTCCTTCGTCAGGGTGCAAAATTGTGAATAACTTGGTGGTAATATAGCCATCCGATGATTCTTGGCATCTGAGTACAATGCACAATGTGGGGCTCCTTATCACAATGTGATGTAGTTTAAATCAAAAATCTAAAAGGGACAATGAAAATATACATAAATATTGCTTAATTACATTTTATTAACTGGAGTTTAAAAAGAAAGGAAAAATGGATGTTTAAAAAGGGAAACACCAAATGTGCAGATAATGAGGGTGCTAAGTTAGTGACCCAGTGATGAGAAATAAAGAGAAATTACCAAGTACTATTTTCTAATTGCAAGAAAAAGAAAAAAGGAAAAAAGAAAAATGAGAATAATGGATATAGGAATGAAATAGATAGACTTCCTCCACCATCCAAACAGAAAAAATAAGAACCAATACACAGGATACTCACTGGGCATGAAAGATCAAAATAACAACAATCCCAAATGACATATAATTCAAACGTCCATCTTCTGGTTCAGAAGTACTAGAAGAAGACGGATAGATGAGTAACCACATTTTAGAGGGGTCACAAGCCAAAGAATATATAAGAATATAGAAAGAAACTATAATAAAAAATGTCACAGAAGAACTATAGGGTGTTCAACAGTTCTACTAACTAAATAGTAAAAACAAAAAATACTATCATTGAAATAAACACCTCAATATGAGGACAAACTATATAGAATAATCCTTAAATAAAAGGACTAAATACCAGAACTCAGAAGAACAGAATAGAAACCCTTACCAAGAGAGGAAATTCAGATGTGACCTTACAACAAAGATCCCTGGAATTACACATTCGATATCAGAAAGGATATATGAGAGATATTGGTACATAACACTGTGTCACTGATGTTTTCCCCCTCTTGTCTCCCATGCCTGCAGCTCAAAGTACACCAGCGTAAGGCCGTGTGGAGGGCCATTGCATGCAAGGTGCGGGCTCTGGGTGTCTCAAACCGACGGCGCACCCACTGCCACAAGAGGTGGGATGACATCTGCCGGCTGAGCAAGAACGTGGCGGAGATGACGCTGGGCCTGCTCCCTCAGACAGGCAGGTTGGCGCGGCGCAGCATGACACCACTGATGGCCCGCATCTTGGCTGTGACACAGCCTGAGCTGGATGCACGTTTGAAGGAGCATCAGCAGCAAGCTAGGGGTGAGTTTTCTGGGAAGGGTGACTTTGGCTGTGAGTGGCTGCGTGTGTTCACAGCCTGGGACAGCGCTGGGCTATGTGATGTTGGTAGTGTGATGCAGTGGCTTGCAACTGGCCTCTGTGCTGGGTGCAGCTGTAATGCATTTGCCCTACCTGTACTTCCTAGTGTGATTTGAGTACTGAGCATTGACATTGCATTCTGAGTCGTGGGCTTCAAGTATCGTCTGCATTGGGGTAGTCTGGGAAATCACATGGAAGGGAACGGCAGTGTGCCTAATCTGAGTGTGCTCTCATCAATGCGTGCATTGCCTGACCTCAGATTTGTGAGGCTTAGACATCTGACGCCAATGTGCTACAGTACTTGTGCCCCACAGTACAACATGGTGGATGGCATGAGCTCATGGCCTTGTGGACTGTTATGTTGGAGTCTGTATCTGTGTTGCCCCCTTCTGCTCCATCCAGATATGACAGTGGCAACATGTTGTGGGGTTCATCCTTGCCCACATCAGGGCCCTAGGTGTGCTCAGAGCTATTTGTGTGTCTGGTTGAACGGAGCCACCGTCAGGATATTGTGGTGTGTGGTCATCACATGGCTCACTTATGCCTGGTTTTCTTGTTTACACGCACTGTTCGAGTTCTAAATTGAGGGTGCACAATGTCATAGCACAGGGTGGTGTGCAACATGTAGATTTCTTCATCTTCAGTGATGCTTTGCTTGCATATGTTTGTTCTGTTGATGCCAATGAACTGACCCTACATCTCTCTCTCTCATGCAGCATCTCCCATGGGCACGGGAGGACAGGGGACGGACACCAGTGGTGAGGCATCAAGCACAACAGCTGCACACGGGCACAGTGACACAGATGTGACCAGCTCCTCGGAGCGGGACAGGAGTCTGCTGGAGGAATCACAGCCAGAGACACAAAGCTGAACGTCACCTGACGCCAGCGGTGATGCATCCATGTTGGCGGGCACAGGGAACGGGGACTCTGCCTCCTCTTCCACCACACAGCGTTCAGTGCCCACCCTCCCAGCTACTTCCACTGTTGCTGCCCATGTTAGCACCAGTAAGCAGGGAAGAGTGTCCTTCACCACAGGCACCGCTGTCCCTGCCCCCCCCTGCTGCCATCAGTGCTGAGTCTGTGGACCTTTTGCGCCAGCTGTGTGTGGGCCAGACAGCTCTCCTTAATGCCTTCATAGACCACGACAAAAAGTTGGCACAGGTGGTTGCTTTCATGGAGGGCATACATTCAGACGTGGGTGGGCTACACCGGACTGGACAGTATTTGTCCTCCGCAGTGACGGCAGCCCTTCAACTGGCACAATCTCGGAGTCCAGCTCCAGTCCCTTTGTCCACCCCCCTGCCAGTGGCCACATCAGACGATAGTGACCACGCACAACAGACCTCAAGGTCAAGATACAGCACACGCAGCACACAGCAGCAACAGCCCAAGCGGTCCAGGGTGCAGACACCATCCCCACAGAAAACTAAAGCCACCCCAGAGCGCAAAGACATAAGCCCGTCAGGCGACACCAAGGGCCACAAAGCCAAGAAGCAGACCTCAGGGTCACATGCCTCAGAGGCATCCCCAGCCAAGGACTCTCCTGTCCCAAAGGCGTCTCGCAAGCACAAGCAGACAGTTTCCGTGCCCGCTGAGAAGGTGGTGCCTGCTAAAAGTACACATAAGAAGAGCTCCAAGGCAGATTCACCCACAACCTCAACTTCCATCCAAAGCCCTGTGAAGCAGGGAAATGCGGGCACTGTAGGGGGAAAACCTGGTAAACAGGGGATGGAGGGGCAAAGGCAAGGCCAGGCCAAGCGAACAGCTGGATCCAGCATGTCCCCAGAGGGAGGGCCACCGTCTGCACCTGATGCAGCTTTGGTGGTGAGTGTGCCTGTTGTGGCCGCCCCACCTCCCACTTCTACCAAGACCACACTTCCATATCGAATCCCCAAGAAGTGGAAAGGTACCCCTCCACATTCTTCCTCCCGCACTGTGTCTCATGGCAGCATATCTCCGCCCCCACGGGCCACCACACCACCCGGTCCAAGCAGCCCTCCGGCTCCCAAAGCCACTGATGCCTCAAGCTCAGCTGGTCCGCTCTCTCCCAGGTCCAGTTCTCCAACTGACCCCGACACTCAGCCAGCTCCCAGTCAGACTGACAGACAAGTCTGAGGCTAAATCCCCCTCACACACCTGTCTCTCCCACAGCAGTGCCTGTACTGCCCATTGTTATTCCCCTAGCTGTGTTGCTGACCATGACTGTGTACAGTCTCACACATTCCCTGTGCAGCTTCTCATGTACCTACTCTGCTGTTTGGACTGGCCACTGGCCTTACTGTACATTGCTGTGTTTGCCCATTCCCTGTGCAGCTTCTCATGTACCTACTCTGCTGTTTGGACTGGCCACTGGCCTTGCTGTACATTGCTGTGTTTGCCCATTCCCTGTGCAGCTTCTCATGTACCTACTCTGCTGTTTGGACTGGCCACTGGCCTTGCTGTACATTGCTGTGTTTGCCCATTCCCTGTGCAGCTTCTCATGTATCTACTCTGCTGTTTGGACTGGCCACTGGCCTTGCTCTTGTCTACTTTTTATGCCTATCTGTGACATTTGTAATAAAGACAGTTGCTCCTGTTGTCTGCTTTGTCAGTCTCCTTGCTAAATAAAGGGTTTTCTGTGTGGGTATGGTTTAATGTGACACATGCTCTGTATGCCACTTTAACGTTGCCAGTTGCTAGTTTCACTATTTCAGAGTTTGGCTGAGGTGAGAGGCACTTCAGTTCTACTTGACTCTGAGGCTTGGGGGTGCACTGATGGTTGTTTGTGATGATCTACTCTTATCCTAATGATTCTATGTTCAGGTTTGCTAAATTGTACACATGTCATGTTAGGATGCACTACCAGCACAGAGTGGGATTCTATCCACAGGATTGCAGGCAGGCTGGCCAGGGTCATCATGTATGTGTGATCTTACTTTGTGTGCCCAGCAGTGTAGGTGTATAGTCATCTTGTGATGATCAGTCATCCTAGTCACATGGGTTACTTTTAATGTGTGCACTTGGTGGTCAGGAAGTGTGCAGTGTGGAGGGGGTGACTTTGTCGTGAGTGTTGATGTGTGTGTGCACCTGCAATGTCAACTACACACATGTCACCCAGGACTAGGGTGCCTGTTTGTGTAATTGTTCAGCCCTGTGATTGTGATTGTGTGCACATGTGTGTGTTGTATGTTGTGCACTGTGCAGTGTGTTGGTGTATCCTTGCAGTTCTGGCTGACTCCTACTTGTTGTTTTTGCCGATTGTGAGTATGCAGAGTATGTGACTGGCAAGTCAGTGTTGTGTTTTATTGATCATCCATGTGTCTTGATGCTGTTTGTACTCACTGTGCATCCCTGCTCAGCCACACTGACATTCTGGGTGTGTTTTCTCATGCATTGCTGTCACATGGGGCTTAATTGCCTCCAGTTTGGCATGTGGTGTGTGGTGTCATACCATCCCCTATCTGTGCTTCAGATGCCTACCCATTGTGAGTCTGCACTCCATCTATTTGTGTATGGTACACTCCTGCCATGTCCACTACTGACGTACACACCACTTCACTTTCATGTCAGCTGTCCCCTTGGTTTGCCTGTGTGTGTGCCTCCCCATCACTTCATTTGTAACACTGTGCTTTGTGGTGCAGATCTTTGCACAGGACCAATGTGCCACTCAGGACATTTTCCCTATTGGTTATATGTTATGTTCTTGTACTGTTTAGCAGTCATGGTTGCTCATATGCAGTTCAACTGTTTGTGCTACACAGTCCTCTGGTCAAGTTGTTTCCACTTTGGTGTCCCAGACTTGTGCATCTGTGGGTGTTGGGTTAGGCGTATGTGTGTTTGCTGAGGTACTGCTTCACTTCCTGAGTGTGATGTTGTCAGTGTGCTGTTTTGATTGTTGTTGTGGGTGTTCATGGTGTGTCACTCATGTCTGTGTGGGACTGGTATGTTTGGTGTGCACACACTGCTTGGTGTGCATGCAGTGCTGTGGGTGTATGTTGCCTTGTCCTTGCCTGGTGTGCATCCCCTGATGTCCTGCTGTGTTTGCAATGTGATTTATTGGCATGTGCTTCTGTTGTGTGTTTGATGTGGCTGTGTGCAGTGTTTGGGCTGTGTTGTCTCTTGCAGATGGCAGATGCTCTGTGTGTGGTGTTCTATTTGCATGTCAGTGTTTGTGTTTTGTTGGTGTGGTGTGTTTCATTCAGATGTGTGTTGCCAGTGTGGTGTGCCTTACTTGTGTGTCTGTCACATGAACTTAGGTCTATGCTAGTTCCTGTGCTTGTGTTAGGTGCGTCCTTGTTGTTTTCTCCTCTCATATCTGAGCTGTCTCTTGTCAGTCTTGTGCATGTGCAGGCATGTGGTACACTGTGACATCATGTTGACTTGATGGGTGGTGTGGTATGTCTGTCTGTGTGTCATTGTAGGCCCATTTCTCCCAGTTTGTGTCCATGATTGTTTTGTGATGGTGCACTTCTTGTCTGTGTTGTGGTATGTTATCTGTGCATTGTTCCTGACTGATGGGGTTGTGCACTCCTGTTCTGTCTGTGCTCCCATTATTGCCTTTCCACAGTTTGGCTGCACAGTTCATGTCTGTTCTTGTTGTGCTTCTGTGTGTGTTTTAGTTGAGTTATGTGTTTGGCTGTTGTTTTTGTGCAGACATTGGTTCTGGCATCCCTGTGTGTGTGTGATGTTTGTGGGTGCCCCCAGGGAGTGTGATTGTTTGTCTGTGTATTGACTGGACTTTATTGACACCCTTCTGTGTGTCTGGCACTGGTGTTGTGTGCTGCAGGTGTGATGGGGGGGGGTATGTGTGAAGATTCCTACTTGTGTTTGACAGTCATGGAGTGTGTCAATGGGCCCTATGTGTTGTGCTGCTGACATGCTCCTGCCACGTAGTTGGATACATATGTGTGGCTGTTCACTGTTTGACTTCAGGGCCTTCATTTCATCCCTGTGCCTATTCATGGGTTTCCTTGCTGTCTCCCTGAGTTGTTGCACTGAGGTGACTGTGGTTTGACTTCACTCACTGTGCCAGCCATGTGTGATTTGATGGGCTGAGGATGTTCTTATATATTCCTTGTCTTGCATGTGATGTATACATGCTTGGTAGTTGGCTCCTTGGCCTTCCAATTGTGGGCACCTCACTTTAGCTTTCCTATATGTTGTACTCCATTGCTGCTGGCATGTGGTCTGTGTATGTGGCTGTGTGTCAGTGTGGGGTATGTCTGTGTGACTTGGCAGGCTGTGTGTCCAGTGGAGTGATTGTTCATTATCTGTGTGTGTGTGCATTTTCTGCTTGGACTCAGTTTTCTTGCCATGTGTGTGGTGTTGTTGTGGTGTGTGGGTTGCCCTGTGCCTCTGTGCTGTGTGTTCCTCTGCAGCCACTCCTGCTGTGGCTGTCTCCCTAGTTGTTTGGTGTGTGGTGCAGGGTGTGGGTTCACCTGGCTTGTTGTGCATGGGGGAGCACAGGAGGGGCACATGGCATGTCCCTTCATGGGGGGGGGCCTGGTGTGTGGAGGGTGGCGGTGTGGCCCTGTGGTCTTTGTGCACTATGTGTAACCACAGTACCCAGAATATACCTGGGATAAGGGAACAAGAGGCACGGGGTCTTGGGAGTCAGCAGTCTCCAACATAAATGTATAAACACAAAAGAGCTACTCCCAGTATGCTAGTCTATGTGCAATGTATCTAAGTCAGTGAGTGAAGGTGTCTCACAAAAAGTGAAGGACTGGTCTCACACACCACCTGGTGTCATGTTTCATCATAGACCAGTCCTCGCCCTCTAAAAACTTGGTTTGATAGAGGGCGGGCATACACCTGACGACAGGGATGCACTTCTAAACTAAGTGGGGGCCCTTATAAAGAAAAGTGAATTTAAAACCCATTCCAGATGTCAAATTAATTTAATATCTACCGGCATCTGTATGGTATTAAAAATGTAAAGTGATCGGTGAACTGGGGATTTTATTGTCCCTTCACCGATATCAATATGGTCAATATGTTTCTGCCAAGAGGCCCAAGAGGGTCCGCGGCATTCATCAGGACCTAAATAGTAATCTGGAGGGCTCCGCTCCTACCACAATTATGGTGAGAGGACATCCACTGTGTGGGGTGACGTGATCACAACCCACTAAGAAATGGCCTTTATATTTAGCACCCTAAACTTGGGAATTGGTGCCCCATAGGAGGGTGAGGGCGGAAGACCGCATTTGGTCCAGCGTGATCCACGATGCAGTCTCCGCTGTTACACCTATGTCTGTGCTCCTCCTCTCCTCTTGGCAGAAACATGAGGGCGAGGACTGGTCTATGATGAAGCATGACACCAGGTGGTGTGTGAGACCAGTCCTTCACTTTTTGTGAGACACCTTCACTCACTGACTTAGATACATTGCACAAGTGACTAGCATACTGGGAGTAGCTCTTTTATGTCTTTGTGCACTACCCATGCCTGGCGCTGGCCCTGCCTTCTGCATTGTGCGCATGTTTTCCCGCGTTTTCACCGCTGCGGTGACGTGACCGGGACATTACTTCATGATCGCGGTGGATGGGTGACCTGGATGCGGAGGGGTGATTTGGTGACAGGTAGGACATGTGTGGGTACACTTGTGGATGTGTTCCTGTCCCCACCAGGATGTCTGGTGTGGACAGGAACCCTAGATCAGCCCATGCGTTGTGTGTTGTGGTTGTGTGCGGAGTTGTGTTGTTGCGTACCTGCGGCGTCGTCCGCGGCGGGCCATGAGTTGCTGGTAATGTATCAGGTGCAGCGACGGGAAGAAGTGCAAAGCTGGGTCCATTGCGCTCGGGACCGGGCGGTTGGGACCGGGGATCAGGTTTGGCGCTCCGCTGTGATGCTTCCGCCGTCTCTGGTTGGGCGGTTTCTCCGCTGCGGTGCGACTGCCTGTTTGGGGCATCCTGATTCGTACGGCGGTCGGGACGTCATTCCCCACGGCGGTGAGTCTCCATTGGCTCCCACCGCCGTGGTGGCGGGTGCACTTTGATGGCGGTTAGCGTCGCACCGCGCCGGACGGGAAATGGGCTACATTTGGCCATCCTTATATGGCGGGCGTGAGGTCCGCTGCTGGCGTGCGGAAAAACGCATTTTCCGCCACCGCCAGCACCTCGGTGGTGCCTCCGCCCGCCATCGTAATAGGCCCCTATGTTTTTTTAATTATCTCTATTATTTACTTAATTTTACATTATTTTTTAGACATTTAAATAAAAACGATATTTTTAACAACAATATTTTTTACGACGATATTTTTGTTTCGATATTTTTGTACTTACCATAATGTAGATAGGACTTCGATATTCTGGACATCGATATTTCGGCTCCGATATTTTTGTCGTCGATATTTCTGTAGTCGATATTCTGTCAGTGATTCGTTCTAGTAGTAGGTGCTCTTCCAACATGTTTATCAACACACTACATAGCAAATAATGCCTGAATGACGCACTGTAGGTCAATGCTTGGAGGCATGAGAGACCTGTCATTGGTGACCAAGTAATTTGTCATGGTTGTATATCAGCTCCAGCACATGGATATATCAACATAATTTAAATATTCCTTTGAATCATACTTTGCAATCTGTTTTAATTTAGCTTACTATTGAGCCTAATATGACAATGCATTCCACTGCTGTAAATACAACCATTGGCTAAAATGGATTGCCCCAACTTTCAGGTGTCTATTCCATATTTAGGGCCAGATTGATGACCTTGTCACACAGCGCAGAGCAGCACTTAAAAAAAAACAATTCAAGTTAGTCAGCCCAACATCACATGTTTGCCTCTAGAGGCAAAAATAGCCCATGACTCCACCTCTAATGAAAAACAAACAAAAAAAACAATGGAATGCAGAATGGAGCAGCCAGGGTCAAAGTACAGCACAGGACAGCAACCCCACCCCCCAACAGCCAGGATGCCCAGCCAGAGTCCCAAGAGAAGAGGAAATGCAGAATCAGGGCCTCATATATGAAAATTGGTGCATCGCTGGGGAAAAACAGTGATGCAGCACTTTTCATAGCGCCATCCATGTGACACCATGGCGGCCGATGCCTGGGAGTGCAGACAGTCCTCGGGGCCCAGAGGCCCTGCTGGGCCTGCGTCTAAGACCCGGAGTGGGAGGCGCCGGTGCTGTGAAGTTTCTGCAGCCTGGCGTTGGGCGCGAGCCTGTGGGCCATGGCAGTAGACATTGAGGCATTGGCAATCGCCCTTACCTGCTGGCATAGTCTGGCAGGTAGCATGGAGACACGTTGCTGACCTGCGTGAGAAGACCGGCTGGAGCCCCTTGGAGCTGTGATCGGTAGAGCGCTCCTGCGCACCGACGTGGGGAGGTCTGCATTGCATAACACGCCCCACCACTACACCGGAGTGCACAGAGGAGAATGCCAATGGGGGACTGCACCTCACTGCATCACAGGCCGCATGATGTTGTGCTGGCCGGATGCTGTGGAGGGTGAGGCCCCTGAGCTGCGCTGAACTTGTGTGGTGGGAGTGCTGCAACTTCACGCCTAAAGGGGGACCTGTTGCATCACCTGCATCGGGAGGTTCCCCAGCAGACTTGGCGGCGACTTCTGTACCCAGGATTGTGAAATCCGGTCTGGCTGAGGCTCCTGCTGGCTGAGTCACAGATTATGAGAGAGCGCAGCGGATTGATCCCCGGTGTCCATGTCCAGGTGAGGAGAAGGTGGGATGGGGAGCAGACGAGGCCCGGGGGTCGACTCGGGCCCAGGCCTAGCGCCTGTGGGTGGCGCACAGTGTGCCCTGAGCAATCCCTGTGCTGCAGCGAACCTACACCGCTAAGGGCATCGCACAAGACTGGTGGGGGACTCAACTAACTGGCTCTAGTCGCTGATATTGGCCGTTGGTGGTGGCGGGTGCCAGGGGCACGGGAGTCGGTCAGGCACCGGCCCTTGGGCGCGCTGCCTGATCTGCCCTCACTCACTGGGGCACTGGGGAACATGGAATCTGGTTGCCACTGTTAGCTCGGAGGAGGCGACCGGGTGGTGCTGCTTTTCCTCGCCCCCTGGTTGTGAGTTCTTGGGTGTTCGGGGGATTTCCAAAGGTGCTGCCCGAACGAAGATTCCTGGCTAGCACACACCTGACTGGAGGAGATGATCCTGCATGTCATACATAGTGCCTGGGTATCTGGCGCAACGATATCCCACCTGCAGATGGGGATGACGTCGACATTTGCCGCTCCTTTGTGTTGGTGAACTGAGCAACTGAGCTTCGCTGTCCAGCGGGGCAGGTGACAGAGGGACACCCTGGACTCCAAACTAGACTCTGTACTCGCAGCGGGTACCTCCCTCTAACAAACGTGCACTTCCTTTGAGGGCCACATAGACAAAATCACAGTCCACTTCAACCTGGAGCCCGCAGATCATCACAAGCTGACTTACAAGGTACACGACATTGAGCAAGAACTGGCCAAAGTACCCCGATTACCCTTAGTGCAGTGTTGGAGATGCAGCAGCTAATGGCACGTGTGAAGTCACTGGAAAGAACAGTGGAGGATGCGGAGGGCCGCTCCCAGCGGAACAACGTGAAGGTGTTGGTTCTGCCCGAGGGAGCAGAAGGGGCTGATGCAGTGGCATATACTGAGACATGGTTGCGTGACCTACTGCCAGCAGGTGCACTCTCCTCAATCTTTGTTATGGAGCGGGCTCCATGCCACTGGAGTCAAGCTATCCTAGCTGATGAGGGCTGAAAGCCCGAAACCGGTCCTAGGATGCTTGCTTCCAGTCCAGGGAAGACCTGGCCTGGCAGTTCGGGCTGGACTGTTCCCATAGGGCGCAGGGTCAAGACTGATTTGCATATGGCTGGGTCCAAACTGAAATGGCATGGTGAGCAAAAAAACGATGGATTTAGGCCCAGATCTCTGTACTGGGGTGAATGTATGACATTGTTCTGCATTCTGTCCATCAATTGTTCTTTTTGCATTTGTCACCCCGAGTGGGACGGGTATGCCCAGACGTGGGTCCCGTACTCTCCATGCCACTGGAGTCAAGCTATCCTGGCTGATGAGGGCTGAAAGCCCGAAACCGGTCCTAGGATGCTTGTTTCCAGTCCAGGGAGGACCCGGCCTGGCAGTTCGGGCTGGACTGTTCCCATTGGGCGCAGGGTCAAGACTGATTTGCATAGGGCTGGGTCCAAACTGAAATGGCATGGTGAGCAAAAAAACGATGGATTTAGGCCCAGATCTCTGTACTGGGGTGAATGTATGACATTGTTCTGCATGCTGTCCATCAATTGTTCTTTTTGCATTTGTCACCCCGAGTGGGACGGGTATGCCCAGACGTGGGCCCCGTGCTCTCCATGCCACTGGAGTCAAGCTATCCTGGCTGATGAGGGCTGAAAGCCCGAAACCGGTCATAGGATGCTTGTTTCCAGTCCAGGGAGGACCTGGCCTGGCAGTTCGGGCTGGACTGTTCCCATTGGGCGCAGGGTCAAGACTGATTTGCATATGGCTGGGTCCAAACTGAAATGGCATGGTGAGCAAAAAAACGATGGATTTAGGCCCAGATCTCTGTACTGGGGTGAATGTATGACATTGTTCTGCATTCTGTCCATCAATTGTTCTTTTTGCGGGCCCATCTATTGCCAGCAAGCTGTCTGCTGCCAGAGACAGGTCTTAGACCCTTTCTCTTCCTCCTCCTACAGGGATCGTGATGCTGTCCTGAAGCAGGTACGCAAACTGGGGGAGGTGAAAGTGGATAACGCCACCGTTATTTTTTTCCCTAACTATGCCATGGGGGTGCAGAGGGGCACGTCTCTAGTGGTTAAGCGATGCCTCCGAGAGTTGGGCATCAAATACTCCCTCTTCTACCTGTAAAGGCTTCGAGTGATCTCAGATGTTGACACGCAAATCATTGATGCCGCTGAACAGGTCTGGACCTGGTTGCAATCTACTGGTCGCAAGGTGCTGCGGACAGGGAGTGAAGGGTTTGCGCAACAAGCTGTCATTTTTGGAGCCAGTCGTACTGGGAGGCGTAGGAGGAGCAGGCATCCCCGCCACAACTACAAGCCACCCCCAATCTGCAGCAGGTTATACAAGTGAGGCGGAAGGCGCTGCATGCAGCGGCGATGATGCTCAATCACACTCAGAGACAGGATCCCGACACTTCCCCTGAATGCTCCCCAGTGACGTGGGCTCCACTGTGACGTGGTCATCCGGTGCGGAGTCCGTGCAGCCCCCGGATGTGACTCCTCAGACGGCAGATAACTTAATTTAATGTTGACTGGTTCTCTCCTTCTTCTACGGTTACAGACAGCTCCGGAGAATCTCAGGCTTTCTGTGGTTCCTGGTCTCCAGCTTCTTGTTGCTGAAGTTCCGGTCTACCGAGGTCAGCACTTAGAGGGGATCAGGTCCAGTAGTCACCCAAAGGGAACGGAGCAGTTGTTCAGGTGAGCGATGCATGTCAGGGGCGGTGGTGGTCTCCTTGGTGCTCCGAGCTGCTATGGCAGGAGGTCCATGGCATTGTTGACCTTGCCAAGGATAAATTCTGGAAGTTCTATTATCCAAAGGCCTCATTTATGAGGCCCTAGTGGCTCTCTTGCAAATCTGTAACGTCACTTGTTTGACGTTCCGGTGGTGCAATGTGCCACAGCATGTTTACAAGGCCACGTAATGCCACTTTACGTGGCTTTTCATGTCCTTGTAAATATGTGCCCCTTTCACGCATTAAACAGTGTGAAAGGGGCGTTCAATGGGTGGTGCTGTGAGCGTTCCCATGCCATACCAATGAAATCTGAAGCATTCCCACATTTACAAGAAACCATAAACCTTCAGAATCTAACACCACCCCAAGGGTGGCGTTTGGGAGGCGCTACAAGGATAAATGTTTTCATTTCTCCTCTTTTTTTTCACTTTTTCTATGTGTGCAGCATTCTGCAGCACACAGAGACAGAGGAAATACCCTGGATTGATAGGTTTTGTGCAGGTTGGTGTCCCTTCCTGCACAACATCAATCAACTCTGCAACACAGTCACCCTTGCACCATGGCGTAAGGGTGCCTGCGTTGGCGCGTGACAGCCATTGTGCGCCAACGTAGGGGAAAAAGATAGGGGGGCTTATTCATGAGCCCCTTGCGACTGTCTATCGCCGCCCGTGCATCATTTTCTTGACGTACTTGCAGCGTGAATTTTGCAACACGTTGCGCCATATATACAAAGTGGCGCATCTAGACATATGCGTGACCTTGTGAAGCCCTGCGCCTCATTATACCTGCGTCAGGTATGATGTATGCAGGGTGGGTGTTCCCACGCAACAAAGCCTCGTAGGAGTGGCGAAGTGAAATCTATCAGATTTCAATGCAACAATTCTAGGACGCCACTGTGTCAAAACCTTACGCCTGCCTCATGGCAGGCGTAAGGGTGACGCAGTGCCATAGGGATAGGCTTGCCCCATGCATTGCTGGAGTTCCGTCATGCCTGCGACACAACTGCAGCAATGTGTGACTTTCGCGCCGACAGATACGTCAGGATTCCAGACGAATCTGTCATTGATTGCAACATGGAGCGCTGTACAGTAAATACGGCGCATCCATGGTGTTGCAAGGAGGGCGCAGTGAGAATAGTCCAATCGCTGTTTAATCGCAGCGATGCTACAGTTTTCATGAATGGGGCCCAGGAATGCGCCTTATCTTATTGATAGGGCGCATGCCTGACCTTTTGTTTTGGCGCAGGGCAGCACAGCAATATTCCTTGCAGTGCTGTCCAGCATCCAAACATCTTATTTGTGGCCCCAAGTGTTTGCACCAATTTTAAGACAGCTATTTTCTGGCCTTAAAAAACTGCCTCTAATTGGACTTACCAGCAGTTTTTTGGGTTTTGCAAAATACAAGGAAGTCCTTGTAAATATTGCTTTGTGCGTTTTGTGGGAGTTTTTACGCTGGAACGCCTACCTTGCATCTCATTTTCGGTAAGTCATGCTAACAGAAGTGCCGATGTGAAAAATTCACATTTACGCTAGGAAATTGCTGCTAACTGGAGTTAGCGGCAACTTGTAAATTCGGCGATAAAAAAAAGCTGCCATAACGTCAAAAAATCAACGCTACATAGGCGTTAAGTTCTTGTAAATATGCCCCCTTAATGCCAACCATTCTGTGAAGGGGATTTCTTTTAATTGTAAGTTCAATTTCAAGTTTTGCCTATATCATTAATTGCCATTCTTGTTTGTGGGGCTTTTAGGATTGACATGTCGAGAATTCACTATTCCATTGTAGCATGCTCATACGAGTCTTTCTTCTACTGGATACTATTTTTCCATGATTAAATGGAGTATGCCTCATTATTCTTTTTTTATTAGCAGTATGGGATCTATTTATTGTGGGAGCTTTGTTTCAGTCGTTTTGAAGAAAAAAAAGTCTTGGAATGAGCTCTATTGCGCATGCATAAGTAGCAACTTCTATCTATCTATTACCGCAGTGGTACATCTGTACTCCAGTGACTTGATGGCTTTTCTGGTTTTTAAGCACTGGGAGCTTTTATGGAGATATGTTTTAATCACTGTGGAGCCTGATTTATTGATTTTTGACTTCAAACTTGAAAGCTGGTTAGTTTATCTATTCAGCTTTTCAAACAGCTTTAAGTGTGTTTGTCTTCTTGTCCATTTACTGCCTTTTGGTCCATATTATCTCTGCAGAGTCAAGGGATTGGTGACCTACTCTCTCAAATGTATGAAGTAAATGACACCTATTTACACTCTCTGGTAAGATCTTATTAAGCGGGGATGCAATTGTGGAGCTTTTAAGAGGGCTTGAAGCACTTTTGTCTCTTTGTCCATGGAATGCCTATTTTTCAATATTGTCTCTGCCGAGTCAAGTTATTTGTTATCCGCTCTTGCACTTATGAAATATATGATACTTGTTTACATTGTTTGGTAAACCATAATTTATTGGTCATGCAAATATGAGAGATATTTTGTACCATATCTGTGCCATAACAGTGTCCACTCACCCTCTGGTTGTTTTTTCGGTCTAGCCTGAGACAGCGCATATCATTTTTTTTATTTACAGAGGACTTAGAGCCCACCCGTTTAATACCCTTGGTTAACTTCATTGACACTCATTTCCTTCCTTCTTTTTGGTCAGCACATACTGGTTTCACTTCCTCTTTGTGTGTTCCCTGGAGCATTGCCCAATTATTGCTTCCCTGCCCAGTGCCCTTCCCCTATTCACACTTTTAGAGCTCCTTTATAAGGTCGAGCCTGCGTGGCAGTTCGGTCTGGACCATGAGGAGCAGGGTCAAGACTGATTTGCATATGGCTGGGTCCATACTGGGGTGGCGTGGTGAGCAAAAGAACAATGGATTTAACCCAGATCTCTTGACTGGGGGTGAATGTTTGATTCATTCAGCATTCCATCCATCATTTGTTGTCGCAGCACTTTTCACCCTAAGTGGGATGGTTATGCCCAGATGTGGGTCCCTTGCTAAGTGGGCTACTGGATTTAAGCTAGTCTGTTGCAGCACGCCTCCTTATTGGCCAGCACATGACCAAGCATCACTTCCATTAGTCTTTGTGGAGCACGAACCAAGCACAGATTGATTCAACTTAATTAGCGACCGTCCACAGCTCACGACGTGATTGAGGTACTGTTTCTTCACCCCCCTCCCACTACCCCATCTGGTACTCCCTCCTCCTCCGCAACTCCCTCATTTTGTTTACCCTATACAAGAAAAAACAAGCTACATGGCTTTAAAAAGACTGGCTGGCCTCGTCATAGCACTTTTAGTTTTTTTCATTTTTAGCCATGTTGCTTGTTCTTTCTTGTATGCATGATCATTTTTCTTTGTCGGTACTCATTTTATTCATTTTGTTACTCCTCGTTGTTGCCTTCCTTCGTTCCCATGAAATGACTTCTGACCGTTACTCACTCCTTGTGCTTGTTATTTCCTTGGATGCCATGTTTCTCCTCCCCTTTTGATTTGATTTTCCTCTAATTGCCTCACGCTAATGTCACTGTTTTGATTATTTATTCACTTGCTCCCTGCTGTTGTAGTTTGACCTCCTCCCTCCCCCACCAACAAACTCAAAACCCTCCCTCCCTAACTTGTGATTGTTATCCATTTAATTTGCTATCCAGTGCTTCTAAGCTTTTCTTAGTCTTGGTCATGGTTCTTAAAATAATAAATGCATACTATTTTGCTCTAAACATCTTTACTCAAGTACAAAAATGGTGCAAGGTGATTTTATTATATGATGACCCTGGTGAAAAACTTTATGTAACGTGGCTGAGCAACACCTAATACAGGGCATTGTTTTTATGTTTTCAAGGAGGGAGCTTGAGGACGCCATTTTGCCAACCCAGGGAAAGTTTGGTCTTTTGTTCCACTGTTTGTCATTTTTATTAATGCAAACTCTGCAACTCTCAGATTGACTTCTCATTCAATTTGGGTATTATGTGAGTGTTAGAAATAGGGTTGCTGGTTGACTGGGATGTGAGCCCTGGTCAAGCAGCAACCACAATCCTAGTCAGGGTAAGGCACAAGCAAACCCCAAATTAACTTGTCCTCACTACCCTGGTAGCTTGGCACAGACCAGTCAGGCTTAACTTAGAGAATATGTGTAAAGTATTGGTGCAGCACTTCAAAAAGTAAAACAGCTTTAAAAAAGATCCCACAACAGTTTAGAAAACTAAAGGAAAATGTAATAAATAAAAGCAGAGCAAAACAACAAAAATTCAATCAGTAGAACCGGAGTTATGAATTTTTAAGGGACAAACTGCAATATAGTATCTAAAAGAATAAAGCGCCAACCAGGAATATGCTGGACCTAGAAGTAGGGTTAAGTACAGCCATGACGGGTACTGTAGTTGTAAAAGAGGAGGCGGGTGTTACCAAGTCGATGAATCAGCTGTGGATGGATTGCTCTCACAGTTTGAAATGGCCCTTTGTGCAGGGTCATCCCCAAACATTTTGCTTTCCTCCTCCACTTTGTTCTGAATTAATTTTTGTTGGCTGTAGGACTCTGTGCACTTTACCACCGCTAACCAGATCCAAAGTGCTTGTGCACTCTGCTCAAAACATGATAGCATTGGCTTATACGGAATTGGAATATTTAATTTACTTGTAAGTACCTAGTAAAGTGCACTACATGTGCCCAGGGCCTGTGCATTAACTGCAACCAGGGGGCCTGCAGCACTGATTGTGCCACCACCTTAAGTAGCCCTTTAAACATGTCTCAGGCCTGCCATTGCAGAGCCTGTGTGTGCAGTTTTAACGTACCATTTCGACATGGCAAAATAAACCTGTTGCCAGGCCCAAACCTTCCCATTTTATACATATAAGTCACCCCTATGGTCAACCCTGGACAGCCCAGAGGGCAGGGTGCCGTGTATTTAAAAGGTAGGACATATACTTTTAAGTTTTACATATCTTGGTAGTGAAGAACTCATATTCGTTTTTTCACTACTACAAGGCCTATGTCGCCCATAGGATAACATTGGAGTTGCCTTATTACATGTTATAAGTACAATTTCCAAATGGAAAGAGATGATTGGTTCATGTTTGGTGTCTCTGGAATCCTAATTTAAAATCCAAATTTATGGTGAAGTTTTATTTTAAATTACAATTCTGAAAATTCCACGTTTAGAAAGTTAAATTATCCAAAAAGCGATGGATGGAATGCTTGTATTAATCTCAGCTATTGGTAAATACTGGGGTCGCATCCTAATCCATTGTTATTTTGCACACCATGTCATCTCAGTTCAGACCCAGCTATATGGAAATCAGTCTTGCCCTGCTCCCATCGGAGCAGTCTGGCCCAAACTGCCAAGCCAGATCCTGCCTGAACTGAAACGCAAGCAACACAAAAACGGTTTCGCCCTAGTTATGAGCTCATCAGCAAGTACAGCTTGGTTCCAGTGACACAGTGTGCATGGGACCCACATCTGGGCAAATCTGCCCCACTTAGAGTGACACACTAAAGTATACAAAAAAATGATGGATCGAATGCTTGAATTAATCTGAGCCACTGGTAATTACTCGGGCAGCATCCCAATCCATCGTTATTTTGCACACCATGTTACCTCAGTTTGTACCCAGCTATATGCAAATCAGTCTTAACCCTGCCCCAATCAAAACAGTCCAGCCCAAACTGCCAATCCAGGTCCTCCCTGTACCGGAACACAAGCAACCCAGGACCTGTTTCGCCAGAAGCACAGAAATTATCTGTGGATATTGAAATTGCAATACTCTTCGAGGAAACCCAGACTTTACAGTGAGCTTTATCATAGTTAGAATTGTGTTTATTTAGCTCTTACTACTCCTGACGAGGCGTTGATGTTATCAAGTCAAGTACATCCTCCAATTTTTTAATTTGTTAATCTGACTGTACCTTTGGGATTCTAAGTGGTGGGCTCCAAATTTCCTGAAGAGTCGTGCTACTGTGTTTGTAAACCCTATTTTGCCATTTGTTACTGCTATGTAAGCTTCACAGATGACTCCATGCCATCACTGGCACCATTTTCCAGTCATGAATACCTCTGAACAAATAATGCCTTTTAGGAGTTCTAATGTTGCTTCATTTCAACTGAACCAATTTCACTAACTCATCTGAAATAATGATTCTTATAATGGAAGCGTGTCAAAATGGAAGTTATGTATAAGCTACAGCCTGCAATAAAGCTCATTTGGAATGCATGAAACCACTATATGAGAAATGAGTGAATATAAACACCAAAAGAGATAATCTTCAATGTTAAGGCATGTTAGTGACTAGTAACATACAGAGATTTAGCCAGTATAGGCTGAGCCTGCCACAGCACATGCGCTCCTGCTGGTGAGACACTATTGTTTACAATAAAGGGCTAGGAGCACACCCATTGCTTACCATTTGTTGGCTTTAGTGTCACTCTTTTTTGTAGTCTCCTAATTGGCCAGCGCAGGCCAAATGTCACTACTGTTCCTTTCTGTGGCCCACTCGACCAAACACAGATTGATTCAACTTGATATGCCACTGCTGCCCACATAATTGATGTACTATTTCTTCTTCCACTTCCCCACTCCCCTTGTCCCCATCTGGTACTCCCTCCCTCCTCACTTTTTTAGTTTTGCCTATACCCCCCTCCTCCCACTGACCGTTATTGCTGCTCCCACTCCTCTTGTGTTGCTTTCCACCCTCCTGCTTTTTGTTAAACATATTGCACAGCAGTACAGGGTGATGTGCAACATGGTTAAAAAAAGAGCAGTATGATGTGGTCAACACTGGCCGAGTCATAGCTGTGCTGCGGTGAAACAAGTCTTAAAAACATTTACAAAGCCAATAGATCTTGCATAGGAAAGACCTATTGGCTTTGCCAATGCTTGTTTCTTTTAGTTGCAGCCCTCCATAAGAGTGCATGTGTTTGCAGCCCATTTCCCCTTGTACGCTTCATGTTGTTGCTTGCCCCCACCTGTGTTTTTGCTTGCACCCTGATGGAGCAGAGTAAATAAAAAATTTAACCCCTAACAAATTTTATAAATAATTAATAAATATGTTCGTTTAAATGTATTAATCAACAATGTACGTGAGGGAAGGGTAACACGCAAGTATATGGGCTGAATAATCTATTTACAAATGTCTGTGTGTCTAATTATAACATAAAATAATTGAGTATTAAATAAATAATAAATGCATGATTTGTGCTTCATAGAATATAAACGTGACGTTGCAAAAACAATAGTGGTGGTAAGTAAGGAACAGCTTAAATGTTGCTTTCTGCTAGGTAATAACTAATTGGGGTACGTAGATGACGGGAGGGAAACGAAAAGGCTATGTTTCTCTATTTTAATTATGTTTTGTTTATTTCTAAATAGTGCTTCTAAGTCTAATCGAGTGGCGATATAAAATGGCTGCCGTTTATTAGAGTACGCATGCGCTGAGAAAACGCGTGACAAGGGAGAAAAAGTTGGAGAAAGACTGACCACGTGATGGTGCTGAAAGGCTAGGATGCAAGAATGGTCAAGGCTGATGTGACCTAATTGAACTGATAGTGTGCTGTGGTGATCAGCAGAGAATCGTGGGAAACAGTTTTAAGAGAAAGGACAATGCCTGCAGAGTTCTCGAATGTATCGAAAGAAGTTACAAATGTACTGATCGAAGCGGATGGAAACATGTCTTG
Organism: Calotriton arnoldi; assembly: GCA_963921515.1. NCBI lineage: Eukaryota > Metazoa > Chordata > Amphibia > Caudata > Salamandridae > Calotriton > Calotriton arnoldi. The sequence goes on along the minus strand of CAWUFW010004413.1, from coordinate 1,348,159 downwards.
AACTGTGAGAAAGGAAATGAACATATGCATTCCAGAAGAACAAGCTGGATCCGGTAGAACTTGATTAAAAATGAATATATGAACTGAGTGGACCAATGAAAGAAAAGCGCGTTATTAATGTTGCAACAATATAGTTAGCAAAGTTAGAATTAGGGTATAAGAAGGCCTACTCTTAGTGGGAGGGGTTCAGAGTTGGTGTTGTAGTTGGTGGCTTCCAGTGCTTGGTGTTCCAGATCGATCCATTTTACTGAGCGGGAGATGCTGAAAGACTGTTAGATGAGACGGGTTGCGGTAGCTGATGCTGACGAGCTGAAGTTTCTGTTGCTGTCTTATTTTTCCAGTTGAGTATGAGAATCAGGTTATTTTTCAATTTTAAACTTAGGTTAGAAATCATTAGGCTAAATTAGGAAGATAGGCAGGTAATTAGGATTTTTCCTTCATGACAAAATTTCCTTTCTGCAAGAAAATTGATTTTTGCTTAATAAATATTTGAATTAATAATGAATGAATAATTGAATAAAAAGTCTAAATTCTTTTCCATGCCTTTAAAATTATATAAAATTTAAGATTCTTAAATCAAACGACTCAGTGGTTATTTACTAAATGATTGTGAAAATAGTAATTGGTTATTGTGATTTAGCTGGTCTTAATCACTATGAACTGATTCTTTACTAGATGATCCATCGACAAACAATGAGCAGGAATATCTTAAGAAATAACTAAGAAAGCGATAGGTTAAGGTAATAAGGTATCCCGGCTCCTTCCAGCGGTACATCATGATGATTTTCATTTAGTTTTTCTTTCTCCTAGGAGTATAGATTTCGTAAAGGTGTAGAGGAAATCCAGGTGTGTGTGTGTGTGTTTGTTAGGCGATGTTATGGGCCCCATCGTCATGTGGATGTGAGAAAATATAAGTCGCCCCTGGATGACCGATAAGTGACCTAGGAGGAAAATAGTTTTCATTGTATCCGCTGCATCAGATTTCTAGGTAGCAGAGTTATGGTTTCTATAGATTAGTTTGGTGATTATTGATTATTGATTATTTTGATGACTAATACTATATGTTGAGTCGCGTTATGTTATATGTGAGTTTTCACGCTTCTGGGATGTAGGAAGTGGAACACGTGTGGCAAGAGAAGTCACATGGAATTTGGTACATGGTCTGAATTCAAATTTTTGGTAATAAAACAAGTTGTGTTATGTTAGGGATTTCTGTACGAAAGGTGTGTAACTGAGATAGCAAATCACATTGTCTTGTGAAACTCTGGCCTTAATTCTCAGGAGCATAGTCTCCACATGTGCCTTATCCCCAGAGAAACGGGTTTACTGTTTGCTTGAAAGAAGGGTAAGGTAGAGGGAAGTGCTACTTTATCGGCGAAACTTAAAAATTCTGTGGTAGGGTAGAGGTAAGCGCTGCCTACTGGAAATACAGGATTCTTGTGTAAAAGGACAAAGCTGTCACTTTTGTTTAGCGAATCAGACTATGGAATTGTTTTAATTGTTGTAACTAACGAAGAAACATTGAAAAGAGAAATTGCCGATAATTTTTGTAAAGGATGGGTAAAAGAGCAAGAGTGACATAGACAGTGCCGCGCTAGGATTGGATAGTGCGCTAGTCACGTGAACGCAGAGACAGAAGTGATGTAGAAAAGTGCCGCGCTAGGATTGGTTGGTCCGCGGACGAAGGGAATCGGTTTGATTGGTGTGTTGGTGTGAGTCGCGCTGTGATTGGTTGAAGTTCCGTACACGGAACAGGGCTGGTTTTGAAGAGAAAAACCAATCGAAAACATGCCGTATTATGAGTATGAAAGGGAGAGAACGTCATGGACAACAAAAATTAAGAATTTCTTTAAGAAAGACAAAAAGGTTGTGACTAGAGAGGGACAAGTAATTCCTCCACCGAAATCAGCGGCTTCACATATGATGCTGAAATATGGATATCATACATGCATATGGTTAGAAAATTGGGCAAAATATACGAAGAATGATGGGGCATTAGCTTTCCCTGAGAATGGTTCATTTAGTGTAGCGGTTTTGCGAAATTTGAGAGAAAAGATGACAAATTTAGAACCTAGACCGACACAATTTGAAGCGTTGATGGAATGGGAAGATGAGATGTATGAGAGAGAGAGATTCAGAGGTTTAAGGGATCATGAGTTTATGCCTGGAAGAATGTGGGGAATAAATCATGAGGATAGAATAAAACGATGGAGATGTGCTAACATGACAGGAGGTTTGTTTCCGGCTTTTACAGTTGAGGAAGAGACTAAGAGAAAACGTACTGAGAAAAAGAAACATATGGAGAGGGAAAAATATATGCATGAGAGTGAAACGGATGATGAATTGCTGGAAGATATTTTAAATAGAAATCCCCTCCGTATCAGCAGAGTTCTACAGTGGTGACACCTAATGCGCCGCAAATAGAGACTGTGCGAAATAAAAGTCCCATAAAAAGAATTGAAATAAATAGGTCACAAGATCAAATAAGAACTTCACAAAATGAAGGAGTAGAAAGTGACAATGCAACTGAATTAGCAAGAACAACAAAAGAACTGACTGAGAAAATTAGGGAGTTAACGAAAAACATGGAAGCTGTGACTGTACCTGTAACAATAGGTCCAGTAATACCAATTTTTGAAAATCAGAAAATTGATGAACGGTCTTTAGTGATTCCTATGAATTCACAATTTCAGAGAGAAAAAGAAAGGATGGAACCAAGTGCAAGTAATTTGGCTAGTACCTACAGACCAAGTCCACCTACAAATTTGACAGTGAATGAGTGTAATGGTAGGAAAATGCATATGGTAACCGAGTCTGCAACAGTGACCCCTGAAAAGAGTGGTAATTGGATAGAACTAAATAATACGCCTATAGGTCCGACTCCTGATGAGTTAAATGAGTGGATGAAGGCATTTAAAATAAAAGAACCAGAAGAAAAACCATTAGATGTAATTAGGTTAAAGATTGACATGGAAGAATTAATTTTAGGGACGATTGGCACAGAAAAGCTAAAAAATTACCAGGATGATGAGATTATGTTTTTGTGTAAAAGTATTACATGGAGAGCAAAAAATTTACATGACAAACTAGAAGAGATAGCAAGTGAAATTGGAGTGGATTTTGCAAAAGTGAAAACATTGCAGAAACCGTACAGAGTAGACTTCTGTGAGAAAGATATTGAAAACTTGAACACAGCAGGAAGGCTGACACAGATAAAAGAGTTAATTGTTTTACTGAGAAAATGGGGTGATGTGGACAGATGGAAAGTTAGATGGACAAAAAAGTATGAGAAAACTACAGACAAAGCTTCTTTGGCTTTTATGATAACTGAAAAAGAACCTGTTGCACGAGAATACCCTATGAGAGAAACTCCAGGTGGTAGTTATGTGCATGTTCCCTGGACTAGACAGGATATACTGTCATTTACAAATGAGTTCCCAAAGCTGAGAGAGAAACCAGTTGAATGGTACCGACAAGTGGAGAGATTTGTGAAGGTTTCAAAAGTGTTGTGGATAGATTTAGATGGATTGTTTGACATAGTGGTGCCAACTGATTTGTGGTCCGAGTGTAAAATTACAGTTGACTGGCCAACCACAGAATATCCAAGAGATCCTAAGACAGGAGCTCCAGGTCCTGAGGTGATGAGGAAATACGATAAGGTGATTACCTTTTTGAAAAATAAGATTCCTCCTAAAGAAACAGATTGGGTAAAAATTGATAGAACTACACAGGAAAGTAAGGAGTCTGTACATGCCTATTATGAGAGGTTGTTGTTGGTTTTCAAGCAGTATAGTGGATATGAGGAGTTGAGTGAAAAAGATAGGAGTCATTTCGTATATAGATTTGTGTTTGGACTGAAACCAGAGATTAGTGAAATGATTAAACAGCATATGATTAACTGGCAAAATGGCACTGTAGATGAAGTATTGAGGTATGCTAAGTATTGTAGTGATGATATTGAGAGTAGACAGCGTAAATTGAAAGAGAAGGCAATGTGGGCACAGGTGAAAGTGGCAGAGAAGCAAGAAGCTCAATTGGATAATAATAGTGGGAATGAAACAGGACAGAATAAAACCCGACCTAACATAGGTAAAGGGAAAGGTCAAATGAGTTTAGAGGAGGCAAAGAAAAAATGGCCATGTCATAATTGCGGAAAATTAGGGCATTGGAGAAACAAGTGTAAGTTCCCACCTAAACCCAATCTGGAAAATCAATCATTAACTCCACAGGTGCAGAATGAGGTAGTTGTTCAACAAGGTCAGGTGCCACAACCACCAATTCCCAACACTGTTAACCAGCAAAGATACAGTACAGAAACAGGATTCTACGGAGGAGAGCAGGTAACACAGTTGCCGCGAGCAGCTAACATTTCTCAGTATTGGTTGCGACAGAGTGAGGATGAGTCGGATGAAAGTTTCTGACGGTGCCTAGGAGAGGGAAAAGAGTGCGTACTTGGCGCAACTCTAGAGGTAGATCAGTCTGGTCCCTTTGTGGATGGAGAAGTGAATGGTGCAAATGTAACATTCCTTGTCGATACTGGAGCTACCCGTTCTACTGTTAGGTCAGTGGAAATTCCAAACCTTCCTCTCTCAGGTGAATACATCCAAGTAGTTGGAGTAGCGAATCAGCAGATTAAAACACCACTTACTGAATTAGTGGAAGTAAAAATTGGTTCTTTCAGCAAAATGCATAGATTCGTAGTGTGCGATTGTAGTCCCGTAAATCTTTTAGGTCGTGACCTTTTGTGCAAAATGAATTGCACAATTTATTGTACGCCAGATGGAATTGGATTTCAGACCCCAGATGAAGATGTATTGTATAAAGTAACATTGATGAATCAGGAACCTGAAATGAATGGTTTGTTTCCTGCATTTGATGCAGAAAAACTTCCAAAAGAACTGAAAAATGCAGTGAAAGAAAATGTGTGGGATTTTACAGGAGAAGATATTGGATTGATGAAAGAAGTAGATCCCGTAAAAGTAACGGTGAAAGAAGGAACAACTTACCCAAATACGCCACAGTATAAATTGACTCCAGAAATAATTGAAGGTATAACTCCTGTAATAAATAAAATGATTGAACAGGGAATTCTAAAAGAAATAATGAGCAGTCCATGTAATTCACCTATTATGGGACTGAAAAAGCCAAACGGAACATATAGAATAGTACAGGATTTGAGAAAGGTCAACAAAATAGTTGTGCCTTGTTGTCCAATAGTGCCAAACCCGGCAGTAATTTTATACCAAATTCCACATGAAGCTGAGTGGTACACAGTGATAGATTTGTGTCACGCATTTTTCTCTATTCCTTTACATCCAGATAGCCAGCCATTATTTGCGTTCAGGTTCGGAGAGCGTATTTTGGCATGGTGCCGAATTCCTCAGGGATATACAGAAAGCCCCTCAATCTTTAATCAGATTTTAAAGAAGTCCCTGGAAGATTTAAAAATGCCAGAAAAGTCAGAGATGGTGCAGTATATTGAAAACCAAAGAAGCATGTGTGAGTGATACAATTGCTTTACTGAACCATCTAGAGAAAAGAGGACATAAAGTGTCCCCTTCGAAATTGCAGTTTTGTCAAAAAGTCGTCCAATATTTTGGGGATAAAATTGAGAAAGGAGTGCGAAAGATAACGACTGAGAGAATAAAAATGATTCAAGGAATGAGAGCACCAATGACTCAAAGAGAGGTAAGAATGTTTTTGGGAATGGTTGGATATTGCCGACAATGGATAAGTGGTTTTTCCTTGATTGCTAAGCCATTACAAAAACTGACTAAGAAGGATGTAAAAGACCCTTTTGAATTGAAGGACGAAGAAATGAAATCTTTCAAAGAGTTGAAAAAGAAATTGTGTGAGGCCCCTGCCTTAGGAATGCCTGACTATGAAAAGGATTTTGAATTGTACTGCAGTGAAAGAGATGGATGTGCATTCTCAGTACTGGTACAAAAACATGGAACAATGAAGAGACCAATTGCTTATTTCTCAGCTGTTTTAGATCCTATAGCAAAAGCGTTACCTGGATGTCTGAAAGCTGTTGCTGCTACTTGTGTAAGTCTGGAACAAAGTGAAGGTATAGTGATGGGGTATCCACTGAGAGTATATGTTCCCCATTCAGTAGAGTTTCTTTTGACAAGAACAAAACACAGTACATGACACATAGTCGGCTGACTAAGTACGAAAAAGTGATCTTGAGTGCGGAAAATGTGACCATAGATAGATGTATGAATGTGAATCCTTCGACATCATTGCCAGATGAAGAGAGTATAATTGAACAAGATGAAGTAGATCATGATTGTCTGAATGTGCTGGAATATTGCACAAAACCAAGAGCTGACATAAAGGATGAGCCTTTAAAAGAATCAGATTATGTTATGTTTGTGGATGGCTCATGCTTGAGAACGAAAGAAGGAGTTCTAAGCGCAGCTTACGCAGTGTGCACAGTGGCAACTGTGATGGAAGCGTCTTGTCTGAAAGGAATAAGGTCTGCCCAAGTTGCAGAACTGATTGCTTTGATTCAAGCATGTAAGTTGGGAAGAAATGTACGAGTTACGATTGTGACCGATAGCAAGTACGGTTTCAGTATAGTACATGATTTTGGTCAGATATGGTCACAAAGAGGTTTCTTGACGTCTGCAGGAACACCTATCAGAAATGGAGATTTTGTTAAGAAACTGCTTGAGGCGATCCAGCTGCCTAGGCAGATAGCTGTAGTGAAATGCAAAGCACATAAGAAAAATGAAGATTACATAGCTGTCGGAAATAATTACGCGGACGAGATAGCCAAATATTGTGCAGAGAACATGGTATCCCTGAATAAGAATCGCGAAAGGGAGCATATCTCTTCTCCTTTGCTTTTTACTAACACTGTCGAGACATGGGATGAGGTGAGACAGTTACAGGAAGTTGCAAATGATGAGGAAAAAGATTACTGGATAAAAGCAGGATGTAGAAGACAAGAAAACAATGGTGTGTGTGGGTTTACAGAGATGAAAGACCAGTTATGCCTGATAGCATGATTGCAGACATGGCACGGATGTACCATGGACAAGCTCATATTGGGAGAGATGCAATGATCAGACTTTTTAGACCAACGTGGTATAACCCAAAATTCAGAGCCATAGCTGAAAGTCTTTGTCAAAGATGTCTTATTTGTCAGCAGTTTAATCCTGGAAGAAAGACAATAGTGAGTCTAGGAACAATAGGACGAGAAGGAGGTCCGTTCACTAGAATGCAATTAGACTTCATTGAAATGCCCCCTTGTAACAGACTAAAATATGTTCTAGTGGTCGTCTGTTTGTTTTCTCGTTGGGTGGAGGCATACCCGACCAGAAGGAATGATGGAATAACGGTAGCAAAACTTATGCTGCGAGAGTTCATTCCAAGGTATGGTTTTCCAGTCACGGTTGAGACAGATAGAGGAACACATTTTCAAAATGAGTTGATTCAATTAATTTGTGAAGCATTAAGTATTAAACAAAAACTGCATTGTGCATACAGACCAGAGGCTTCTGGGGTAGTAGAGCAGATAAATGGAACAATTAAGAACAGGTTAGGAAAAATGTGTCAAGCTACAGGACTCAAATGGCCCGATGCACTGCCCCTTGTCCTGATGACCATCAGAAGCATTCCTGAAAAGAAAACTGGACTTAGTCCTCATGAGGTGATCATGGGACGAGCAATGAGACAAGCACAAGTACCTGTCAACAAGTTACTGACTATAACTGATGATCTAGTACTGGATTATTGCAAAGGACTGGCTGATGTGGTGCGTTCTGTGTTTCATCAGGTTGGACCGGATGCGACTCACTCTTGAAAGAAAACTAGCCCACGACTTGAATCCAGGAGACTGGGTCCGCATAAAAATCCACAGGAGAAGAAACTGTCTAGTTCCTCGCTGGGACGAGCCACGACAGGTAATCCTAGTGACAACGACTGCAGTCAAGTGTGCAGGAGTGAAAAACTGGGTCCATGCCAGCCACACAATCAGAGTTCCAGAACCTACAGATCGACATGTGAGTCGACGTCTGGAAGTGTGGGATGAGAGTTCAGCGAATGAGACAGAAAGAATAAGAGAAAGGGTGCCAGAACTTGAAGATCGACCTGAAAGTCGACATCTGGAAACCCCAACTGCAAGCACCTCTAAAGAGGAAGAGGAAGAAGAAGAAGAAGGAAAAATTACAGAAATTCCAGAACTTGAAGATCGACCTGTAAGTCGACATCTGGAAATATCTGACACGAGTTCAGGATCTGATGATTCAGTTGAAAACTGTGAAGAATTTCGAAGAAGAACTTGGGGATTTAAGCCAATTAGAGAAGAGAATGAACAAGAAAATGATCTAGATGAGCGACCAAGTACAAGTTATGGTGGAAATCCTTCAAAAGTAATATTAATAGACAAAGGGGCCGATTCCGATCTCGGCCGGTAGTGCTCCGAATCGGATTCGGATTTACCGGATCCGATTCGGAGCCCTGTTTCCCGACCGAATCGTACGCGGGTCCGGCCGAGCGAGTACGATGCAGGCACCCGCGAAATCTCCGACCGACTCGAACGCGGCTTCAACACGCTCCGACCGACTCGCTTGGACACGACTCGCACCGCGCTATGGAGACGTATCCCGGCCGGCTAAGTACGATGCGCGCCGCGAGCAGTCCAACCGACTTGCGCCGTCCGGCTCGAAAAAGCTGTCGGAGCCGGACTTTGGGGGTCCGTGTCGGACCCCCCTATACGCGTAGGCGCGCGAGTCGCACACAGGGGGGACCCATGGGTCCCCCCTACCTGTGCATGTACGCCGTGATGCGCATGGACGCGTACACGCTGTAGGGGCGCCCTTGTCCGCCTTGCACCCATTGAGTCAATGGGAGCCCGCGTACGCGTTGTACGACAGGCTCCCAATGACTTCAATGGGAGTCCGACCGACTCGAGTCCGATAGCATGCATGCGCATCGTACTCGTTCGGTCGGACTGCCAGAGTCCGATTCGGTCGGAAATCTCTCCGGGTCCGGCTCGGTCGGAGAGATTTCCGGCCGGAATCGGAATCGGCCCCAAAGCAGGGAAAGAGACAATTAAAAAGTTAGAAAATCGAGAAGAACCCCGAGGAGCAATAGGGACAGATAGTGAAACAAAAGAACAGGGAAAATTAGAAGGAGAGAGTGAGATAAATACCAATTCGGAAGAACCTCGAGGAGGGACAGTAATAAGGGAACACAAGAAGGAGAAAACAGATCCACCAGTAAAAGAAAATGAGATCATAAGTTTCAAAATAAGAGACAATTGTGAAAAAATTGAAACAGAATCTGAAGAAAGCGGAGAAGAAGAGAAAACAAGAACTGAATCAAGAAAAAGAAACTGGAAATCAGAAAGAGGAGAAAAAGAAGGTGAAGCCAAAAGGCAAAGAAAAGGAGACAATTGGCCCAGCAACTATATAAGAAAATTAAGATATAGAATAATCACAACAGGAGAAAAAGTGCTGAACAGGTGAATGAAATAAGTCAAAAGGAACAAGAAAAGCCAAGTGGAAAACGATTGCAAAAGTCTAAAAGAACAAAGAAAGTGAATTCGAAATACAAGTCACCTGAGTGGTTGTACATCGCTCTAACTGATTATAAAGAAGAAAGAAACACTCACGAGAGCCCGAGACTAAGAAACCGAATGGGTAAAGGTGAGATGCAACAAACCTGAAGTGAAGACTTAAAGTGCTTCTGCCGGATGTGACAATTTTACTGGATATGACAAATCACCGGATGTGACAACGAAAGAATTCTGAAAAGAATTAAAAGAAAGTACCAAGCAAAGACTTTTTGAATGCAGATTGGCATCTAAGTCATTTCTGAGGTGTAGTGACACAATTTTCTGAGATTTAACAAAAAATAAAAACAATATGGAGAATACTAGAGATAGAAGAGATAAATGTGAGTTTGTAAAAAGATGGTGTAAAATGTGCTGCTTTTGTACAGGATTATTAATGACAGTATGGATAGTTTTAGCAATCACAATTCCTATTAGTATAGCTGTAGTAGAAGCAAAGAATGATACAAAATCAGAAAAAGAAACTAATATTAAAGAACCAGTTGTTTTAAGAAGTAGTGCAGAATTACATAAGGATAAGTCGGTAACAGACTTTTCTAAAAATGTTTTTACATAATTGTTGTACGAATATGTAGAGACAATGGATGTGAGAGATTGTTATGTTTGTATGCAGTTGCCTGCATCAGTGTCAGAAGGTGTGACTTATCATCACCTACCTCTAACTTATGGAATAACATGTAGTGTCATAGCAAGTTTATTTTATAAAACCGGTAGATTAGAGTCTTATTACCCTGATATAGATAATATTTTTGCAAATGTTCCTGTAGTTCCAGAACTTAAAGTAAAACAATCAAAGGTTTTAGGACAATTCTTTTTAGAGCACAGAATTTTAACATTAGAAGAAATAGCAAAAAACAACCTTACCTGTGAGTTAAAGAAAGAAGAAAAGGTATTTTTAGAAATGGTTGAAGAAAGGAGAATGAAATTTCAGAGAGAAGCAATAAAAGAGAAAAGCACACATCTATGGACGTTTGAGGAAGAAAATCATGAAGGGAAAAAGATAAATGCAGCAATGACATTAGATTGGCCGCAAACAGGAAAGTTGTGTATTAGGAGAAATAAGACAGTCTATGACAATTATTTTGTAGGTTCCAGTATCTGCCATGACAATTATCAAATTTTGGGAGGTTGGGGATTCAAAGGACGAAAAGATCCAATATTTCCAGGTATCTATTATATTTGTGGGAATAGAGCTTATTACAGGTTACCGGACCATTGGTATGGAACTTGTTATATAGGCCTGGTCTTTCCAAAAATCTTTCATATGGACAGAAAAGAAAAAGGAACATACCAGATGATTAATAGCTTTACACGTAGAAAGAGGGAAAGTTTCTCAGAAATTGTAGGTGATATTTTTGGAGCATTAATACCAGCAGTGGGAATATCTTTGAATGCATTTAAAATTCGGAAGTTATCCACAGTAGTAGATCGTTTGTCTACAGATACTGCGGGAGGGTTCTTGATGGTAAATACCGAAATGGTTGCCATGAGAGCTATGGTGATGCAAAATCGGCTTGCCCTTGATATTCTTTTGGCAAAAGAGGGTGGAGTTTGTGGAATGCTGAAAGTCCAACATTGTTGCACTTACATTCCTGATAAAAGTGAAAATATACAAAAGTATATTACAAATATTACAAATTTGCACAAAGAACTAGTTCCACTGGAGGTTGAAAGTGTCCTTGGAAAACTTGGTAGAGGGTTTTCTTCAGTAGCAAATTGGTTAACAAGAATGAGTAGACTAATGATAGGGAAAGTTATAATAATAGCAACTATAGCAATATTGTTAGCCATGGTGTTGAAAATTGTAATAACATGTATAAAAAGAAAAATAAGACAAAATAAGATAAAAAGAAATAACAGAATAATGAAAGAGAGAGAGAGAGAGAAATGGGTGAAATTGAGTTAGAGAAAATGAAAGAAAGTATGTATAAAGAGACAAGAAGACAAGATGAAATGGAAACAGATGTATAACTAACCAAAAGCAAAAGGATGAAAGACATATGCTGCCTGAAAAAGAAGTATAACTTGTTTTATGTGGTGATTTAAAAATCACCAAAGGGGGGAGTTGATGGAGCAGAGTAAATAAAATTTTTTAACCCCTAACAAATTTTATAAATAATTAATAAATATGCTCGTTTAAATGTATTAATCAGCAATGTACGTGAGGGAAGGGTAACACGCAAGTAAAAGAGCAGCGTTCGCCCAGATGTCACAATTCATTGAAGAGAATGACATACTCTCAGACTTCCAAACAGGATTCCGTCCGGGGAGAGGCACTGAATCTGCCCTCCTTGCCATCTGGGATGACCTAAAAAATACAGTTGACTGCAACGGAGTTGCTGCGCTACTCCTCTTGGACCTCTCAGCTGCCTTTGACACGGTTGACCATGACACTCTGAAACAAAGACTCTATGAATCCGGCATAGAGGGAACCGCTCTAGGCTGGATCGCGTCCTACCTTCAAAACAGAACTAATGTCATCCATACCCCACCTTCCTCGTCCAAACCGTACTCCACAAAAGCAGGGGTCCCTCAAGGCTCTATCATCTCACCCATGCTTTTCAACATCTACATGAAGTCATTACCAGTACTGATCAATAAATTTCACCTCACGTGCTATAACTATGCAGATGACACGCAAATACTCCTTCAACTGGAATGCCCCAAAGACATTGGAAAATCACCAATTTTCAGCTGTCTCAGAGCCGTGGATCAGTGGATGACTTGGAGCCATCTCAAATTGAATACTTCAAAACGGAAATACTCACGTGTGGCGATTGGAAACATTACAACCCGCTTGCCGCATGGCCTAATGAACTGGGATCACCACCTAAAGTATCGAAGGAAGTAAGAAACCTAGGAATGACCATGGACTCCAAGCTGTCGATGAATGCCCAAGTGGACAAACTAGCAAGATCAAGCTTTGTCACTATAAAAACGCTGCGACGAATTTTCCTCATTTGGGATTTCCGCACAAGGTCCAAGCTACCATCTCCCTTGTCCTGTCCAAACTCGATTACGCCAATAGCCTCTACCACGGATCACCTTTGACGACCATGAAAAGACTACAACGGATTCAGAACTCGGCTGCCAGACTACTCTTACATATCAAACCGCGAGACCACATATCCCTGCCTTGAAAGCCCTGCATTGGTTACCGGTTGCCAGAAGATCCACGTTCAAGCTGCTTTGTATCACCCACAAAGCAATACATGGAATGGGACCACTCTTCATCAGGAATAAAATCACCAAACACATTCAACAGAGGAACCTCCGCTCTAAAGGAGCATCTCGCCTCAAAATCCCAAGATACAAGAAAAAAACCATGGGTGGCACATCCTTCTCTGTTCAAGCAGCCAAACTATGGAACTCTTTACCCCCAACATAAGATCCACCGACAGCCACCTTATCTTCAGAAAACTACTCAAGAATTGGCTTTTCCCCACATAAGCACCATACGCAAACAGACATTTACAGCATATCCCTCTGTATATAAGCATTTGTTTTCACTATAGACATGTACCTATCTTTGTGTATTGCTTTGTATAAACATGTACAATAATTATGTTGTTGAGAGAAAAAAATAATAATAATAATAATAAATAAATATCATCTTTGGTCTACATGTACTAACTTCCATTGTGCATCTATGTACCTTCCATGTACTTGGAACTGTGTGTCTCTGTAACTTTTCTCCTGAAAAAGCATATCCAATGCACTACCCTATTTCTCATCCTGTGCCTCTATCCATATCTTTAATCTGCATATACTTACCTCCTTTATGTATCTATATACTTTCAATGTATTTATGGATCTATATATTTATCACTTTCTTCTAATTTAGCATTTCCAAGGCACTACCCTAGTTCTCAGCCTATACTTATCTCAATATATCTTCTAGCCCAACCTTCTGACTCATCTCAAACTTCTTTCTACTACTCTTTCCAATGCACTACCCTATCTCTCATCCTATACATCTATCAATATATCCTCTACATCCACACTCATTTATCCCAAACCCCATACCACTACTATGACCACCAAAATAACCCTTTCTAGACTCTCGCCTACTCTACCCTCCTTGCATCATCGGACACCTCTTTTACTATACCGATGCCCTAAAACAAACCTTTCTAAACTCTTCCCTGACTCCTCCCCTCAAACCCCCTTCTCCCCCTCCTACTGCTAAGACCTATAAAAAAAAAGAAAAAAAAAATCCTTCACTCTTTTATCCCTCCACTATCCTTTTCAATCAGAATTAACAGTCTAACATATTCAATTTTCAACTATACTAATTCACCACTAATCCTTTATGGGTTCCAGAGTAGCGTGCTACTCGCCAATAAAGCGTCTCAACACCCCATCAGGGTTACAAGCGCTATATAAATGCAAACCTTTTTCCCTTTCTACCCTCCCCAACCCTTCTCAATCCAAATAACTGACTAACATATCCACCACTAAAATTACTTTCATGTTTCACCATAATAATTCAACACTAATACTTCTGGGTTCCAGAGTAGCGTGCTACTTGCGCTTCAAAACCCCATCAGGGGTAGCAAGCGCTATATAAATACAAACCTCTTTCCCTCTTCTATCCCGCCACCTACCCTTCTCTACCCAAATAACTGAATAACATGTCCACTAATCAAAGTTACTTCATTTTTTACTAGACTAATGTTCAACACTAATCCTTAATGGGTTCCGGAGTGGCGTGCTACTCGCCAGAAAAGCGCTTCAACACTCATCAGGGGTAACAAGTGCTATATGAATGCAAACCTTTCTTCCCTTTTATCCCTCCGCTATCCTTCTCACTCCAAATAACTGACTAATATCCACCACTGAAACTACTTTCATATTTTCACCATATTAATTCACCACTAATCCTTGATGGGCTTCCAGAGTAGCATGCTTCAACACCCCATCAGGGGTAACCAGCGCTATATAAATACAAACCTTTTTTTCCTCCTCTATCCTTCTGCTATCATTCCAAATCCAAATAACTGCCTAACCTATCCATCACTTAAAATGTACTTGCATGTTTCACTATACTAATTCAACACTAATCCTCTATGGGTCCCGGAGTAGCGTGCTACTCGACGAAAAAGCGCTTCGACGCCTCGTCAGGGGTAGTAAGCGCTATATAAATGCAATTACAATACAATACAATATGGGCTGAATAATCTATTTACAAATGTCTGTGTGTCTAATTATAACATAAAATAATTGCGTATTAAATAAATAATAAATGCATGATTTGTGCTTCATAGAATATAAACGTGATGTTGCAAAAACAATAGTGGTGGTAAGTAAGGAACAGCTTAAATGTTGCTTTCTGCTAGGTAATAACTAATTGGGGTACGTAGATGACGGGAGGGAAACGAAAAGGCTATGTTTCTCTATTTTAATTATGTTTTGTTTATTTCTAAATAGTGCTTCTAAGTCTAATCGAGTGGCGATATTAAATGGCTGCCGTTTATTAGAGTACGCATGCGCTGAGAAAACGCGTGACAAGGGAGAAAAAGTTGGAGAAAGACTGACCACGTGATGATGCTGAAAGGCTAGGATGCAAGAATGGTCAAGGCTGATGTGACCTAATTGAACTGATAGTGTGCCGTGGTGATCAGCAGAGAATCGTGGGAAACAGTTTTAAGAGAAAGGACAATGCCTGCAGAGTTCTCGAATGTATCGAAAGAAGTTACAAATGTACTGATCGAAGCGGATGGAAACATGTCTTGAACTGTGAGAAAGGAAATGAACATATGCATTCCAGAAGAACAAGCTGGATCCGGGAGAACTTGATTAAAAATGAATATATGAACTGAGTGGACCAATGAAAGAAAAGCGCGTTATTAATGTTGCAACAATATAGTTAGCAAAGTTAGAATTAGGGTATAAGAAGGCCTACTCTTAGTGGGAGGGGTTCAGAGTTGGTGTTGGAGTTGGTGGCTTCCAGTGCTTGGTGTTCCAGATCGATCCATTTTACTGAGCGGGAGATGCTGAAAGACCGTTAGATGAGACGGGTTGCGGTAGCTGATGCTGACGAGCTGAAGTTTCTGTTGCTGTCTTATTTTTCCAGTTGAGTATGAGAATCAGGTTATTTTTCAATTTTAAACTTAGGTTAGAAATCATTAGGCTAAATTAGGAAGATAGGCAGGTAATTAGGATTTTTCCTTCATGACAAATATTCCTTTCTGCAATAAAATTGATTTTTGCTTAATAAATATTTGAATTAATAATGAATGAATAATTGAATAAAAAGTCTAAATTCTTTTCCATGCCTTTAAAATTATATAAAATTTAAGATTCTTAAATCAAACGACTCAGTGGTTATTTACTAAATGATTGTGAAAATAGTAATTGGTTATTGTGATTTAGCTGGTCTTAATCACTATGAACTGATTCTTTACTAGATGATCCATCGACAAACAATGAGCAGGAATATCTTAAGAAATAACTAAGAAAGCGATAGGTTAAGGTAATAAGGTATCCCGGCTCCTTCCAGCGGTACATCATGATGATTTTCATTTAGTTTTTCTTTCTCCTAGGAGTATAGATTTCGTAAAGGTGTAGAGGAAATCCAGGTGTGTGTGTGTGTTTGTTAGGCGATGTTATGGGCCCCATCGTCATGTGGATGTGAGAAAATATAAGTCGCCCCTGGATGACCGATAAGTGACCTAGGAGGAAAATAGTTTTCATTGTATCCGCTGCATCAACCCCCTCCCTACTGAGTTGATGCTGGCCCTGTCATTTTCGCTTTCCCTATGCTTCCTGCACCCGTTGTTGCTTGCTTTGTCCTTCCCGCACCACTCCCTCATTGTTGCTTGCCCCATCCCTTTTGCCCCCTCCTTTGCTGTTGCTTGCCCGTCACTCCTGCAACCTCCTATGTTGTTGCTTGCTCCGTCGTTGGTTGCTCCAACCCTCCCACCCCTCCCATGTTGTTGCTTGCCCAGTCATTGTTTCTTGCTCTGTCCCTATCCATCTTTGTAGCTTGTCCCACCCCACCCGTATTGTTGCATGGCCTCCCCCATCCGATATTGTTGCTTGACCTGTCCCTCCCGCACTGTTGCTTGCCTGGTCCTCCCACCCTTGCCTACATTGTTTCTTGCCCTGTCCCCCAACCCCCTCCCACGTTATTGCTTGATCTGTCCCCCAACACGCTCCAGTGTTGTTGCTTGCCCCATTCCTCGTTGCTCATTGCCCCGTTGTTGTTGCCTGCCCCGTCCTTCCTACCCCTTCCCATGTTGTTGCTTGCCCAGTCAGTGTTGCTTGCTCCAATCCCTCTCCACCATTGTTGCTTGCCCCGCCCCACTCGCATTGTTGCCTGGCTGGAACCTCTCCCATATTGTTTGTTCTGCCCCTCCCACATTGTTGCTTGCCCCATCCTCCCACTCCCCTACCACGTTGTTGCTTTACCCGTCCCCTGGCCCCCGTCCACATTGTTGCTTGCCCTGTCCCCTCCCACATGCTCCTGTGTTGTCGCTTGCCCTCTCCTCCCACCCTCTTCCACGTTGTTGTTTGCCCCATCCCGCATTGTTTCCTGCCCCCTCCCACGCTGTTGCTTGTCCCCTCCCACGCACCCACTATCTGCGTTGTTGCTTGCCCCTCTCCCGTATTTAAATTTTTTTATTTTTTATTTATTAAGTTTCAGCAATAACAGCAAATATAAGAGACATAGTCCACAGATAAACACATGTGTAGCAGCGACATCAGTGTATCATGACAGTATAATGTAGAGTCCAGCATAATAAAAAAAAACGATAGGATATATCACGTATCAAAGGAGTTATGCAAAAAAGAAAAATAGACAATTTATCAAATGAGAAGAAATAAATATCACTCATGGATAGAATGGCTTGGGCGAGCGTAAATGAGAACAATCTTGTGCAGGCTACATAATCACCCACCATGATAGCGGCCAATGTTTAAGTCGTGGGATGGAGTGCGTGGGGAGAGCGGGTATCACGATCTGCCTCGATCGGGTGTTCAAGGAGATACATCTTAAGTGGATCCCAAATATCTCTGGGGCGGAAAGTTAGGGGGAGGAGTTCCGAATATATAAATGTCTGGTCCTGCCAGAAAATCATGTCTCTATTCCATTCCTTAAATTTAGGTGCTCTACCTCGACCCCATCTGCATGCTACTCGCCTCCTGGCCAGCAATAGGCTGTAGGAGACAAATTTACAGTGTTTTACAGCAAGATCTTCCGTGTAGCCAAGAAGAGCGAGGAGGGGAGAGGGTGACAGTGTAGAGGATATCATCAGTTCTAGAGCGGTGATCACCTGCTGCCAGTAGGCCAGTACAGAGCTGCATTCCCAGGCAAGATGTAGGAAGTCAGCAGCCTCTGAGCCGCATCTATCGCATGTGTTTGTGTCGCGTAGTTTATATTTGTGTAACTTAACCGGGGTATAGTATAAACGGTGTAGGAACTTATAATGAATAATTCATAGTCGATTACTAGAGGAGATTTGTGTAGTCTGTTTGCAGCAATACACCCACTGCTGATCGGTAACTTCCTGCTCCAGCTCAAGAGACCACTTGTCCCGAGCAATGCAGGGGGGGTATGTGATATCGGTAGATACGTTGTGATAAAGGGTGGGTACTAAGTGCGAGGCACTGTCAGTGCGCAGTAAGTGGCGTAATGGCGAGACATCGGGGGGCTCAAGAGGGTATGTGGTAGTATATTCCTTGAGGCCCTGCCGTAGGAGGACGTACATGAAGATGTCCATGGGGGAGGGTGGTGACCGAGAAAAGAGCTGTTGTGACGTGCGAAATTTCCCATGTAGATAAAGATCCCCTCAGCAAGTGATGTTGTATTTGGTCTTAGTTTTTTTAAAAGCACCCTCTTGCAGAACTGGCATTTTTGGATGATAAGTAAGGGGAAGCAGAGACGAATAAAGCATAGGGGCTTGCAGACGAGCAGAGATGCGTTGCCAGGCCCTCACCGTGCAGTCCACAGAGGTCGGATTGCGAGCTCGCGGTGGAAGCGCAGTCAGTATAACCCCGTCTAACGGAACAGGGTCCACTTACCAATGTTCGGTCGCCACGTGAGGCGTGTATCTGGGGGGGTGAAACCAATAATGGGCATAATGCGCTTGGGCACAGAGATAGTACAATTCGAAATTAGGAACGTCGAATCCCCCCCTGAGAGTAGGGGCGAGCAAATACGTCCCATTGTAGTCTCGGGTGTTTACCGCCCCATATTAATCTGGTTAATTCTGAGCGCAGTGAGGAGAAAAAATGGCGGCCAGGGTCATAAGGAATATTTAAGAACAAGAGTTTGGGGAGGATGACCATTTTAATGAGGGAAATACGACCAGCCATAGTGAGAGGGAGAGCATTCCATCTCGTTATGCAGTTAGTGATATGTTCCATCGTCCTCCCATAGTTGAGCCTCATAAGCTCGTCGCGATCGGCGGTAACATGGATCCCCAAGTATTTTAGGTCCATGCTACACCATTTAATTGGAAAGTCGGTGTCAAATGGCGATACAGAAGAAGTAAGTGGGAAAAGTTGGGACTTCGCCCAGTTGATATGGATTCCAGAGAGACCACCAAAACGGACGAACTCACGAAGTAATGGATTGAGATTTTGCGACGGCTCTCGGACATAGAGGGTAATATCGTCTGCGTAGAGGGAGATAAGAATGGGATGGAGGAAGCAGCGAAGGGCCTTGTCATGATGATGCTGTCTGACCCTGGCAGCCAGAGGCTCCACGGCCAAGAGGAGCGGAGAGAGCGGGCAGCCCTGCCGCGTGCCCCGGGTAATGGCAAAAGGGGGGGAGTTGTGGCCATTGATGAGAACCCTGGCTTCTGGAGAGACATATAGGAGGCGTATCCATGCTAAAAAACCTTTGGGGAGTCCCATACATTGGAGAATGGTGAACAGGTAATCCCACTCCACAGAATCGAAGGCCTTTGTGGCGTCTAAAAAGACCGCCACTAGTGCCAGTTGAGGGTCGACATTTTGTAGGATGGAGAAGAGAGTGCGGAGATTGTGGGAAGTCGCTCTACCGGGTGATAAACTCTCCCGTGTTGTTGCTTGCCCCCTCCCATCAGAAAAAAGTGCTATGATGTGGCCACCACCTTAGCGCCTTTTCCTTATTTATTTTTTTACTTTTAGCCATGCTGCACAGCAGCTGCACTGCTGTACAAAATAGCTAAAAGACATTGATGGAGCCTATAGCTCTTGAGAGACCTATTGGCTTTGCCAATACCTGTTCTAATTTCAGTCATGTTGTTTTGAATCCTACTTGGTGAGTAGTATACATTTTGAGTCATATTTTGATTCGCTGTGCCTAAGGAACTTACTGCTACCCAGATACTATTATTCAGGGTGCATAATATTGCATCATATTGTCAAAATATTGTCGCAATCCATACTTTGTAATTGAATTAGATTTTTTTTGCTAGATGGACAAGAAGCCTAACAATCAATGGGTCTATGTTTGCTATTTATTGTTCCAGCCAAATATTCTAAATAGGTTGTTTTTAAATTATATTATCACTGCTTTCACAACTCAAATGCATGGTGCGTATCACTTCTTTGGGACACCATTTCGTATATATATGTATGCTTATCATTCGTATGCTGATACAGTTTGGATATATTCCTGGCAGTGAGTTTGAGCAGTTGTTTTCAATGCATGATTTATTCCACTAATTATACATCCATGTATATGAGGAAGTTGTTGATTGTATACTGAATGATGCCTAAGCAATCATTGTTCCTTATACAGTACTATTTACCCTGGCTCCTAGGAATACAGGGTGACCCATGTTGCTTCGTAACCCACACAACGATGTAAAAAGATTGGTGAGGGGGAAATATAATCAAGAGGTAGCGGTCAATCTTTCCAGTGAATTACCACAGCGAGGTAGACTGCCTCAGTCAAGATAATGAAACAATGCTTTGCTTGAAAGATATAGTCACATGGAACCGATAGAGTGGTGCCTGCTTCATCTGTTTAGATGAAGCAGGCATTTTGACCCAAAAACTCTGATTCATTCACACTTTGGCTTTCAAGCACTTTATTTAAAGTGTGGCTACCTTCAGAACAATAGACAAAAGCTACTTTTGATTGAGTAGGCCATCTTAGCATACTGTCTTATTAAGTGAATTGCATTGTGCATTTAACTGGCATTGCAGAGGTCCCTCATCTTGGTACTTGAAATTAGTCTGAAGCACAGTCCCTGAGTTGTGTGGGAATTTAATGAAATTCATAGAAGGAATATACAAGAGTGTGTACTTGCTAAATTGAGTCTCTCAATGGTCTAACCCAAAGGATGTTAACACACAAAAAGTATGCAGTTCCTAAAATTATTTAATTGAGGGACGCCACTAGTGCATTTCCATGAAGAGGTGGTCGGTGGAATATGAATATTCAGGAGCAAGAGCCCTCACCCACCCAAATGGGTGGCATGCTTCATCATCGGGCAGCTCCTCTTTGGGTCGGTGCTGCAATGGGCAGCGGGCCCCGCAAAGGGGCTCTTTGGCGGAGATCCTTTGAATTGATTCCACAGTGAATCAATCATCCCCCCTATAGGCAAGCCTATGCTAGAGGTTTAGATTGGCAGAATCACTACTTTCTTGTAATGGTGGTCCTTCTCAAGATTAAAAACACTGTGAAACTAGACAGGAAATAATATTCCTTCTTGTTTTTATCAAAGATGGAGTTAATTATGGGTCAACCTGTTTCTTGCCATAAATGGAGTTAAAAATTATCTGTGGCAATGCATCAGGACCTTATAATATCCTAATCTACTAGGGATTGGGGCAGAAGACCAAATTGGTGACGTGAACAATCCAGTGAGCCACCTGTAAAGTGTGGAAGAACCAATATCTCTTACTGACACTATCATGAAGAGAAAGGAAATGAAGAGATTCCGACCCTAATGGAAAGATACTCAGGCCCCTTAGGTATTGCAGGGATCAGCTAACCGTGCTGTGAGCGCTCTGGCCTTGTGGGCGGCCACTGCCAGACGACCTATCCCATTGGGCAGTGACCGCACACGGGGCAATACAGTGAGGCCATCACTGACATCATTACTGCTACACTCCCTCCAGAAACATGTGTTCCTCATACTAAGGGCCTTATCTACAACAAAGTAAAGTAGCACGGTGCCACAAGCCATTTGGCTGTGCTGCGTTACTTTGGAAGCAAAGGGATGAGTCATTTCTACAATGATATGATGGATTCCTTTGCTCTCCCCTGCGCTGGCGCACAATGGGCTGCCATGCGCCGACGCAGGCACCCTTGCACCATGGTGCAAGGGTGCATGCGTTGCAGGGATGATTGTTTTTTGTGCAGGAAGTGACACCTTCCTGCACAAAACCAATCACAAGAGGTGATTTCCTCTTTCTTTGCGTGCTACAGAATGCAGCACGCATAAAAAGAGGAAATAACTAGGAGAAATGAAAACATTTCTCCTCCTTGCGCCTTCCTAGCCTCCCCTGGGGAGGCGTAGCATTCTGACGCATTTCCAGGTTTATGATTTCTCGTAAATTTGGAAAAGCGGCAGAAGCCACGAGTGTTACGTGGGAACACCCACAACAATAACCATGGCATGCCCCTTTCCTCCATAGTAAAGGGGCAGGGTGGCTTTACGTGTCCTTGTAAATATGGGGCAGCAGGATGCGCTGCTGGTGCGTCACAAAAAGTGAAGCACCGGCGGCACAAGGGGCTTATAAATAAGTCCCTAAAAGTTTCTGGTGATACCTAATCTCCAACATGCAGCTTCTGTATTGTAACCTCTTCATCTGCTTGGCCCCCATCACTGAAGTGCCCTCCCTCCAGACATCCATGCCTGCCCCAGGTTTAATGATCTTAAACAGTCTAAACATGTCATGTAACTGTAGAGGAAGAATACATAAAGACACACATTACATCCAAGATATAATGAGTTCACCATGGGGATGTACCATGTAACCGTGTCTATTTGCGGTTTTGTTTTGCTGATAATCTCTCACAAATTAGCACTGATGGACAAATGCTTCAGTCGACATCTCCATTTTATGTTACCTACCATAAATACAGTTCATGCTATGGACTGCTTCTGCTCTTATGTACTGTAGTATATGTACACAAGGAAAACCCAAAGATCGTAAGGGACCAAGGGTACTTGAGTAATTCTAAAGACAACGGCCACTTAACAAAAAATTAATTACAGTCATTCTGGATACAAAAATCAGTTCCATAAACAGATTCAATGATCAAAGTTTTCAATTTTATAACTACAATTCGAACAAGAATTTGAATTACCCCAGCTGGAATAATTTCAAAAACCAAAGATCAAGAGAGCAAACAAACAATGAACAAAAAAACAATAATGCACAGAAAACCAGGTGTTAAAAACTGACAACAAAAACATATAGACATATACAGGCAAGCAAACAGTGACCAACATTAATATAACACCTTTAGATCACTTCTTATTAAAAGCAAAACACTACTGCACCCAAAACAAAAATACTACAAAAAATAGTGTAACGGGGCAGAGTGTATGTCAACGACGTTTCAATCCCGTAAAAATATGGGATCATCATCAGGACTGAGGATCAGTTGCCTGGCATGGTATCAATTGATATATTGCATGAAGCACCTGATTTTTCAACAATCTGTAATTAAGCCAACAACAGGCTTTTTGAACACAATTAGTGCCTGTTCATGAGTATCATACGTAGATGAAGCACCTAAAATAAACAAGGAGAGAAAAGGAAGGAATGGGAATGACAATTAGGAGAATTTAGAAATCATTTGGATTTTTAAGATATGTATATTAGGGCCATGCACCTAGAGAGATGTGTACTGCGAACATTTCTCTTGAAGTAATGGAAGCAAAGGACCAAAAAACAATCATGCATGAACCGTGAGACAAGGGCAACATGCTATCTTGTTTGTTCGAATTGTAGTAATAAAATTGAAAACTTTGATCACTGAATCTGTTTATGGAATTGATTTTTGTATCCAGAACGACTGTAATTAATTTTTTGCTAAGGGGCCGTTGTCTCTAGAATTAATCTGCTCTATGTATGGCCCTTCTGTTCAAAATCTCAACATGGTCATTCCAAATAAATACACATAAATACATCACTGATCAGAGTATGATACGTTTCAGAAAACATACGGTCTATAAAGTGACTGAAAATGAGTGCTGCTGGTAATGTCTAATAAGCAAGATAAATGTTGTTTAAGATGTAGTCAAACTAATAAAACACTTGGGATCCTTGGAAATAGTATTTGTGTTGGTTTTTCCTCTCTAGTAGGGAATGGATCCTTCCTGCCTGCAAAGACTACTTTACATTGCTTGCTTTAGAGTAAGAATAATTACTGAAACACTGTTACAAAGCATCTCACCTCAGCAGTACTTCGGTGACTGGAAATACCTTTTGTGCGAGAAGTGGCTTACTTGTTGCAAGGGCATAAGGCAGCTGTCCCCACGACAAGATGGGTGATAGTCTATTGTGGCATGGTGCCCTAGTGGGCTCGCTCGTCGACAGGTGTGGAATGGGGGGAAGGCAGTGATGGAGAGGTCTGGGACATCGTGCTAGGGTAGGAGTCTAGATCAAAAGCACCCATGTTGCTATGGTTTCCCTTCATCATTACTTTCTACTGCTATTGATGGTTAGCATGAGTGTTTGGAGGTGTGTTTTAAGATGCTGTGAGCAGTACACACTATTTTACTTCTTTACTCACAGTGTAGATGGTTCTACGTAAAGATTCTGACCCAGGCTGGGCAACCAGAATGTGGAACAAGGAAATCATTTTAAGATCTGCCAATATGCATGTGGTGATAATAGTCTTCGATTAAGTTTAAGGTCAGGATGGGAATTCCGAAGTTCTTTTGAAGCAAGCCATGCTGGAATCAAGGTATAGACAATGTGATAGCACGCCAAGCCTGTTTTAACGAGGTCATGTGCCCAGAAAGAGTAGCTTGGAATAGGCTGGGATACAGAGTTTGAGATGTCCATATCTATGTCACATTTGGGCGCTGACAGCAATGCTGATGTCTTTTGTGCCTGCAAGCTGTAACGTGGTTGCTTCAGCAGCAGGGTAACATCACGAAGCATGCAGTATGGCTAGCTCAGTGCTGACCCTTCTCCTGGAATCCTCCAGAGCAGTGTAGCAGAGGTTTTGCACTCCATTCATGGATCTCTGAGGGCTGTGTACCCTCTCATGTTGGTTCCATGGACTGTCTTGTGGATGACTTTGCACCCTATTGCATGAGAGTTCAGGAGGCGGAGGTGGGCTTAAGGGAAGGTCGGAAGGCAGGGTTAGTTAAAAGACTAAAGGGGAGATTTACTAAAGATTTTACACCATTTTTGTGTCACAAAAGGGACGCAAATCGATGCAAAATCTTCTTTTCCCAATTTACTTTCCAGTGCTAAACCTGTTTTGTGCTGGAAATAACGGGAAAGCAATGCAAAGCAGCGCAAAACGCTGCTTTGCATTACTTAGCGCCAAGGGGACGTACCATGGGTGGAGCATGGGCATTCCCATGCAACCACCCAAGGTTTCTCACACTAAACCCACTTTACTAAACAAAGAAAATAGGGTTTAGCTTGAGAAAACTGCGCCCTTTCAAAGTAACGGCAAGGAAGGAGATTCCTTTTCCGACTTTGCATGTGTGCTGCAATGTACAGCACACATACAAAGAGGGAAAGGTTTAAAGTTAGTCTCAGGATAGTACTTTGTACTGGAAGGATTCCCTTCCAGTACAAAACCTATGCTAGACTCACAGAGACACCCTGGCACAAAGGTGTCTCCGTGGCGCACGGCAGCTGATTTCAGCGCAAGGGAGAGGGGAGGAGAGTGCCTTATTTTCAAGCAGCCCAGTGCAGCATGTGAGGCTGCTGCAGTGCGCTACGCAAAAACATGGTAAATCTCCCCCTAAATATGCAGAGAACAGGCACTGGGAGGGAAGTTCTTTATTATTAGCACACATAATCACACAGCCAGCACCAATAAATGATGAAGGCATGCCTTAACGAGGGGATGGATGGATGGTCCCTTTCTCTTCAATCCGTTTCTATTTCTAGCTATGAATATCAGATTTGGTCAGTCTTTCTTTATCACTTCTTCTCACACAAAACTATGTCTCTGATGCACACATTCTTTCTCCATTTTTCAAAATATAATACACAATCTCACTGTGATTTGCATTCCCTTGTGGCCCATTTGTCATAATCCTCCCTCACTGCTTTATTCTGAGCTACATTGGCCCTTGGTTAGGACAAAGAAAAGAGGACAGATGCGCAGGGGTCAGACAGAAACTGGCTAGAGCCAGTAGCGGCCAGTGTGTCGATAGAGTGGCGGGGGGAGAAAAGGGAGAGAATGGGGAGGACGGACGGATGGATGATGAGACAAATTTTTTAAAAAAAAGTACCTGCCGCATCACGCTCCTCTGCACTGCAGGCACAGGCTCCTAGAGTCCACTACAGCCAATCCTGATGCTGCTTTCATGCTCTTGAAGTACAAGGAAACAAGAGAACTGGCTACCAATTTAGATGCTGCTATTTATTTTAGCAGACTAAGGGCCCCTACATATAGTCTTTGGGCCTTGCTTAATCATTTCGCCATGATTTACACATTTAGAAAACACTTTTTTGAAACATTCAAATCTTATCTGAGACATTCAAAGATACATAACTCAATAAAGGATGGGAGTGCAAATATACATTAAACAAACACTTGTGATTGTGAAAAAGGAGAACAGTGAAACATAAATTCAATACATTACAATCAAGTGTGAAAAATTACACCAGCATGTCTTTGACACATTAATTAGACACTGAGCACTCTCATAAAGCCCTATAGTTAGCTTCTTCTGGAGAGATGCTCTCCATGGGGGAGGAAATAGATGTCTGTGGGGATATATCTGTATGCGAAATCCCTCTCCAGAATCCGTAATCAATTTAATTAAACACCCTCATGGATAAGAGGAAATGCCGACGCGTTTCCAATCCCAGGCTAGAGTCGAGGGATTTTCAACAGGGCTGAGACACGGTGTAATCTGTAATTAATAAAAGGGAGCTGATTCAGTAACACAAATACCTTCTCTTTACTTTGATATTGCCTATTTATGTGATTTAATTGTACCTGGGGGTATGAAAGCGATCTTCCTAACTGCGCGTAAGTTTATCTTCAATGAACTAATTGGAGTTAAGAATAGGACCTGAAAAAATGGACATAATTTTGCGTGATTAAAAAATGTTAGCCCAGACGATATGAGGCGTTTAAGTGTGATGGATTTTAAAAGAATCGCTTACTTGTTTCGGGACTGCAAGTCCATTCAAGTGAAGGAGGAAGTGAGTGAGCGTGCTTGTTCGGCTTGGGACTTAATGAAGCGTGAACTACCGTCGTTCAATTTCCATGTTTATTTAGAACGCTCATATCTGTGGGAGAAAAGGAGCCACAATGTTTCACGGGGCCGTTCTACGTGCTGAACAAGCGAGTGTGGTTAAAGAGCAGCAAAGTAGGCCAAAGCGACTTACTTTGTATTGAGTTTGCTCGTGTTTAGAGCTGATCGCGGTCGCTTTACTTGTGCAGAGTTGAAAGGCTATAACAAAGGAAACAGACGATCAGTTGTCTGTCTTAACTGTTTTGAGAATAGAATTAATCAGAGCTTGTTCGGACACTCACGTAGTTACTCCTCTGTGGTGGGCTCACGCCGGCGACTCGTCCTTCTGGTCCGGTTTCCCGGTTGGTTGCACTTTATTGTTTGAGAAACAGGAAGTGTGTTGTTTGGTTGGTTGGGTGGTTTATGGGAAATGTAGTTTTCACATTTCTTGATGTGAAGCTTAGTTCGATTCATTGGTGACACATTGTATTTTACGATGGGTTCTCTTCATGCTTGTCTTTTACGATCTATTTTGAGAATATTCACAGAAGTGCTAGTTGGTTGCTTGGTTTAATTCTGACATTTCGTTAAGACCATTCTGAATACAGTTGAATTTTAAGATTAAGTAAGCCTCTTTTTTTAGCAATAAAGTTTCTACATTGCCGCCACGTGGCGGTTGTTTTAATCCTGATAACACAGTCCATACGAAATCTTTTTCGGAGTGTTTGTTTTCAACAAAATGTGACACCATCGGTGCAGTTAATACTTGTTTTTTGATTCGAGAGCGATGTTGTACAATCCTTTGGTTGATTTGTTGATTTGTCTTCTCAATTTACAGTTTGGGGCATGGGCACTGGATTGCATAGACTGTATTTTTAGTTTTACAGTTAGTAAACTCTTTATGAATCCATTTGATGGAATCGTGCGTGAACTCATGGCCTTCAATGGTATTGCTGCACACTGAACAGTTACCACATTTGTGATGGCCCTCGATAGGTTGCATGTTTCATTGTGTCCTTAAATCTTTCTTCTTTGTAGTTGGGGCAAGGTCTGCGCGGATAATTCTTTGACCAATGCTCCTGTTCTTTTTCATTGTGAACAGTGGTCGTTCCATTGGGCATTCTAGATGTGTGAGGAGATGCCAGTTTTTTAAAATCATCTGACGAAATTTATTAGTGTGTGGGCCAAACGTAGATACGCACACCAGCTTCTCTAAAGGTTTCTTTTCTTTTTTAGAGAGCAATTCCTCTCGTGGTGTATACCATGACCTCTTGGTCGCATGTTTAAGCATCTTTCTGGGATACCCTCTATCCTTGAGTTGGTCACAAAGCACTTCAGCATGTATCATAAAATCTTCCTTCCGTGCACAGTTCCTCCGGATCCGTAATAGTTGGCCGTAAGGAAGGTTATCTTTTAAGCTCCTTGGATGGAAGCTTTGATAGTGAAGGATTGTGTTCCTATCAGTCGGTTTTCGGTGTAAGGTAGTTGTCAATTTCTGGTCATATGGAATGACTTCCACATCAAGAAAGGTTAAGCAAGTCTTGCTTTTGGTAATACTGAATTTGATGTCAGGATGTCTCATATTAAGCCATTCATTGAAGTATAGGAGTTGTTCCTCTGTACCATTCCAAAGGCACCAGACATCATCTATGTACCGGTACCATTGTAGGATATATTCACTGTATGGGTTGTGATTAATGATGAACTTGTCCTCAAATAGGGCCATGAACAGCACGGCCATTTCTTGGGCGAAGGGACATCCCATTGCAGTCCCTTTGGTCTGCATAAAGAATGTTTCCTCGAATTTAAAATAATTTTTCTTCAAGGCTATTCCAGCTAGATCCAATATGAACTCAGTCGGGACTCTGTGGGGCTTTTGTCGTGTTTCCAAGATGTACTCCATTGTTTCGAGAGCTTCCTCCTGCTGGATCTGGGTGTATAATGAGACTACATCAAATGAAACCATCCAATGGTGGCAAGGGTCAAATGATTGACCTTTAATGTTATTAATGAAGTCAGTTGTATCCCTGAAGTAAGATGGTACATGATCCATGAGAGGTTTCAGGAAGACAACTACATACTTGGCTATAGGCTCCAGCACTGAGTCGCAGCCGGAGACGATCTGTCTTCCAGGGGGTTGCGTTAAACTTTTGTGAATTTTAGGGAGAAAGTAGATGACTGGGATCCTTGAATGCGTTTTATTGAGGAACTCTAATTCCTTGGGACCTAAAATTCCTTGTTCCAATCCCCATTTAAGTTTGTTGTTGCTTTCTCCTTCTATTTGCCGTGTAGGGTCTTCCTTGAGTTGTCGATACCACTCTGTGTTCATTATTTGGCTTTTTGCTTCAGCCAAATACATTTCTTTGGACCATAAGACTAGGTTGAAGTTGAAGAACTCGACAATTTGATTCAAGCAATCAAAAACAACCATAACGTGACAGAAGCAAAGGCATTGCTTGAGAAAATCGATAAAGAGATCCAGACTTTCAAAGACAACACCATAAATTTTAAAACCACCAAGTTCGAAAAAGATACAAAATCTTTCAACATCGAGACAGTCTATCCATACCTTAAGGACGACTATTACACACAAGTGGATTCACGTAGGGCATTATCCCAGTACCAAGGTAGATCTAAGAACAGATTCCTCACATTTTCAGAATCCTCATCCTCAGATTCATCAGGTGACCCGGATCCAAGAGAAGGCCCCTCAAAAAGACAAAACTCTTTTTTAGAGAAAGGCGACCAAAGAAACCAAGTAAGGTTCAAGCAACAACAGCAGCCATGGGAAATGAGGACCCGCAGAAACTTTTACAAAACTTGAAAAAAAACACAATAGTGAACTTGTCATCTAAACAACTGTCCAAGGTGGAAGAGTCAGTTTTGGAATTAGGTGTCAAATTTGTTCCAACTTCAAGTACAGATTATGCCAATTTGAAAATAGAAGCCTTGGAATTTTTCCGCAAGATTCGGCTCAAAGCGTTCTTCTATGGAAAAGAGAATTGTGGCAACCATGAACCCTCTGGATTAACAAAAAAGTCTAATTTTAATCCACCAGCATACAGTATTCCAAAACAAATATTGGCCTTCGAACAGGCAGTCTTGTCCTCTATTACACAATTGGAAAAAAGTAAACCGTTCACCAAAAGAAACATCACCAGGGAACAACAAGAAGCCATAAGGGTTTTACAGAAAGATGACTCAATCATAAAGCCGGCTGATAAGGGCGGGGCCCTAGTCTTATGGTCCAAAGAAATGTATTTGGCTGAAGCAAAAAGCCAAATAATGAACACAGAGTGGTATCGACAACTCAAGGAAGACCCTACACGGCAAATAGAAGGAGAAATCAACAACAAACTTAAATGGGGATTGGAACAAGGAATTTTAGGTCCCAAGGAATTAGAGTTCCTCAAAACGCATTCAAGGATCCCAGTCATCTACTTTCTCCCTAAAATTCACAAAAGTTTATCGCAACCCCCTGGAAGATCGATCGTCTCCGGCTGCGACTCAGTGCTGGAGCCTATTGCCAAGTATGTAGATGTCTTCCTGAAACCTCTCATGGATCAAGTACCATCTTACTTAAGGGATACAACTGACTTCATTAATAAAATTGAAGGTCAATCATTTGACCCTTGCCACCATTGGATGGTTTCATTTGATGTAGTCTCATTATACACCCAGATCCCGCAGGAGGAAGCGCTCGAAACAATGAAGTACTTCTTGGAAACACGACAAAAGCCCCACAGATCCCGACTGAGTTCATATTGGATCTAGCTGGAACAGCCTTGAAGAAAAATTATTTTAAATTCGAGGAAACATTCTTTATGCAGACCAAAGGGACTGCAATGAGATGTCCCTTCGCCCCAGAAATGGCTGTGCTGTTCATGGCCCTATTTGAGGACAAGTTCATCATTAATCACAACCCATACAGTGAATATATCCTACAATGGTACCGGTACATAGATGTCTGGTGCCTTTGGAATGGTACAGAGGAACAACTCCTATATTTCCATGAATGTCTTAATATGAGACATCCTGACATCAAATTCAGTATTACCAAAAGCAAGACTTGCTTAACCTTTCTTGATGTGGAAGTCATTCCATATGACCAGAAATTGACAACTACCTTACACCGAAAACCGACTGATAGGAACACAATCCTTCACTATCAAAGCTTCCATCCAAGGAGCTTAAAAGATAACCTTCCTTACGGCCACCTATTAAGGATCCGGAGGAACTGTGCACGGAAGGAAGATTTTATGATACATGCTGAAGTGCTTTCTGACCAACTCAAGGATAGAGGGTATCCCAGAAAGATGCTTAAACATGCGACCAAGAGGGCATGGTATACACCATGAGAGGAATTGCTCTCTAAAAAAGAAAAGAAACCTTTAGAGAAGCTGGTGTGTGTATCTACGTTTGGCCCACACACTAATAAATTTCATCAGATGATTTAAAAAAACTGGCATCTCCTCATACAGCTAGAATGCCCAATGGAACGACCACTGTTCGCAATGAAAAAGAACAGGAGCATTGGTCAAAGAATTATCCGCGCAGACCTTGCCCCAACTACAAAGAAGAAAGATTTAAGGACACAATGGAACATGCAACCTATCGAGGACCATCACAAATGTGGTAACTGTTCAGTGTGCAGCAATACTATTGAAGGCCATGAGTTCACGCACGATTCCATCAAATGGATTCATAAAGAGTTTACTAACTGTAAAACTAAAAATACAATCTATGCAATCCAGTGCCCATGCCCCAAACTGTATATTGGGAAGACAAATCAACAAATCAACCAAAGGATTGTACAACATCGCTCTCGAATCAAAAAACAAGTATTAACTGCACCGATGGTGTCACATTTTGTTGAAAAGAAACACCCCGAAAAAGATTTCGTATGGACTGTGTTATCAGGATTAAAACAACCGCCGCGTGGCGGCAATGTAGAAAATGTATTGCTAAAAAAAAGAGGCTTACTTAATCTTAAAATTCAACTGTATTCAGAATGGTCTTAACGAAATGTCAGAATTAAACCAAGCAACCAACTAGCACTTCTGTGAATAATCTCAAAATAGATCGTAAAAGACACGCATGAAGAGAACCCATCATAAAATACAATGTGTCACCAATGAATCGAACTAAGCTTCACATCAAGAAATGTGAAAACTACATTTCCCATAAACCACCCAACCAACCAAACGACACACATCCTGTTTCTTAAACAATAAAGTGCAACCAACCGGGAAACCGGACCAGAAGGACGAGTCGCCAGCATGAGCCCACCACAGAGGAGTAACTACGTGAGTGTCCGAACAAGCTCTGATCAATTCTGTTCTCAAAACCGTTAAGACAGACAACTGATTGTCTGTTTCCTTTGTTATAACCTTTCAACTCTGCACAAGTAAAGCGACCGCGATCAGCTCTAAACACGAACAAACTCGATACAAAGTAAGTCGCTTTGGCCCACTTTGCTGCTCTTTAACCACACGTGCTTGTTCAGCACGTAGAACGGCCCCGTGAAACATTGTGGCTCCTTTTCTCCCACAGATATGAGCTTTCTAAATAAACATGGAAATTGAACACCGGTAGTTCACGCTTCATTAAGTCCCAAGCCGAACAAGCACGCTCACTCACTTCCTCCTTCACTTAAATGGACCTGCAGTCCCGAAACAAGTAAGCGATTCTTTTAAAATCCATCACACTTAAACGCCTCAAATCGTCTCGGCTAACATTTTTTAATCACGTAAAATGTCAGTTTTTTCAGGTCCTATTCTTAACTCCAAATGGTTCAATGAAGATAAACTAACGCGCAGTTAGGAAGTTCGCTTTCATACCCCCAGGTACAATTAAATCACATAAATAGGCAATATCAAAGTAAAGAGAAGGTATTTGTGTTACTGAATCAGCTCCCTTTTATTAATTACAGATTACACCGTGTCTCAGCCCTGATGAAAATCCCTCGACTTTGCCAGGGATTGGAAACGCGTCGGCATTTCCTCTTATCCATGAGGGTGTTTAATTAAATTGATTACGGATTCTGGAGAGGGATTTCATATACAGATATATCCCCACAGACATCCATTTCCTCCCCCATGGAGAGCATCTCTCCAGAAGAAGCTAACTATAGGGCTTTATGAGAGTGCTCAGTGTCTAATTAATGTGTCAAAGACATGCTGGTGTAATTTTTCACACTTGATTGTAATGTATTGAATTTATGTTTCACTGTTCTCCTTTTTTCACAATCACAAGTGTTTGTTTAATGTATATTTGCACTCACATCCTTTATTGAGTTGTGTATCTTTAAATGTCTCAAATAAGATTTGAATGTTTCAAACAAGTGTTTTCTAAACGTGTAAATCATGGCGAAATGATTAAGCAAGGCCCAAAGACTAAATGTAGGGGCCCTTAGTCTGCTGAAATAAATAGCATCATCTAAAATTGGTAGCCAGGTCTCTTGTTTCTTTGTACTTTAAATACGTCCTACCTGGCCACCTGTATGGACGTAACCCCCCATTTGTTATTCATGCTCTTGAAAGCAGCGTCGGGATTGTCCTGAGCGCCGATGATTTGTGCTCCTAGTTAGACTGGGAGCCCGTGCCTGCGCTCTCCAACCCGGCAACGCAGCTCGGGTTGGAGACAGCTTCAGTGAGCACGACGGTTTGGTTGTTCTGAGACGGCCGGCCAGACCGTCATGCGCACTGAATAGCAGTGCAAACACTCCTCCACTAGCCGGTCATCACCCATGGCCCCGCCCCCAAGCCTGGGCTCCGAGAGCAAAAATAAAACAATAATAAACAAGGGTTTATTATTGTTTTAATTTTTTTTTTTTTTGGCTGCTGGCAGGTGAGGCGATGCTCATCCGCCATTGCTGAGGAGCCGCCGCTGCCTGGAGCCACCAATGGGATCGTCTTGTCATGGGATCCCTGGAGGCACAAAATGGGCCAGAGAAGCAATGGTACTAGATGACGACAGGCTTATGCTGCTCTCTTGTACATTCCCGTGCACTGGGAGGTTGGTGTGGGTTTTTGGTGAGTGCTGTTTTCTGATGGTGTTGGAGGCGAATGACTGGGGAGTGTGGGGTAATATCACATGGTAGAGTTCATAGGTAGGGCTGTGCAGATTACCCTCTGTATCGATTGACTGCCTGTTGACTTATAGTGCCATCCAGGATGGAGCTGACGACATATTCAGTAGTGATAAGTTGCTCTTTTCCCTATAAGTGCTATGTTTCTATATGCAGCCCATCATTAATCTTGCTGTCTCTAAAAACCTTGTGACAGTCTAAAGCCGCTTTAATGTTTTCATATTTGGCTTCACGGATGCCCCCCTCTCCTCTCCCATTCTCTGAAAGTGACATGGGATTTTTAGCTTTAAACTTATGAAGATACATTTTGTCACAGTTATGTCCAGTTACACCGTGCATCAAGCTTTTTAAAAACTATATAATGTTCTTTAAATTCCCGGAGTTATCGATCCCTCCAGGGCATTTCTTTGCATCTCTGCCTTTTTGTGCTCTTACTACAGACAGCATTGTTACCAATATTTGAACATTTACTTAGATTGGGCTTTGGGCCCATCTGGATCGCTTGCTTGTCGATTTTAATTACCTGCTCCAATTTCAATGACTTTCCCACCAGTCTCTTCTGTGTGTCTCGCCCCTAGAGCATTTAGGTTTCACTCACCATTTTAAATGGTTTAGAGCATCTTTCTACTGCTGTCAGACAACAATTTAAAAAAAATTAAAATTTTTAGCACTTGTGATTTAGCACTCCTTGCCTTGCCCCTTTCGCTCTATGGGGGATATTCACAAGAACGTGCGCTAAACATCTCCAAAAAATGTTAACGCAACTTTACACATCGCAGCCTATCGCGGGAAAATAACCCAGTGTTAACGTGGAATTCACAACACGGCGGTGCCATGCGATAGTCTGCCGAAAACGCAGCCAATGTCCGTGATACAACCACCTCGACGGAGATAAAAACACAAACCTCAACACCAAAAAACATGCGATGAGCCCTTTCGCGATGAGGAAAGCAGCGATAAGCAGCGCCAGGCCCGCGACACACACACGGCAGGCGGGAATAAGCACAACAAAAGCCTGAAAAAGAAAGACAAACCAAACAGAAACCAACAACGAAGCACAATGGAGGCAACCGGAGCCAGTACACAACCCCACAAGCCCCATTGGCAACAAAACATTGTACATGGCAGGCCATCGTGGACAAGGTGAATGCAGCCTGAGAGCGGAGGAGGACAATGGAAGAAAACCAGAACAGCTGGAATGATGCGAAACGCACAAACAAGCAGAAACACGCCAACAACCACAAGGCAGCAATGCACACCGGAGGTGGGAGTCCAGCGCCACACCAGGAGCTGGATGACATGGAGGAAATGGTGTCCACCACATCAGTCTGGAGATGGTGGCAGGAGTCGGGGACCGGAAACTGCTCAAAATCAACAGACAAAACAGCAACAGGGAGAGGAACGACCAGGGATTGGGGGACGGGAGGAGATGGGCACAATGGCACACATGCACAATTAAGCACAGCACAACTGCAGACAAACCATGCCCAAGAGTAACAACACCAACCAAGAGCACAAGTCACACAACCCGGCAATATCACACCACGGAACAAGCACAGAAGTGAAAACCACACTGCCTGAAAGGGAGAAGGGTGAGCCAAATCAGAGCTGAAGGGACATCTCACACACAATGCAGCACACACACATAGGAAGCAGAGCACCCCAACATCGAACACAATGTGGTACGAACAGCAACATTTGCACAACCAAACACAGGACACAAGTGCACCCGCTTGTGGCTGGGAAATGGCCATACACATCTGGCAAAGCACGAAACAGGGACATGATAATGCACAAGTACCAACCCACAGCCCTGATGGGGTAGCAATGCACGTATGGCAGGGATCCAGATAGGCCGTGACACACACATTGGCCTACAAATCAAGACTCAACACAGTTGGAGACAAGTGAAAGTACGGAAACTTTATCAACAAGTGCGTGTTAGTACGGCCAAGAGAAGTGCCACGACATGCAGAACAATGCAGCAGCATGTCTGAATGAGGAACGTTGGAAAGTGCCCATGTCCACCCCGGGGGAGTCCATCACCAACACAAGACAGTGCCAACCCGCGTTGGTTGTCCGCGCATAGATCAGGAGTCCAGGCCAATGCAGCCATGTTCACTGTCGTCTTGGGACATGTGACCAGATCCTCAACATGCAACCAGGCGTCGGGACACGTGCAATGGGTCACATCCAGTTGTGGCTGCAGGTACCGTGTCACTCGTCCATGAACGCGAGTGCAGCAGCGTAGGCCAACATTTCCAATGAGAGATCGTTGTCCTCCACATCTAACATGTCGGCGACGTAATCCATCAGCTGTCCCGGACAGATGTGCTGACTCCAACCCCTGGCCCCAATTTGCACCAAAGCCCAATCGGGAAGCGGCTCAATGTGGTCACTGCACACGACGACTCGTGCAATCTCCCAGGTCCAGTTGCCAGCATGCATGCCAAACATCCAGGCATGCCATAAACGGGCATCACGGTGACACTCCTGGTCCTGGGCCAACAGGGGCCACACACACACTTCGAAATCCAGGTCAGCTACCGTCACGTTGGAGAGGCAGACATCCATGGTCCACTTGAATATGCACGAGCGACAATGCAACACAGGCTGCACGCAGGTGAAGTTTGCAAGGCGGAAGCCCAGCCGGTAACTGATCCACAGCACTGCCAACGGCAGTGCCCCCAGTACATGCAGCAGACGTGCACGGTACAGGTCCACGTGACTGGAGATGAGCATGTGTCCGGGATGGTCTGCCATTGCGTCAGTGGCTCTGCTTGAAGCGGCACTGGCTTGCCCTGCGCCAGTCCTGTGGATGAAATGGCACAGCTCAGAGGAATGAGCAGTGTCTGTGTGCAACGGCTGCAGACCTGGGGTGGGGTGGGAGTACGTGTGAAGGCCATATCACGCACGCTAACTACGACCAAGGACTCCTGCGTGTGGGATGCGTACACGTTGGTCTCACGTCGGGCAGTGCGTAGTGTGGGAGTCGCAAGCAAATGCTATCGTATCTGTCAGGGGGTGCTGGCCACATGCAAGTTCCACCTCGGAGCTGCAGATGTGCTACCGCCTGATAGTTTAGACAAAGGACCTTTCATCCCTACAGCAACTTCACCATCTGCATGCATACAGGAGATGTACAGAGGCCTGTCGTGGGTGTGGTGGGATGTCTGCGAGCCAGGGAATCATGGATGATATGCCCAGCACATGGCACATAAGAGGCCTCACTGTGTGTTACGTTGCCTCACAGCTGCTCCTCCCTCCCACGAGCACCCACACTTGTGTGCGCTGCGCTGTTGTACCACGTGCACTCCTACGGCACAGCATTGTAATGCCTGTCCGCGCATGTCCAGCGGCATGCCAACAACACCGTCAAGCTGGCCTTTGAGGATGTGTGGCCACGTGAGTGTAGGCCAATGGTCCGCACAGGGCGGACACAGGTGTACAGTCCATGGCTGGCTGTGATCGCGCTGCGATAGAGGCTAGGCAACTGACTTATGCATTCGCAGGACTGATACACATAACACTTGGCATGCATGTGCCAAGACCCCGTACGTGCGTGCCCGCCCTCCTGGTGCATGCAACATTGCAACATCGACTACTGTGGCCTTGGTGGCGACAATACCCCAACACAGAGACACACTTACCGCACTTCCTGCTCAAGGCCAGACCGGAGCCACGTCCTGATCCCCCTGCCGAATCAGCACCCCCCTGCGCTGACCTGACGTACGCCGGACCAGCACACGCCGCATGTGCAT
The DNA here is from genome assembly GCA_963921515.1 of Calotriton arnoldi. Classification (NCBI taxonomy): domain Eukaryota; kingdom Metazoa; phylum Chordata; class Amphibia; order Caudata; family Salamandridae; genus Calotriton; species Calotriton arnoldi. The sequence goes on along the minus strand of CAWUFW010004413.1, from coordinate 1,310,386 downwards.
GCAGGGGGGGCGGGCGAAGCTACATGTCCAAGGTCTCAGCCACTGCTGAGGTGACATGCTACCGTCCGCTGAAGTCAGCACACTGTGATGTTGCAGGGCTCGGGCACATCATGCTGTCATAATGACCACACGGACACACTTGCTTAGATGGTGGGAATGGCTACGGGCACCCGGCCACTTTTATTAGCAGGCTCACATGTCGAGTGACACCTGTGTTGGATGTGTGTGGGGGTGTGTGCACACCAGCCGTCATGGAGTGCCTGGTGCAGTCAAAAAACGACAACAGTGTACATCGTTAAGGATACACCCATTCAACCATAAAGGCCCCATTACTTGTGCTGCACAGAGTTAGTGGCCCGGGATGCGCAGCGTCCTGCACGGGCCTACCGCCACGGGCCGCTGACTTGCGGTGCACTGGGGCAGGGCCACGAGAGCAGAGCAGGTTTCCGTAGATGACAAAGGGGGTTGTCGCGGAGTGTCTCGGTGGACAGTGGAAGGTGTACCCCCAGGGCATGATGCAGAGGGCAGAACCATGCTGAAACAGTCACTATGGTGGAGGTGAATGGAACAGACACATGTCTGACACCAAGTCCCGTCCAGCCAGATGATGATGCAGACAACCCCCAGGCCATGGACTCAGACACCACCAAAGTCCAACCAGAAAGTGCCCATGAGTCATTGCGCACAGAGTTAGTGGCACCAGTGCTGATAGGGGATGCCGCCTGCGATGAGGCGTGTCCAATGGTGTGGACTCCTCCACATCTTACCCAAGACACAGTTCCACATGTGTGAACTACTCGACCGCAGTGTAGGCCGGAGGCACCGGTCAGCAGGGGCCATTCACCGAGTGTCACTGGCATACGTTGGATGGTCCCACCGGCCTGCGTAGTTCAGGTTCAGTGGCACCACGGTACGGGGACTTGCGGTGAAAAGGGTTGATGGCAACAGGTCAGTTGTTGCTAGTGTTCGGTCACCTCCGTGACTAGGATCCTGCTTTCATCCGGACAGAGCCGCATCTTCCTCTTACTCCTCTCCGTGCATTCACTTGTATGGACTCTGCCATTCATGAATCACGATTAAGTGCTGGATGTGGGACCTACTGGAGCGCAGTGTAGGCCTGAGCCAGTAGCCTGCAGGGGCCCACAAACACGTGTCGCCGGCTTCTGAAGCAGACTTTTGCTTCACTGATTGGAGGGAGTTCAGCGATGTGGCCGCTGCCACGGACTTGGGGTCACTGCCATTCAAGACTCAGGACACAGTTCCACATGTGGGACCTACTGGAGCACAGTGTAGGCCTGAGCCCTCATCCACGTGTCGCCGGCTTGCGTTGAACAGGGTTAGTGGCACCACGTGTCGCCGGCTTGCGTTGAATAGGGTTAGTGGCACAACGTGTCGCCGGCTTGCGTTGAACAGGGTTAGTGGCACCACGTGTCGCAGGCTTGCGTTGAACAGGGTTAGTGGCACCACGTGTCGCAGGCCTGCGATGCAGAACTATGCTTCACTGATCGAAGGGAGTATAGTGCTGTGGACGCTGCCACGGACTTGGGGTCACTGCCATTCAAGACTCAGGACACAGTTCCACATGTGGGACCTACTGGGCCGAAGAGGACGCCGGTGGAGTATGTCAATGAGAAAGGAGTAATGTGGGCCAGCGTCGTGGGTGCCAGCGATGGTTTGCGGAGGCTGCAGAGGTCGCGGGACTGGGGCTTGGAGCTTGCACCGGCATGTGGTGGGCCCTCTTTGACACACGCCGGTGTAGGCAGGTGAGCGGAGCCTCGTTGGTGCACTGGGGCAGGCATGACGGTCTGGAGACCAGCAGCCCGGGGTGCAGCAGGTGCACAGGGATGCAGGCCCTGCCGCGCTCTGCGCCGGACTCATGGCGGGCTGAGAGGCACCGCCCTGGCAGACGCGTTGTCCATTCCAAATGAGAACCACGCCCAGTGCGACGGACTTTTTGTTCACACCCCTACGCAGGCCTGGCATACGCAGGTCCAACCCACTCCGCCCGCGCATGCAGGGGGGGACGTAACGTGCGACATTTCCGCGTTCTGCCCCACAGCCTGTGGGGACATGGTAGCGTCCACTGGCCACTACACTCCATGCACCAGCAGTTAATCTCCACATGGCCATTTCCGTGGTTTGCACACTGTGGTCTGTCCGGCACCTCCACGCCACACCTGGCATTGGGTAGGTTCACATTCCTTAGTCACTTGCCACTCTCGCACATGCCTGCTCCATGCCTCTCCTCACATCCTGCTATTGTGTGTCTGTGGTGCCATGCCGTGGCTGGGTTGTGGGCATGGCAAGGCCAAGTTCCCAATGGAGTCGTGTTGTCGTGTCTGGTCGGTTGGCATGTTGTGTGGCATGTTGAATGTAGTTGTGCTGCGTGCCCGTGTCGTGAGTTGCATGACTGTGGGCTGGAGGTGTGTGGTGTGTTCATTTTGGACTTACCAACGAGCACTGCATTTCCATGGGTGCCATCCTGGGAGCGCTGGGTGATGATGGACTGTCGGGAGATGTGAGAATCATGCACTCTGCCTGGGGAGTTGGCCACGACATTGTTGATGAGTCCCGGGCGGTCCACTATTGCCTGCACATTAATGGGATGCGTGTGCTTTCTGTTGCGGTAGTTGTGTGCAGTGTCGGCAGGGGGCACGAGGGGTACATGTGTGCAGTTGATTGGCCCCGACACGTGGGGGAATCCAGCTATGGCGTAGGGGCCTTGCTTGGTCTCCAGCTGCTCCAGCTGCTCCTGCGCAGTGTGGGTGAAGTGGAGGTGCTGTGGTACCAGGCTGATGATGGCATCCAGGACAGGTGTGATGACCTTGGATGGGGCTGGCTGTGTGACTCCTCCGACTCTGGCAGTTGTGGGTTGGATGGTACCAGAGGCCGACATGTGCAGCGCAGCAGGCAGCTTTGTCTGCGGAGGGATGTTGGTTGTCCGCTGGGTTGGTACCGTCAGCAGGTGGGGGATGTGGGTCAGGATGCGGGGGATGGTTGTTCTTTTGGGCCTGTAGTGGGCAATCTCCTCCTCTGGCATTGGGTCTGGGCGGCAGGTGCGTTTCAGGTGGGTCTGCTGTCTTTGTGTACGCTGCCTCTGTGGTGTTACGGGGGGGGGCGGGACGGGTCCTGGGGGTGGTGGCGGGCCTGGGTTGGGTGGTGGTGGGTGTTGTGGCCCTCATGGGTCTCGGAGCTGCATGATCATTGTCTCCATGGCATCTGTGGGTCTTCAGATGTGGCTCTTGGCTGGGCTCCCTTTCATGCTGCAGGTAGTCGTCCTGCTTAACACCAGCAAAAGGCAGGTGTTAAATACCTGCTGCTACCGCAGCTTATCGCGTGGTTTTGACTCGCATCGCAGATCTGGCAGTTCGTTGTGAAAGTGGTGTTGTGGTTTTTTCGTGTGTTTTTGCACGGGAACGCCTTCTCTGCATCTCATTAGGGTTAGTTGGTGGTGTCCACCGTGGGGGTAAATTTTGGGGCAGTTATCGCTGGAATACTGGCGATGTCTGCAGTTTGCACCCGCTTGTGAATGGGGTGTTGAATCTATCTCCACTTTTGATGCGATAAGGTGGGGATAACTCGGAGATAAGTCCTTGTGAATATGCCCCTATATCTTTCGAGTGTGATCTTTTTCCTCAGCCACTTTGTCCCCTGACCCTCGCCACTTCGTGAAGATTCCTAGCTTTTTTAACCGTCCATTAATGAGCACTGCTGCAGCTCAGTGTGCCTCTCTCACTTTCCTCGTCTCCCTCCGCTCACCACTACTAGCTTTGCCAATGCTTGTAAAATTGAGCCGGCATTGGCTAAGTCAATAGCAGTGCGAGGCCATCTTGGAATGGTATTCTCTACACTTTCAAGACAGCCTTGTAGAAAACAATGTTTGATCCTCTTCATGTTATTTATATATTTCCAAGATGTCCCCGCGTTGCGTTAACATGCAACATAACAGCCATCTTGAAACTATCGAAAATAATGACTGCAGAATGTTATTTTCTATGGTTCGAAGATGGCCACCATGTTACAGCTATACGTGACAGCCATCATGGAGATATAGAAAATACCATTCCAAGATAGGTGACCGCTGCTACTGTCTTTACCAATGCTAGTGCAATCGTCCATGTATTGGCAAAGCCAATAATGATAAACAACAAGCATTGGCAAAGCAAGACTGATTGGCTTTGCCATTGCATGTTTTTATAAGCAGGGCCGGCTTTAGCGCTGATGGCGCCCGGTGCAACAATCTTTATTTTTTTGGGCTCCCCATAACCTCCTCAGATTCCCTCACTACCACCCAGCAAAAGGGCCCCTCATCTCTCCATAGCTAGGTTGACCAGGATTTGCTGGGATAGTCCCGGTTTTTCACCAGCTGTCCCGGCAGGTGAAATTTAGCTCATGTCCCGGTTTTTAGAAAGGGCCCATTGAAAACCGTGCCAGGTGCCTTTTTATGTTTTCCATAGCAGGGAGAGTTAGCAGCTGTTATAAGAAAGCAATTTAATTAACAGGCATGATACTGGCTTTAAAATTTGCATGTTATTTATGTTCTCACTGCCTCTTCTGTAATTCTGACCTGATGAGTGATGTCATTCTGTGCGCTCAGTTAAAGTAAAATCGTAGTCCTTCCAATCTTTGTGAAATGTCCCGGTTTTTGGCTTTGAAATTCGGGTCAGCCCATCCAAAGCCCTCTCTCGCATACATTTAATTTGTTTTAAAGTGGTGGTAAAGTCTGGCTTTACTAATCCACTCAGGTATATAAACCCTCTGTGCTATTTTATGGCGAGTCAAAACTGCCACTAGACAAAACTCTGATCTCTCTCTAGCAGGAACATTAATCAGGGTTATCTTGACATTTTTATTGCTGCCTGAAATCTGGACCATGGAACTCTGCATCAGCTGCTTTTAAATCGTAAGTTTTTGCTAAACACAGTGCCCCCATCTGAAGTCAGCGCCCCCTCCAGGTCAGCGCCCAGTGCGGCCTCACAGGTCGCACTACCCTAAAGCCAGGCCTGTTCATAAGCGTGTTTCAGTAGCTAGAATGCTGTCACCTATCAGTCAGTAAGCTCCGAGCCCTACTTTATCACGCACATTGTACATCACCAAACTATCTGGGAAGCATCTTTGGACAGAGGCATCACACATTTCGTTTCTCACTGCTTGGCTGCAAGATGAAGCACACACACCTCACCTCAAACCCACACAACATCAGTCAGAATAGGAACAAGGAATTCATGGACACTGAAACGCACAGCACGTCCCACCCCAACAATAAACATGACACAACAGAAGCCCCACCGAAGGACACCAACAAGCATTGACGACTGGCCGCAAGACTCCCCGCTAATGAGAACGCTGGCCCATAACCACTACCAGATGTTAGCCACCAAAGCTACCTGGACTATGAGATTAAAAAAATATGACTGCTAATGAACCCTCAGATGAAGGCAGTAAGAAATACACACGAGATAACCCTTCTCAACATCAGTTAGTGCCGCTTGAAAGGGGTCAGAACACACTGACACCGGTTAAAGCCGAGGGTCATGAAAGCCAGTCGCCCAGGGGTGCACCATCCATTCTGGAATTACCCATCACCAGACTAGTAATATACAACAGCACCACTGCTGATCCAAGTCAAGCCAAAGAGCAAGCATGAAACAGGAAGGGTAGGAGATGCACTAGGACATGGACACAAGGTGCTAGAGAGGCACAGACTTTAGAAAACAACTAAAAGAACAGCAATGCGCCCAGGAATATACATGTGCTCAATAAATCAATAGCAACGCGGACAAAGGAAGTTATAACTTTATTTTTGTGTCACCTGGGTATGATGACACAAGTTGCAGATAGGCTACGTATCTGCAAGCAGTAGATACATTGTTCCATCCTGTTTTTCAAAAACTTTGTTCACCACTGGATGCTGGGAGTTGTAGTTTGCTTTTTCCATTGCACATTGAGATGTAGGATATGCAAACGGCTTTCAGCAGGCAGAAGAGAACAGTTTGGAGACACTTTGGAATGCTTCTCCTCTGGGTGCACATCTCCTCTTTAGTAGGTAGCAATGGTCTGAAAGTAAGGATAGACACAGGGATTTATCAGCACGCATATACGTAAACAGTTCTAACTCCCAGCTACATTGTACTCACAAGCATGGAAACTGGAATTATGTGGCAGGGTTGGACCAAATTATGTGCAAGGTTAGCTAAATTATGAGTCAAGAAAAGGCAAATAACGTGACCTAACAAGGCACATTTTGTGATAGTATTACTTCATAATTTTGTAACCTTTTCACATGTTAACACTGGGTAAAGATTTCACCTCATTAGTACCACTTTAACATCCAAATACAGTGTAAGCAACTGAAAGATCAGTAGTCAAGCTTTGCCTAGGAACTGCCACTGTGTGGCACGATGGGTAGCCATGATTTTAATAACTTTTGATCGGTTTGAGCTACAAAAATATTTTGCTAAACTCTACAGATTATGCAGCAAGTGACGGATTATGTGGCAAATGTGACAAATCCATAATTATGCATTAAAAGCTGCAGGCTCACATAATTCCAGTGGCCCTGCTCATAAGTAAAACTGTTCTCCTCCAACTCTCTCAAACCCACTGCACTTATTGAAGGCTGTAGTTGGAGCCCTCTGTGTCTTGTTTACCAGGAGTTATGCTTTAGTTCTAGAATTTATAGTAGGTTAGTGTTTTGTCGTCTCACATGCGTTTTACTTTCCTTGTTGCACACTGGGACAATGAGACAATTGTAGCATATAATAAGACAGGACGAGCCTGATATACAGGTATATAGCAGGTCCTGGCAGCTACCTAATAGTGGCCCACATTGGTGAATCATGACATTTGATACAACATTGCATGGGTAGTACTGGAGAAGCTGGTGCTGCTAAAGGGGGATGCGCCGGGTAGTCAAAGAAGGTAAGAGAGTGATCAATTGGATACACAGCATGACCGAGGATGTGCAGAGCAGTGCTGAGGGTGTGCATGGGAAGAGTGAGCGGATGGAGATTTTGGGGCAGATTTACTACAGGCTTATGTTGCAAGGTGACCCAAGGACAATGCAAGCCCTCAACTGGGATTTACTAAGCCACGCAAAGCCACCTTGCGTGGCTCTGTGTGATTTAGTAAATCCAAAGTAGTGCAAGGCAGCACATTTCGCTGTCTTGTGGAAGGGAGGGTGGAGTATGGATGTTCCCATGCATCCATCCATGGTTTTTTGTGCTTTCCCAGATTTACAAAGAGTTGGAAACCTGGGAATGCATCAGAATGGTACGCCTGCCAGATTCAGGCGTAACGAGGAGAAATATGTTTATTTCTCCTCGTTACTTCCTTTTTCTTTGTGTGATGCATTTAGGTGTCCCTTACTAAACAAAAACAATCCTGCTTGTAATGCAGACACCCTTGTACCATGGTTCAAGGGTGCCTGTGTTGGCGCTATGCAGCGCACAGTGCCCCAGCATAAGGAGGCAGCAGAAATGTGCCATATCTTTTTAAATATGGCACATTTCTGATGTCTCCATTTGAGGCAATGCAGCGCAGCATGTTCCCTTGCTGTGCTGCGCTGCACTGCATGAAATGTTAGTACATTTGCCCCTCAGTGTGGTTCAGGGAGCTGATCACAATTCGAATTGGGAGAGGATGTGGCCTTACGGCTAGAGCGGTCGTCTTCGAAGCAGGGGAACCAGGTTTGAGTCTGGCAACGACGCTCAACATCCTGTGATTTTGGGCAAATCACTTAATCTCCCGGTGCCTAACAAAAATGAATGTGTCCGTCTGTAACGAAACTGGTGCTCAGGGAAAGTGCTCTGATACCTGATATCTTCGGGTCGAGTTTGCGCTATATAAAACTCTTTAAAAAAAAAAAAAAAACTATAGATGAAAAAGTGTTATGTCTCTTGGTTTGATAAATGATTTATGAAATATAAATCTTTATACAGCCAGTGTACCCAGAATGTATCTCCTTTAAAGAAAACATAACTCAGCTGACAGAGCAACCACCGTTCCAAGGTCACTAGGACAACCATCTCACCAGCACTAGTCCTACCCTCTGGATGAGAGGCCTTGGCCGAGCTGTCTCCTCAGTAAAGCTGCTTGGCCACTGTCGAATGGTCTAGGTCACCCATGGTTGCTAGTTAACAAACTAAAGTCTCCTAGGCTGTGGAAAATGAAGGGAGCGGAAAGGTCCAGGGCGAGCACTGAACTGTCCATATAAAATCTGTCATTATGAGTTTTCTACTGGGAATCTTCAATGTTTGCAACCATTTGACTTTGTGATTAAAATTAATTATCTCAGTAAGTTTATACCAAGGGTGATTTGCTGTTGCTGTGGTGTTGGGCCCCAAATGTCTAACATCAAATCATCCTGTCAGACCAGGAAACATGTCTGTTTTCCAAAGGCATATACTATACAGAAACTTTGAAGGGACTAGAAACTGAGCCTCTTGGACTCACTAAACGAGATGGACTAAAATGGAACCCTGCTTTTAGGGCAGAGAACCAGGAACAAAGAAAGTAAAGGAGGAAAACTTACTGGAAAACCCATAGGGTTATTGAAATTGCCCTCACCCACTAAATAATGGCATGCCTCATCATAGGGCCGCTAACACACCCTGGCGCAGATCAGCGCTCAGGGTGGAGCGCATATTTTTTCAGAAATAATTTTTCCATGAGAGGGATTCCTATTGCAGAAAGAAAAATGCTTAAGAATGTCAAAGTGGGAGGAGCAACATCTCCATTAAACTGTCTGCATGTACTGACATGTTTCAGCTGATACCAAACACCCTTCTGGGGCACTGATCTGCCTCAGGACACAGATCCCTTATAATTTTGCTGATCCCTCCTAGTTTAATGACTATGTGGTAGGGATAAGTATATGGCAATACTTGTCTTTAGTAGACACACTCAGAAGGCATACTCTAGTATCATTGTTAATTCTCCAAACCCGGGGCCAGAGTGGGAATGTCGCCCTATAGTCGCACTTTCATCAAGGAGCGGTGTTTCTGTTGTGGCTACTCTGCTCCCTCCGACGGTCCGAAGGCATATGCCACATCATTGGGCCTGTTCCAAACTCTGTCTCATTGTCACTCAGTGGATTGAGCTAATTGCCCAAACTGTCCTTCCACTGCAGGCTTTTCCATCAGCACACAGTACTGATTTGTCAGCTTTGTTTCCTTCTGGTGGCATTCATACTACTACTGCATTCTCCCTGGTGGTGCAGGGACCACCAGCCTCATCTCTTCCTTACTCTGCAGAGTGGTATCATCCCTTTATGATCATCAACAGGCTGTGAGGAGAGCACCATCACACATCCACAAACCTTCGCATTTTGCCTGTTTTCTGACTGTTTTCTTTAGATGGTCTTATTTAAAATGTTCTGTAGTAGATTGGGTCAAGTTACACATTAATTACCAGGCAAGATCAAAGTGTAAATATATATGTATGTACCTTAATGAGTGTTTGTTGTTTACATTCCACTTCTAGCAGTGTTTATGCTCAACAGTTGGTATTATATCATTTCTAAATTGGTGTTATGTAGTGTGAAAGGTATGATGGTCAAGTGTTGTGTTTCTTCTTGCCGATTCAATGCCAAGAGCTGTGTCCAATGGCCCAACAGCTTCATTCTTACAGTGTAACCTCTAACCACCAAGTGGGACAGGCCTCTCTATTTAGGAACACCAGATGGTGGGGCTTCATATTCCCATATCTTCCCTGGAAGCACCCTATTTTCCCAACCCCAAGCTTAGCAGGCCATCCACCCTCTACACTATCACAACCTTTTGTCACTGCTTCTCATGGGGAAGGCCCCTTCCCTTTCGTGGGGGTGTTTTTTTCACTTTAAAATGAAAGCTGTGTCCGGTGTGATCATTAAGGCAAGACTTACGTCAGTGATCCAGTTGTTGTAGTTGGAGACTCGGCTGAACACTGTGGGCTTCTTCAAGGCATTGCACCCAGCGGAGGACACAAAACTGGTCACGCCATGGACATACCACCTTCCATCTGAACCCTGGCAATTCAGGGGTCCACCAGAGTCACCCTGAAACAGTGTGAGAAGGGTGTTGGTGGAAGACAGGATCTGGCTGGAATTCTTAATGTGAAATTAATTTATACCCAATTACACACCAAGACCCCATAACCTGTCTTTTTCCAGAGGCAGGCAGAAAACGTCACACCCACCAGCAAAAATCAGACACAGCCAATAATTCAAACATTGCACAATGTCACAGACAACAGAAATTCACCAAGAAGCTCAGTAGTACACACATACAAATCCACCCTTAGTATACCGTACATATGCACACAAAAGAGTGTTGAGGAGATCATTCAAGCAACAACGCGCCTTTCCTTTATAGACACTTATCCACCACGACAGGGAGAAAACAAGAAAATATGAACAAGCACTGGCAAAACCAACACAACTGGCTTGGAACTACACTATCTAGCCTAGAGGTCTTCCAACTAGGGTTTGGCACCCCTGATGATGCCTGAATTGATCACAGCAAAGGGCGCAAGACTCTGTCCAAGAAGAACATTTATCATGCCTCTAGGGTACAGAGACAAACATGAAGCTTAAAACAGTGCTGCATTTTTAGTCAAAGGAAACAGAGTGCCCCTCTATAATTGCCCATCAGTATGTTTTTCAATCCCTCCCTACCTGGAAGTAGATGTAAAAATGGGGTGGGAGAGGGATGGAGGACACCAAAAAACCACAGAGTCTTTTCCCCTTTTCTTATAAAGGATCATACTGTGGATACGTTTACCATTTAAGGAAGTTTACACTGGCCCTTGCATGTTGGCAATCATGCAATTTATCGTATTATCAGAAGAGATAATTGAAAATAACTTCAGTGTTTAAATGACTAAATATGTTTAGAAATGACAATTTTATAGATTATGAGAAAATATGTTTGCCATTCTAGGGGGCACGATGAATTTTCATTACACAGGGGCGGCGTGGCATTAAAACGTTTGAAAGACACTGAGGGCCATATGTATGGCGAAGAGAGGCATTAGCCTTCCTTGCATAACGCCACTCTCCGCCACTTCTGAAACGCAAGGCTGCACCATATTTACAAGAATGTGGTGCAGGCTTGCGTTTCCCCCTGCGATGGCGTTAAGTTTAGCAACTTAGCGCCAATGCAGGCCCCCTTGCACCATGGTGCAAGGGTGTCTGCGTGCAGGGGAGGATTGTTTATGTGTAGGAAGGTGTCCCTTCCTGCACATAAACAATCCTAAAATGCCATTCTGTCTCTGTCATGTGTGCTGCTTCATGCAGCACACATGAAAGTGACAAAATGGCTTTTTTTTAAAAGTTTGTTTATGTGCAGGAAGGGACACCTTCCTACACATAAACAAACAATGGCATTTTGCTTTTTCCATGCGTGCTGCACAAGGCAGCACACATGGAAAAAGCAAAAACGAGGAGAAATAATGCATTTCTCCTCGGTTCGCCATCTTAAGACCAGTTTTTATCTGGTCTTAATTTTGGCGCTGCCTCCTATGTACGCCACCCTTGTACATGGGGGGCAACGTCAAAATGAATGGATGTTGCAGTGGAACGCCCACCGCAACACCCACTGCCCACCCCTTTCACGCTAACCATAGCGTGAAAGGGGGCCTTATGTACAAGGCAGCGTTAAGCCACGTTAAGTGGCTTAACGCTGCCTTGTACATAAGGCACAGCCCCTATCGCCACCACAACATCACTATAGGTGACAGTGTGGTGGCGATAGGGGCTTGTACATATGCCCCTGATTTCTAGACTATGTTACAAAACAAAGACAAAATGGGAATTCAATTGCAAAAGAGTAACAAACCATAATATGCCTTGTGTCTGTCGCCCTACGCTTGAGGTTTGTTTACATTTGAAGGAAGCTTATATCTGTTTGAAAGCTAATGCACTACACCAGTGATGCTTAAAGTAGCCCCACGGGCCACTTGCTGCCCTCCTGACTTCTATATATTCCTTCTGGTCAACAGCAGCACTGGGCTGCTGTTTACTTGACTGAGCACTTATATTCAGAATAATATTAAATTAAAGGGTAAGCATTTATTTACAGGTTAACTGAATTTAAAGAAATGAAGTAACTAAGGTGTCCTGCACCTTCCTGTGGAAGAGGTGTGGCGCAGAGGCCAGGGCGACTGACTCCGGAACCCGAGGGATCACGGTTCGATCCCCGGTGCTGGCGGCAGATCAGTCCAGCACCATGTGACTCTGGGCAATAGCTCGCTTAATCTTCCCGACGGCCCCCAGTGCCTTGACACCTTCGGGTAATTGTTCGCGCTTTACAAATACTGGACATTTACATTACATTACGTTTACTTAACTTGAGGATCACCTTCATTGTTAAAGAAATATTGCAACAAAAGTGTAAAAATATGATAAAGTCTCTTCCGAATTGGAAAAGTGTATTTCATTAACATGCAGAAGCGTTTCACCTCAGTACATCAGATTATATCAATGCATTGAGAAATATTTTTGTTTTTTAGAAGTGATAGGTTTCAAACAGGAATTTAAACACATCCATGCTTCCTGCTTCCCCACCCCGACAACAATGCCAATAGTGAACGAAGAGGCAAATCATTTGTTATGTGCACCCTCTGGGTGGCCTGTGTTGCCATTATACATGGACACCATTCTGGTTTATTAAATAAAATACAAGAGAATGTTTTGTAAAACATAAATCCAGAAGTCATGTATTTCCAGGTCCTCTTATATGATGTATTCTTGATAATAAAGAAAAAAGGAGGCAAAGTGAAATAAGACAATTGTCTAGGATCACAAAATTTGGTCAAGTGGGGAAGCTGGGATTGATCACGGGTTTACTGGTTTCACATTGTGCAATTCAGCCTCTAGATGTACTGTCTCCGCTTCCCCTATGCTCACCTTACAACCCACCCTGGCTGCCACCCTTCTATCATCAATGCAGCCCTCGATCACACTACAGACCAAGGTTTTTGGCCCCATGGAAAATGAGAATATCCATGAACTACATCATCTTTGTCCTCATTTTGTCAGTGATATAACAGAAATCATTACCAGCATCTTACAGAATTTCTCATTAGACTGGCTTGATGATAAGGCCTCACACTTGGTTCACATGCACACAACGCGCACACCAGGAGGCATGCTTTCACAATCTTTGCATAAGAACTTACGTTGCAGCCAGCTTTGACATCACCACCAGCGCACACCATGTTGGTCTTGACAGTGCTGCCCCACCAATCCCGCTGAGTGCAGTGAGCATGGTCGACAGCGGGAAGCAGCGCCTGTTGCAGTGTGCCAGGGAGAGGTCCACCAGCTGCAATAAAAAAAAGAGAGAGAGCTTGAGTCACAATGTTATGTGATTGGCCAGAATGAGCATGCAAAATATATCATCATATATTCCTGAAGGCAAGGCAGACCATAAACCTACCAGCAACCGGTCAGCATGATGCATTATTACCGCCACTGAGAATCACAGTAACCTTGAGTTGCATGAATTCCAATTTTGGAGCTGTATTTTGAATATGTGTTGTGGAGCAACTGCCAAATTAATGAACATGTTACTCTTTTTGGGACAAGATCTGACCAGTCAAGAATGTGACTGTTTTTCTGCTAAGGCACCGACTCGTGCCCAGAAATCCTGCACCAATCCTTTATTCAGCAAGCATCTACTTATGAGAGAAAGCATCATGATCAGGTGGGAGAGTGAGGGACCCTTTAGCAGCAATATTTTATGATCCTTGGTCTGGCTGCTTGTACTCAGGGGTGGAGACACCATGGCTCCAGTCACATCCTGGGATCGTCCTGGCCTTTTAACTGCATTTTGGGGGCTTTGCTGAGGTGGGTCGGTTACTTCTTTGATGGGACCTTTCAGGGGTAATGGGGTCACTGACGCAGAGTGAGGGTCATGGTGTGCACCGACACTCAGGGCTGTGAGTCTCCTCTCCTGATCAGGTAAACTTTGGCACTGGATGGCTCTGCTGCAATGCACTCAGCAGTGGACCCAGAAGGCTCTTGCAATCGACATGTGCCAAACCAGTGACTCGCAGTGGGTATAAGCAGAACGCGGTGAATCCTGCATCAGAAATATTAACCGTGGCCTCATGGCCTGACTGAGGAGTTGGTCCTGAAGGACAGATTTGGACTATGGGTCCACGAGTGCTGCACCTCTTTCCTCTCAAATCGTGCCCCCCCATCTTTCCTCCCTCCCACAAGTAAAACGAGATTACAAATGGAGAGCGTGAGAGGTCCCTGAAGGGTGACTGTGGCCTCAGGGTTGGGACTAAACTGTCAGAGTGGGGGAAGTGTGTGGGCAAAGGCTGCCTTGCCTGAAAGACCAAAAAAAAATAGACAAACCATATCTGTGGATTAGGAGCCCTACTGACCCCCATTGCTGCCTACCTTCCCTTCTACCTGTGAGTGGAGAGAACAGACGTTGCAGAGTAGTTGAGCAGCTGGACGCAGTGACCCAACACAATGAGTCAACACCTGCCCAACTCCTGTCCTGATAAAAGAGACTCCTGGATTATTAACTTCACTTGATCCTCCACACCTATAATTAGGAGACGTATATGACCAGAAGATGGTGAAAGGCAAGCCTGGTACCATGTCCAACCAGAGTAAATTGGCAGGCTTGCCAGGCCAACTGCAAGATCTTTGGTGATGGTTGCACAGCCTGCACGGGCAGCACTCTTCCTCAACAGATGTTATTTTATAAGGTCATCAGACATTGGGAGTTGCAGTCGAGGTGAACAATGAAGAGGTGGGGGGAATGTTGCACTGCTGTGACATGATCTTCAAAATGAAGTGGAAAGAGTGACAGAGGCAGAAGAAGGAATAGCAACATTTGAAGATATATTGAAGCAACTGTCTATGGCATCTCCCATCTCTCTTGGTCTCCAAGACATTGGAGGAGAGGCGGAAAATGCAGTGGGCTGGTCGAGGCACAATCATTTCTGCTTTGTGGGGTTCCCGGAGGGAGCAGAGGGTGCACACTTGGAAACATTTCTGGAAGATTGGCTGTGCTCCTGGTTCTCGACAAAATCTCCTTGTACTTCATAATAGAGAGAGCACATCAGGCTTTCACTCAAAGACCCACCCTGATCTCCACACTTCTCAACTTCAAAGATCACACTGTAATCCTCAGAACATCATGACAAAAGAGTATGAATCAAACCTCATTCCACTATCCCCTGAATACACTTGCATGGTCCAAAAACAGTAGAAGCGTCTTAAGAATTGAATCAGAAACTTCATGCCATGAACATATCTTACATGCTGTTGTTCTCTCCTCCTTAACTCAACGTCCTTATTCTGCCAAATACCCCAAAAAAGTCTGGCACTCAGTGGCCTACAAGAGAGACCACACCTAGAGACCCCTCTAGTCCTGTCATTTGGGAAGGTGGTGTGGTCTGCCCCAAGGCAGGCTCCTGGGCAGATGGCACAGAAACAGGAATAGAAGTGGTCTGGCCTCCCATCGCTAAGCACTGAGAAGATAGAGGGCTCAGTTGAGGACACAGATGTAGTAGTAAAGGCTCTGACATGAAGCACTGTCTTAAAGTAAGAAGTGAAAAGGACTAAGACATAGCAGTAAAGTGATCCCACTTGGCGACTGCGGTCCTTTTTCCTAAGCTCAGTTCTATGTGATCTGGATGCAGAACTTTTTGAGGAAACCAGTCCTATAGTATCATTTAATAGATCCTGCCATCATGTTGATAATCCAATGTGATGAAAGCTATTCATGTTTTCTCGAGTCTGTTTTTCAAACAGATCACATAGATCCTCCTTTCTTCCTGCCTATTGGGGGTATCCCTGAATTTAGCTATTTTTGTCTCCACCTCCCCATTTCATATTCTCAGGTATTCTCCCTCTTTCTGCCCCCCTTCCTTTTGCTTCTCCTCATCTCTTTTTAGGTCTGGTTTGACAGCACAACTGCCTGTAAGATGTATTGATACCAATTCTTTAAAATATACATAGAGTGGCCATGGATCATCCATCTCACCTCATGCTATTGGCTATCTGATGTAAAATTCCACCTTTCACAAATCGCTTCCATTGGAATTCATGGGAGATTATTTTACATCTGAAAAGTACACTTAGTTAACATACCTTTTATCCCCTGTCTGTTTTCTATATAGAAAACAATCTGTTTTTTGCTTCTTTTCCTAGCATGGGCAAAGCCAATAGGGTATGTTTTATTGTGACAAAGAGCAAGTGTGTTTGCACTGCATGTAAATGGCACTTTGGGTCCCGGAGTAGCGTGCTACTCACCGAAAAGCGCTTCAACACCTCGTTAGGGTTAATAAGCGCTATATAAATACAAATACATTTTGTGAATGCTTGTGTTTACATGTGTTGGCACATACAGACCTACTAGCTTTGCAAAAACTTCTTCTCACTGAATGTAGGTGGTCATGATCTACCACCTACTTCCCTCTCTTCTCCTTTGCCCTATTTCACATTCCTCCTTACTTCTGTCTTTCTTGTCCTTTGTCTGTCAGCTGCTTGTAGTCCTATTTTCCTGCTTCCAATTCCTGAAACCCAACAACTCCATTCCAAACCTCTTTGGTTTATTTTTCCACATTTTCGTTGCGCACCCTTCCAATCCCACTTTTATTTTGGGAATTCCAGACGTTTTTTGCGTTTGTATGCTCCGCCTCTTTTGCAGACCTGCGAGTGGATACGCGGTCCGTGATTTCCTATTTCCCTCATACCATCAAATGAAATTGACTTCTCATCAGGTGTGACTTTCATTTGTTTAGATTCAATCAGTTGGTTTCACCAAGTGTTTTTTCGTCGGGTATGTGGTGCTCCTTCAGCTCGCCCAGGACACCGCAACCCCATCAATAGCCGCCCAATGCCACTGGGTTCGACTTTCTTTCGACAGGGCACAGACAAGGAGTCAACAAACAAGGAACGACCAATGCAAGCCAACGATGGTGAGGATATTTTTGTTGCTATCTAAATTGGCTTATATCTCATTTGTTTACTGTTATTACTTCAAATACTGCTTTACCTAAAATATTTATTTATTGTCTTTTATTCTCATTTTTATATGCTATTCCCTGCCCCCCTTTCATCGTTCCTTTTTCATTGTTCTTTTTTTAATTCTTGTTATATTTTTCCCTTAGTGTTTAAGCACCTTATCTTGAAATTCAGCTCACCTGTTTCGATAAGAGTCCCCGTCCAGTGAGTTTCTGAGATGAGATGGGACTCCTCTGCTGAACTTGTAACAGACCAAATCTCCACCCTCACAGGCACCTGCTTTGGGATCCTGAAAATGATTCGGAAGATTTTAGGGCTTATTCCTGACTCTGCGAAAAGAACGGTAGTCCAGGCTCTCGTGGTATCACAGCTGGATTATTGCAACGTTCTTTATTTGGGGGCCTCTAAGAAGAGTATTCAAATGCTCCAGAGGGTACAAAAGGTGGTAGCTCGTCTGCTGCTGAATATTCCCAGACATGCCCCTACGGGGTCAGCCCTGGTAAAACTCCACTGGCCCCCCATTGAGGAGAGGATATCGTTCAAAGCCATGTGCTTTGTCCATAAGATACTCCAGGGAAAAGGCCCTGGTTACATCCTTCCATTGATTCTACCCTACCTTCCCAATCGTTGCCTTCGATCAGCTGGAATAGGCTTGTCCAGAGTTCCTAAATTTTGCAGAAAGAGCCTTGGTGGCAGCTCTTTCAGGTTCCTGGCAGCTTAACAATGGAACCAACTACTGCTGCATCTCAGATTAGAGCCTTCGGAAGTTTCTTTTCGGATGCACTTAAAAACTTGGCTTTTCAGGAAGAGCCTTACCCAATAAAAAGGAAAAAAGGGGAGGGATGTTTGTTGCCTGTGATGGAGCAGAGTAAATGAAATTTTTTAACCTCCTAATATTTTTCGTAAAATAATTAATAAACATGTTCGTTTAAGTAAATAACCAACAATGTATGTTACATGTAAAGGGTTAAAGGTAACACGCTATTTTGTGTGCAAATTAATCAACTTATAATTGTTTACGTGTTTAACATAACATAATATTTGCGTAATAATAAACGCATGATCTGTGCTTTTTAAATAAAACGTGTGGTTGCAAAATAAAGCAATGATAAGTAAGGGACGGCTTTATATGTTGCTATTTGCTAGGTAATACCTAATAGGGGTACGTAGGAAGACGGGAGGGAAACTAAAGGGTTTATATTCTTTATTTTAACAATATTTTGTTTCTCTTTGAAAATAGTGCGCTTAGGCCTGTTGAGCAGCGATATAAAATGGCCGCCATTTGCTAGAGTATGCATGAGCAGGAAACCATGTGGTAGAGGAGAAAGGCTGGGGAAAAGGATGATCACGTGTTCGTGCTGAGAGGCTAAGATGAAAGTATGGTCAAGGCTATTGTGACCTTTCTGAGCAGATGTGTGCCAAGATGATCAGCAAGAAGCGTGAGAAGTCAAACTGAATAAATGGACAAAACTGTTAAATCTAAAAAGTAGCAGAAAAAGATACAAATTGGACTGATCGAAGCGGATGAGCAATGTCATGAACTGTGGGAAACGATGCAAGCATGGACATTCCACAAGGAACTGGTTAAGACAAGGAAGTTTGATTAAAATGTATATGGGCCTGAGTGGACCAATGAGAAAGAATCACGCCATGAAGATGCAACATTTTATTCAGTAAGCTAGAATTAGGGTATAAGAAGACCTACTCTTGGTGGGAGGGGTTAGATGCTGGAAAGTGAGTTGCTGGAGAGTGAGATGCTAGAGAAGTTAGATGCTGTAGATGGGAGAATGTTGCGGTTGCTGATGCTGATGAGCTGATGCTGCTGCTGCTATTTTTATTTTCCAGTTGAGTATAAGATGCTGCTTTAGGAGAACTTTTTTCCTGATAGATTTTTCATTTAGAACTATTAGATTTTTCCAAGACAGATAGATTGATCTTTTAGAGTTCTTACTATGATAACCTTATTTTTCCGTCTAATAGATATGCATTGCAATTTCAATTTATTCTTATATTGATGATAAATGTAATAATTTGAATAATAAGCTTAACCTCATTTCTTGCATCAAAACTTTATATAAACTTTATTATTCTTTAAACAAACGACTCAGTGATTCTTTAGCTCAATGATTAAGGTAAATTGATAAAGAGTTTATTGTGATTGAGCTGGTCTTAATCACCATCAACTGATTCCTACTAGTTGGTCCATCGACCAATGAGCGGAATACCTTAAAAGCAAATGAGAAACATTATGTCATGTTAAAGAGGTATCCCGTCTCTTTCCAGCGAATCGTTTTCTCCTAGGTTAAGGACGGAGGAAATCCAGGGAATAAATGAGTAAGTGAATGTATGTGCGGTGTTATGGGCCCCACCGTCATATGGATATAGTTTGTGTGTTGGTGGAATAGTTGCACCTGGATGACCGAAGCATATAGGAGAATAATTTTTATTGTTAGCGCTGGATCAGATTTCTTGGTAGCAGAGGATGGTTACTATAGATTAGTTTGGTGATTATTGATTAGTGATTAGTGATTATTGATAAGTTCATGTCTAACACTTTATGTTGAGTCGCGTTATGTTATATGTAAGTTTTCACGCTTCCGGGAAGTAGGAAGTGGAACACGTGTGGCAAGAGAAGTCACATGGAACGGTGCATTGTCTGAGTTCATATTGGTAATAACACAGGTTGTGTTATGATAGGGACATTTTCCGTATAAAAGGTGTGTAAGTGAAATAGTGATCGGTTTCCTTGTGAAACTCTGGCCTTAATTCTCAGGAGCAGTATAGTCTCCACATGTGTTTTATCCCCAGAGAAACAGGTTTACCGCTTGCTTGAAAGAAGGGTAAGGTAGAGGGAAGTGCTACTTTATCGGCGAAACTGAAAATTCTGTGGTAGGGTAGAGGTAAGCGCTGCCTACTGGAAAATACAGAATTCTTGTGTAAATGGTCAAAGCTATCACTTTGGTTTAGCGAATCAGACAATGGAAATGTGTTTTAAATGTTGTAACTAACGAAGAATTGTCGAAAAAGAAATTGGCGATAAATTTTGTAAAGGAGGGGTCAAGAGCAGAACTGACGTGGACAAAAGCCGCGCTGGGATTGGACAGTGCGCTAGTCATACGGAAACAGGAGCAGAACTGACGTAGACAAAAGCCTTGCTGGGATTGGATAGTGCGCCGTAGACAGAAATCGCTCTGATTGGAGCTTTGGTGTGAGTCGCGCTAGGATTGGTCGAATAGATTAGTGACGTGGGAGTTTATGATTGGAGTGTTGGTGTGAGTCACGCTAGTATTGGTTGGAATAACGCATAGAGAACAGTGTTGAATTACGGATAGTTTGAGGAGAGAAAGCGATTGTGAATCATGTCGTATTATGAATATGGTAGAGAGAAAACGTCGTGGATGTCGAAAGTTAAGAACTTCTTTAAGAAAGACAAAAAGGTAGTAACTAGAGAGGGACAAATAATTCCTCCGCCGAAATCACCAGCTTCGCATATGATGCTGAAATATGGATATCATACATGCATATGGTTAGAAAATTGGACAAAATATACCAAGAATGATGGAGCATTGGCTTTCCCTGAAAATGGTTCATTTAATGTAGCTGTACTACGAAACTTGAGAGAAAAGATGGCAATGTTAGAACCTAGACCTAGACCGACACAGTTTGAAGCTTTAACGGAATGGGAAGATGAGATGTATGAACGAGAGAGATTCAGAGGATTAAAGAATCATGAGTATGTGCCTGGAAGGTTATGGGGAGTAAATCATGAGGACAGAATAAAGCGTTGGAGATGTGCTAATATGACAGGAGGTTTGTTTCCAGCTTTTACAGTTGAGGAAGAAGCAAAGAGAAAGTGTACGGAGAAAAAGAAACATGTAGTGATAGAAAAGTATGTGTATGGTGGTAGTGAAACGGATGACGAATTGCTGGAAGATATTTTAAACAGAAACCCACCTCCATACCAACAGACTTCTGCGGTGGTGACACCTAATGCACCACCAATGGAAACTGGGAGGAATAAAAATCCCGAACGAAGAGATGAGACAAATAGGTCACAAGATCAATTAAAAACTTCACAAAATGAAGAGATAGAAAGTGACAATGCAACTGAATTAGCAAAAACCACAAGAGAATTGACTGAGACAATAAGAGCATTGACAAAGAATATGGAAGCTGTAACTGTACCAGTGACGATAGGTCCAGTAATGCCAATTTTTGAGAATCAGAAAATTGATGAACGTTCTTTAGTGATTCCCATGAATTCACATTTGCAAAGAAAAAGAGAAGGGATGGAACTGAACAATGAAGGTACACACCATTTGGTTAGTACCTATAGACCAAGCCCACCTACTAATTTGACGATAAATGAGAATGAGATTAGGAGAATACCTATGGTGACGGAGTCTGCATCAGGGACACCAGAAAGAAGTAGCAATTGGATAGAATTAAATAGTACGCCTGTAGGTCCGACTCCAGATGAGTTAAATGAATGGATGAAAACGATAAAAACGAAAGAAACAGAAGTAAAACCATTAGATGTAATCAGGTTGAAAATAGACATGGAAGAATTGATTCTAGGGACAATTGGTACAGAAAAATTAAAAAATTATCAGGATGATGAAATCATGTTTTTGTGCAAAAGTCTTGCATGGAGAGCTAGGAATTTACATGACAAATTGGAAGAGACAGCGAGTGAACTAGGAGTAGAGTTTGTAAAAGTGAGAACGCTGCAGAAACCATACAGAGTAGATTTTTGTGAAAAAGATATAGAGAATTTGAACACATCAGGAAGACTGACCCAAATAAAGGAGTTAATTGTTTTACTGAGAAAATGGGGTGATGTGGATAGATGGAGAAATAGATGGACGAAAAAGAATGAGAAAACAACAGATAAAGCATCTTTGGCTTTTGCAGTGACAGATAAGGAACCAGTTGTAAGGGAGTACCCGATGAGAGAAACTCCAGGTGGTAGTTATGTGCATGTTCCATGGACTAGACAGGATATATTGTCATTTACAAATGACTTCCCAAAGTTAAGAGAGAAGCCAGTAGAATGGTACAGACAAGTGGAAAGATTTGTTAAGGTGTCAAAGGTGTTGTGGATAGACTTGGATGGATTGTTTGATATAGTAGTGCCAGCTGATTTGTGGACAGAATGTAAGATTACTATTGATTGGCCAACTGTAGAATATCCAAGGGACGCTAAAACAGGAGCGCCAGTACCAGAAGTGATGAGGAAGTATGACCAAGTAATTACCTTTTGAAGAACAAGATTCCACCAAAAGAAACAGATTGGGTAAAAATAGACAGAACAACACAAGAAAGTAAAGAATCAGTGCATGCTTATTACGAGAGGCTGTTGTTGGTTTTCAAACAGTACAGTGGTTATGAGACACTAAATGAGAAGGATATGAGTCATTTTGTATATAGATTTGTGTATGGATTGAAACCAGAGATAAGTGAAATGATTAAGCAGCATATGATTTGCTGGCAGAATAGCACAGTGGATGAGGTTTTGAGATATGCTAAGTATTGCAGTGATGATATTGAGAGTAGACAGCGAAAATTGAAAGAAAAAGCCATGTGGGCACAGGTGAAAGTTGCAGAGAAGCAAGAAGCTCAATTGAGTAATACCGGTAATGAAACAGGACAGGTTAGATCTCGACCAAATATAGGTAAAGGAAAAGGACAAATGAGTATAGATGAGGCAAAGAAAAAGTGGCCATGCTACAACTGCGGAAAGCTAGGACATTGGAGAAACAAGTGTAAATTTCCTCCAAAACCTAATGTGGAAAATCAATCATTAAATTCACAGGTGCAGAGTGAGGTAGTTACTCAACAAGGTCAGGTGCCACAACCACCACTTCCCAAGAGTGTTAACCAACAGAAATACAGTGCAGAAACAGGATTCTACGGAGGAGAACAGGTAACACAGTTGCCGCGTGCAGCTGCAATTTCTCAATATTGGTTACGACAGGATGAGGATGACACGGATGAAAGTTTCTGACGGTGCCTAGGAGAGGGGAAGAGTGCGTGCTTGGCGCAACTCTAGAGGTAGATCAGTCTGGTCCATTTGTGGATGGAGAAGTGAATGGTGCAAATGTAACATTCCTTGTTGACACTGTAGCTACCCGTTCTACTGTTAGGTCAGTGGAAATTCCAAACCTTCCTCTCTCAGGTGAACATATCCAAGTAGTTGGAGTTTCAAATCAGCAAATTAAGACGCCTCTTACTAAATTAGTGGAGGTAAGAATTGGTCCATTTAGTGAAATGCACAGATTTGTGGTATGCGATTGTAGTCCCGTGAACCTTTTAGGACGCGATTTATTGTGCAAGATGAATTGCACTACCTATTGTACTCCAGATGGAATTGCATTTCAGACCCCAGATGAAGATGTGCTGTATAAAATGACAATGGTGAATTTAGAACCAGAAGTGAATGATTTGTTTCCTGTATTTGATGCAGAGAAAATCCCAATTGAATTGAAAAAGACAGTGAAAGAAGAAGTATGGGATTTTACAGGAGAAGATGTAGGATTAATGAAAGGAGTAGATCCCGTTAAAATAACCGTAAAAGAAGGAACGAGTTACCCAAATACGCCTCAGTATAAATTGACACCAGAAATAATTGAAGGGATAACGCCAGTAATAAACAAAATGGTTGAACAAGGGATTCTAAAAGAAATCATGAGCAGTCCATGTAATTCGCCAATAATGGGACTGAAAAAGCCAAACGGAACATATAGAATTGTACAGGATTTGAGGAAGGTAAACAAAATTGTTGTGCCTTGTTGCCCAATAGTACCAAACCCTGCTGTGATTCTATACCAGATTCCACGTGAAGCAGAATGGTACACAGTAATGGATTTATGTCATGCATTTTTCTCTATTCCATTGCATCCAGATAGCCAGCCATTATTTGCGTTTAGGTTTGGAGAGCGTATTTTGGCATGGTGCCGAATTCCTCAAGGGTATACAGAAAGTCCCTCAATCTTTAATCAGATTCTAAAGAAATCGTTGGAAGATTTAAAAATGCCAGAAAAGACAGTGATGGTTCAGTATATTGATGACCTACTGGTGGCATCAAAAACAAAGGAAGCATGTGTCAACGATACAATTGCTTTGCTGAATCATTTAGCAAAAAGAGGACATAGTGTCCCCATCAAAATTGCAGTTTTGTCAACAAGAAGTCCAGTATTTAGGGCATAAAATTGAGAAAGGAGTGCGAAAGGTAACGACTGAAATAATAAAAATGATTCAAGGAATGAGAGCTCCAATGACGCAAAGAGAGGTAAGAATGTTTCTGGGAATGGTTGGATATTGTCGACAATGGATAAGCGGTTTTTCGCTGATTGCTAAACCATTGCAAAAACTGACAAAGAAGGATGTTAAAGATCCATTTGAAATGAATGATGAAGAAATGAAAGCATTCAGAGAGCTGAAAAAGAAATTGTGTGAGGCTCCAGCATTAGGAATGCCTGACTATGAGAAAGATTTTGAGCTGTATTGCAGTGAAAGAGATGGATGTGCGTTTTCAGTTTTGGTACAGAGACATGGAACTATGAAAAGACCAATTGCATATTTTTCAGCTGTTTTAGACCCTGTAGCGAAAGCGTTGCCTGGATGTTTGAAAGCAGTTGCTGCTACTTGTGTGAGTCTGGAACAGAGTGAAGGCATAGTGATGGGATATCCACTGAGAGTATATGTTCCCCATTCTGTGGAAATTCTCTTGACAAGAACGAAAACCCAATACATGACACATAGTCGGCTGACTAGGTATGAAAAAGTAATTTTGAGTGCAGATAATGTGACCATTGACAGATGTATGAATGTGAATCCTTCGACAGCTTTACCAGATGAAGAAAGTATAATTGAAATGGATGAAGTAGATCACGATTGTCTGAATGTGCTTGAATATTGCACAAAACCAAGGTCAGACATACGTGATGAGCCTTTAAAGGAATCAGATTATATTCTGTTTGTGGATGGCTCATGTTTGAGAACGAGTGATGGAGTTCTAAGTGCAGTATATGCGGTTTGCACAGTAGCCACTGTAATGGAAGCATCTTGTCTGAAAGGGGTACGGTCTGCCCAAGTCGCAGAACTAGTAGCTCTGATTCAAGCATGCAAGTTGGGAAGAAATGTACGGGTTACGATTGTGACAGATAGCCAGTACGGCTTTGGGGTGGTGCATGATTTTGGTCAGATTTGGTCACAAAGAGGTTTCTTGACGTCTGCAGGAACGCCAATTAGAAATGGAGATTTTGTGAAAAGGTTGCTTGAGGCGATACAGCTGCCTAAACAGATTGCTGTTGTGAAGTGCAATGCACATAAAAATGGGGAAGACTACATAACTGTTGGTAATAAATATGCTGACGAGATTGCACAGTACTGTGCAAAGAATGTGGTTTCTTTAAACAAAAGTCGAGAAAGAGAGCATATTTCTTGTCCTTTGCTTTTTACTAACCCTGTTGAGACATGGGATGAGGTGAGACAGTTACAGGAAGCTGCAGATGATGAGGAAAAAGATACGTGGATAAAAGCAGGATGTAGAAAACATGAAGAAAATGATGTTTGGGTTTACAGAGATGAAAGACCAGTTATGCCTGATAGCATGATTTCTGACATGGCACGGATGTACCATGGACAAGCCCATATTGGGAGAGATTCAATGATCAGACTTTTTAGACAAACATGGTATAATCCAAAATTCAGAGCCATAGCTGAGAGTCTTTGTCAGAGATGTCTTATTTGTCAACATTTAAATCCAGGAAGGAAGACAGTAGTGAGTCTAGGAACAATAGGACGAGAAGGAGGTCCATTCACTAGAATGCAAATGGATTTTATTGAAATGCCACCTTGCAACAGACTAAGGTATGTCCTAGTGGTCGTCTGTTTGTTTTCCCGTTGGGTGGAAGCATACCCAACAAGAAGGAATGATGGAATCACGGTAGCAAAACTTATGCTGCGAGAATTCATTCCGAGGTATGGTTTTCCAGTCACGATTGAAACAGATAGAGGAACACATTTCCAAAATGAATTAGTTAAACTGATTTGTGAAGCACTCAGTATTAAACAGAAACTGCATTGTGCATACAGACCAGAGGCTTCTGGAATCGTAGAGCAAGTGAATGGAACAATTAAGAACAGGTTAGGAAAAATGTGTCAAGCTACAGGACTCAAATGGCCAGATGCCTTGCCATTAGTTTTAATGACAATCAGAAGTATTCCGGAAAGGAAAACTGGACTCAGTCCCCATGAAATAATTATGGGACGAGCAATGAGACAAGCACAAGTACCTGTCAACAAACTACTGACTATAACTGATGATCTAGTGCTGGATTATTGCAAAGGATTGGCTGATGTGGTGCGTTCTGTGTTACATCAGGCTGGACCGGATGCGACCACTCTTGAAAGAAAACCAGCTCACGACTTGAATCCAGGAGATTGGGTCCGCATAAAAGTCCACAGGAGAAGAAAATGTTTGGTTCCTCGCTGGGACGAACCACGACAAGTGATCCTGGTGACAACCACTGCAGTCAAATGTGCAGGAGTGAAACACTGGGTGCATGCCAGTCACACCATCAGAGTTCCAGAACCTGAAGATCGACATGTGAGTCGACATCTGGAAGTATTGGATAACAGTTCAGCATCAGAAGCAGAAGAGGAAACAAACAGGGTGCCAAAACCTGAAGATCGACCTGTAAGTCGACATCTGGAAGACCCAACTACAAGTGCAACGACAGAAGAAGTAGAGGAAATAGCTGAAGTTCCAGAACTTGAAGATCGACCTGTAAGTCGACATCTGGAAATATCAGATACCAGTTCAGAATCTGATACAGATCATTCGGATTGTGAAGAAATTCTGAAAAGAAATTGGAAATTTGAAAGCATAAGAGAAGAAACTGAGCCAGAAGATAGTAACAGTGAGCAACCAAGTACAAGTTGTGGTAAAAATCCTTCGGAGATAATATTAATAGATGAAGAAGGGAGAGTTTCAAACAGAAAATTAGAAAATTCGGAAGATCCCCGAGGAGCAATAGGGACAAATAGTCAAACAAAAGAACAGGGAAATTTAGAAGCAGAGAGACTGACAAATTCGGAAGAACCTCGAGGAGGGACAGAAATAGGTGAACGAAGGAAGATAAGAAAAGAACCACAAGTAGAGGAAGAAAATGAAATTATAAGTTTCAAAATAAGAGGCAATAACGAAAGAATTGAAACAGAGTCTGAAGAAAGTGGAGAAGAAAGAAACCAAAAACTAGAGTCCAGAAAAAGAAATTGGAAAACAGAAAGAGAGGAAAAAGGAAGTGAGGCAAAAAGGCCAAGAAAAGGAGACAATTGGCCCAACGAAGTAAGAAAATTAAGATACAGAATCATAAGGTTAGATGGGAAAAGTGCTGAACAAGTGAATGAAATAACAAGTCAGAAAGAGCAAGAAAAACAAGGTGGAAAACACTTGCAGAAAACGAAAAGAGTAAAGAAGGTAAATCCGAAGTATAGATCGCCTGAATGGTTGTATCTTGCTTTGACTGATAACAAAGAAGAAAAGAACACTCACGAGAACCCAGAACAAAGAAACCTAATGGGTGAAGGTGAGGTGCAACAAACCTGAAGAAGTTTAAACAGTTTCTACCGGACTTGACAAAACACTGGATCTGACGAATTTCTACCGGATATGACAAAGAAAGAATTCTGAAAAAGAATTAAAAGAAAGTACCAAGCAAAGACAAAACATTGGAGTACAGAGTGGCAAATACGTCATTCCTGAGGTGTAGTGACACAATTTTCTGGAAAACAAATAAATAAGGTTATAAAGCAAATGGAGAATACTAGAGATAGAAAATGTAAATGTGAGTTTTTAAGTAGATGGTGTAAGATGTGCTGCTTTTGTACAGGATTATTAATGACAGTTTGGGTGGTTTTAGCAATCACTATTCCAATTAGTTTAGCTGTAGTAGAAACTTCTAATAACACCGAGAAAGAAAAAGGAGCTAACACTCAAGAACCAGTTATATTTAAAAGTAGTGCAGAATTACACAAAGACAAATCAATAACAGATTTTTCTAAAAATGTTTTTACTAAATTATTATATGAGTATGTCGAAACAATGGATGTAAGAGATTGCTATGTTTGTATGCAGTTGCCTGCATCTGTAGCAGAGGGTGTGACTTATCATCACCTCCCTTTGACGTATGGAATAACATGTAGTGTCTTAGCAAGTTTATTTTATAAAACAGGTAGATTAGAATATTATTACACTGACAAAGATAAGATTTTTGCGAAAGTTTCTGTAGTTCCCGAGCTAAACAAAATAAAAGAGGGAAAAACGTTTGGTGAATATTTTCTAGAAGATAAGATTTTAACATTAGATAATATAATTAGGTACAACCTTACCTGTGAGTTAAAGAAGGAAGAAAAAGTTTTTTTAGAGATGGTTGAAGAGAGAAGAGTGAAATTTCAAAGAAAAGTGATAGAAGAGACAAAAACACCTCTTTGGGCGTTTGAGGAAGACAATCATGACAAGAAAAAGACAAATGCAGCTATCACTCTGGATTGGCCCCAACAGGGAAGGTTGTGCATTAGAAGAAATAAGACAAGATATGACAATTATTTTGTGGGTTCCAGTATTTGCCATGACAATTATCAAATTTTAGGTGGATGGGGATTCAAAGGGGGAAAAGATCCAATATTTCCAGGGATCTATTATGTTTGCGGTAATAGGGCTTATTACAGGTTACCGGACCATTGGTATGGGTCATGTTATTTAGGCCTGGTTTTTCCTAAGATTTTCCATATGGACAGAAAAGAAAAAGGAACACACAGAATGATAAACACCTTTACACGTAGAAAAAGGGAAAGTTTTTCAGAAATAGTAGGTGATATTTTTGGCGCATTGATACCAGCAGTGGGAATATCTTTGAATGCATTTAGAATTCGGAAATTATCCACAGTGGTAGATCGTTTATCTACAGATACTGCTGGAGGGTTCTTGATGGTAAATACCGAGATGGTTGCCATGAGAGCTATGGTGATGCAAAATCGACTTGCCCTTGACATTCTTTTGGCAAAAGAGGGCGGAGTCTGTGGAATGCTGAAAGTCCAACATTGTTGCACTTACATTCCAGATAAAAGTGAAAATATACAGAAGTATATAACAAATATTACAAGTTTGCACAAAGAACTTGTTCCACTGGAGGTTGAAAGTGCATGTGGAAAACTTGGTAAAGGGTTTTCTTCAGTAATAAATTGGTTAACAAGAATGAGTGGATTAATAATAGGGAAAGTTATAATAATAGCAACCATGATAATATTAATAATATTAATACTGAAGCTTGTAACCACATGTATAAAGAGAAGGAGAAGACAAAATAAAATAGAAAAAGAAAACATGATAAACAAGGAGAGAGAGAGAGAGAAATGGGTGAAATAGAGTTAGAAGAAATAAAAGAGAACATGTACAAGAAGACGAAGAGACAAGTTGAAAGGGATACAGTTGTGTAAACTAACAAAAGCAAACGGATAAAAGATATATGCTGTCTGAAAGAATTGTATAACTTGGGTTTTGTGGTGATATTAAAAATCACCAAAGGGGGAGTTGATGGAGCAGGGTAAATGAAATTTTTTAACCTCCTAATATTTTTCGTAAAATAATTAATAAACATGTTCGTTTAAGTAAATAACCAACAATGTATGTTACATGTAAAGGGTTAAAGGTAACACGCTATTTTGTGTGCAAAATAATCAACTTATAATTGTTTACGTGTTTAACATAACATAATATTTGCGTACTAATAAAATAATAAACGCATGATCTGTGCTTTTTAAATAAAACGTGTGGTTGCAAAATAAAGCGATGGTAAGTAAGGGACGGCTTTATATGTTGCTATTTGCTAGGTAATACCTAATTGGGGTACTTAGGAAGACGGGAGGGAAACGAAAGGGTTTATATTCTTTATTTTAACAATATTTTGTTTCTCTTTGAAAATAGTGCGCTTAGGCCTGTTGAGCAGCGATATAAAATGGCCGCCATTTGCTAGAGTACGCATGAGCAGGAAACCATGTGGTAGAGGAGAAAGGCTGGGGAAAAGGATGATCACGTGTTCGTGCTGAGAGGCTAAGATGGAAGTATGGTCAAGGCTATTGTGACCTTTCTGAGCAGATGTGTGCCAAGATGATCAGCAAGAAGCGTGAGAAGTCAAACTGAATAAATGGACGGAACTGTTAAATCTAAAAAGTAGCAGAAAAAGATACAAATTGGACTGATCGAAGCGGATGAGCAATGTCATGAACTGTGGGAAACGATGCAAGCATGGACATTCCACAAGGAACTGGTTAAGACAAGGAAGTTTGATTAAAATGTATATGGGCCTGAGTGGACCAATGAGAAAGAATCACGCCATGAAGATGCAACATTTTATTCAGTAAGCTAGAATTAGGGTATAAGAAGACCTACTCTTGGTGGGAGGGGTTAGATGCTGGAAAGTGAGTTGCTGGAGAGTGAGATGCTGGAGAAGTTAGATGCTGTAGATGGGAGAAGTTGCGGATGCTGATGCTGACGAGCTGATGCTGCTATTTTTATTTTCCAGTTGAGTATAAGATGCTGCTTTAGGAGAACTTTTTTTCCTGATAGATTTTTCATTTAGAACTATTAGATTTTTCCAAGACAGATAGATTGATCTTTTAGAGTTCTTACTATGATAACCTTATTTTTCCGTCTAATAGATATGCATTGCAATTTCAATTTATTCTTATATTGATGATAAATGTAATAATTTGAATAATAAGCTTAACCTCATTTCTTGCATCAAAACTTTATATAAACTTTATTATTCTTTAAACAAATGACTCAGTGATTCTTTAGCTCAATGATTAAGGTAAATTGATAAAGAGTTTATTGTGATTGAGCTGGTCTTAATCACCATCAACTGATTCCTACTAGTTGGTCCATCGACCAATGAGCGGAATACCTTAAAAGCAAATGAGAAACATTATGTCATGTTAAAGAGGTATCCCGTCTCTTTCCAGCGAATCGTTTTCTCCTAGGTTAAGGATGGAGGAAATCCAGGGAATAAATGAGTAAGTGAATGTATGTGCGGTGTTATGGGCCCCACCGTCATATGGATATAGTTTGTGTGTTGGAGGAATAGTTGCACCTGGATGACCGAAGCATATAGGAGAATAATTTTTATTGTTAGCGCTGGATCACCTGTTTGGTCAATCGGAATTCAGCGTGGGGACACTCCGAATTGGAGTAACCAGGCGCTCTATAAAATGCTAACATAACATAACATAAGATGGTAGCCAAAGTTTTCCTTAGGAGTCCACCACTAGCACCGCTTAATGCTGGCTTGCTGAATACCAAGGGAGCCTGGTCTCGATTCCATCTCTTAACTCTTTCTTCCATCAACCTACACTTCCCGACTCTTTATCTCAACTGTTGGTTCTTTTTCATACCAGTTAGCGTCTTCTTTTTCATTTTCTCCCCGTTTCCCATATCGGTGTTCCTCCTCTGCCACTGTTTGACTATTTTCTCTTCCTCCTTTTTTTGCTCTCATATTCTGTGACAAAGCCTGATAATGAAAAACATAAGCCCAGTCCCCAAAAATGAGAGCCCACTGACAATCACCAGTCTAAAACAAGCACTATGAATCCTTTGTCTCTGTCCCAGCTGCTGATATCAGCATACAACTCAATACCACATCACTACCCCAAGCAGCAACAGCAACAAGTCACCGAGAAGCTACTCACTGTACAGGCGCCCCCAGCCGCTGATGTAACAGGAGTAATTGTTGGAGAGGAGTTCTCCTGCTGGAGCCAGGCACCCGAGCACCACCTTGTCATTCAGAACAGCGTTTTCGGACAGCTTCATCATGGCGAGGTCATTGCTAGAAGAGGAATGAACAAGCCTCCAATCACTGGTGCGATCTGACAGCAGGAAAGTGCTGACTGGATCCGTTTCCACCCCATTTCCTGTGCAGTTTATGGAGACAATCATTTAAAATGGCGGTATCTCCCCATTCTGTGTACCAACAGAAAATGGGTGAGGTGGAAGATTCTCCTCCGATAGGAGACTGGAGAGAGGATCACGTGAAAAGGAACAAGAAATATTTACAGATGGATTATCGCCATAAAATGAATCTAAAATAATTCAAACAATTTAAAAAGAGAGACATTCAGGTATCAGAAATTAGTTCCCAGATAGATTTCCTCTTCAGATTTTCAGATACAGGTGTTAAGCAGGGGGAAACACTTTTGTATTGTCCTGTGGTTGCACTTATATAGCGCCTTATACTCCTGACGAGGCGCTGAAGAACATTGTCTGAGGGGAAGGACCGTGCCTTGTGGGATGGGCTTGGTTGGAAGAGTGCTGAATTACAGCACTGCCTTTTTGGGGTAGCTTTTGTGTTGTGTGTAGTATGCAGGATCGTTTGACTCAACATGGGACTCCCTTCGTCTCCTTGTGCCACGTCATTTGGTTGTATGTCAGAATATCGTTAGCAAAAAAATCGTCTCACAGACACATTGGGGTCGATTCCGATTCGGGCCGGAAATTTCTCCGACCGAGCCGGACCCGGAGAGATTTCCGACCGAATCGGACCCGTGCAGTCCGACCGAACGAGTACGATGCGTCCGTATGTTATCGGACTCGAGTCGGTCGGACTCCCATTGAAGTCAATGGGAGCCGGTCGTACAACGCGTACGCGGGCTCCCATTGACTCAATGGGTGCGAGTCGGACAAGGGCGCCCCCTACAGCGGGTACGCGGCGAGCGATTCGCGCCGTACACGCACAGGTAGGGGGACCCATGGGTCCCCCTGTGTGCGACTCGCGCGGCTACGCGTACAGGTGGGTCCAACACGGACCCCCAAAGTACGGCTCCGACAGCTCTTACGAGCCGGAGTGCGCGGCTCGGTCGGACTGCTCGCGGCGCGCATCGTACTTACCCGGCCGGGAAACGTCTCCATTGCGCGGTGCGAGTCGGAGTCCGAGCGGAGTCGGTCGGAGCGGTTCGAGCCGGGAGCGAGTCGGTCGGAGCGGTCGGGACGCCCGGACGAGTCGGTCGGAGATTTCGCATCGTACTCGCTCGGCCGGACCCGTGTACGGTTCGGTCGGGAAACAGGGCTCCGAATCGGATCCGGTAAAGCCGAATCCGATTCGGAGCCCTACCGGCCGAGATCGGAATCGGCCCCATCGTGTCCTAAATATGGATCAGAAAAATATTGTCCTACTGGTGTAGATTTCTATTATTAACTCAAATATTTAGGCTACAGTAATTCTGTCAGATGATATTTTGGTTCTGATATTCCAGTACAATTCCCTCCAAGATAAAGTGGTCCACTACATTCTTTTTTACAGTACCATTAGCTTAAAAATGGCGGACTAGTCTACAATACTTTGGGGCCTATTTATTGACCCGGTTTGCGTCACTCTTGCAC
This sequence comes from Calotriton arnoldi, assembly GCA_963921515.1. Classification (NCBI taxonomy): domain Eukaryota; kingdom Metazoa; phylum Chordata; class Amphibia; order Caudata; family Salamandridae; genus Calotriton; species Calotriton arnoldi. The sequence goes on along the minus strand of CAWUFW010004413.1, from coordinate 1,276,979 downwards.
CACGCAATGTGGTGCAAAGAGCAACACAAACCATAAGTCAGATTTTTGAAGTCACACAAAGCCACTTTGCGTAGCTCCGAGTGGCTTCAAAAAGCTGAAGTAACGCAACGCAGCAAAAATAGCTGTGTTGCGTTACTCTGCCCTGGGAAGGCGTTCCATGGGCGTTACGTGGGTGTTCCCACACAACTCCCATGGATTTTGACTCATCCCCAGATTTACAAGAACTTGTAAACCTGGTAATGTGACAAAATCTTACACCTTCCCTGGGGAGGTGTAATGAGAAGAAATATCTCTATTTCCCCTAGTTTCTTCCTCTTCCTATATGTGCTGCATTCTGCAGCACACGTGGAAAGAGGAATATGCCTTCCAAGACTGTTTTTGTGCAGGAAGATTACCCTTACTGCACAAAAACAATCCGGCATGCAACACAGGCACCCTTTCCCCATGGTGCAAGGGGGCCTGTGTTGGTGCTAGGCTGCCAAAAGGGTGCATGTGCAAGGGAAAGGTAATGAATGTGCCGTGTTGCCTGAAATAAGGTGCATTCTTGCCCTTGCCCAGCCACGCAGTGCAGCGCAGCAAGGTGACATGCTGTGCTGCACTGCGTCACAATCTCATAAATTAGCCCCTTTGTTTTCATATAGCACTAAAATATCATATGGTACTACTACCCAGTTTATGGTCCTAAACTTTCTGTCATTGGAAGGATGGGAGGCTCAGTCCGTCTTGCAAAAGATTGTAAGGCATGGCCTCCTGAACACCACATTTATGTAGCCACCCGGTGTCCACCTTACTGAGCCATCCTTCTGGTTTAACTACATCTCGGCTACACATTGGCCTCATTGGGACCTCACCAGTCCTCGTCTCGTCATGAAGATGCTGGACCAATAGATTGCAACAGAAAGAAAGGGGCCTCCTGAAGCCGAGGAAGTAGAGATCCTGCTCTTCTACGAGACAACAACTAAAGAAAGATTAGAAAAAAGCACAAAACAGAAAATGCAGTGCCTACTCAAGACAAGTGATGCCGACTAGAAGTACCAGAAACTGTGAGGAAAGTACTACTTGTAGAAGGCACAGCAGTTCCGCTTAAAGGGAGCAGAAACTTTGAGCGCGAGCAACAACCCTCAGGTGCAGCACTAACTACCTACAGGATGATCAGCAACTTCCTCTAGGTGGGACCACATTTACCTATACGAGGGACAACAACTGTCGATAAGAGTCAGAAACTATCCAGAAGGCAGGGAGCTACTACCCAAAGGTAAGGAGTGGGAAGCAGCTACTCACAGAAGGGGTGACGCAAACCCGTAGGAAAGCAAATACTCTAATGAGAGGGAGACTTAGCAATTACAAAACGGAAACAACAACAAGCAGAGAAGGGCCATCAACTGGCACAGAGACTACCCAAAAAGAGAGGTAGCAAACACCCAAAGAAGATGCAGCCTCTACCCTCGGAAATAGCAGTAGCTAAACCTAAGAGGGCTAGAAATTACCCATTGAATTGCAGCACTTACCTACAAGAAAGCATAGCAAAAACCCAGAAGAGAGGCATCTACAACCCAATACAAAGACAGTAACTCACAAGAGGAGAATCAGAAACCACCTAGAGGAGTGGTAGCAACTATCAATAGACGAGGCAGCAATATCACTTATGAGAGGGAGCAAATTACAAGAATTACGAGAAGTAAAGACAAACACAAACATTACTGCCAAAAAAAAGGCTAAATCTATATAGAGTTGATGCAGCATGCATCTAATGAAAGGAAAGGAAGAGGCACCAACTATCTGTGGTACAGGTAATAATAAGCCATAGGGTAGGCAGTCACTACCCCTAGGTAAGCAGGACCTACACAGAACAGAGGCAGCAACTACCCAGAGGAGATGCAGCATTTTCCCAGAAGGGAGGCAGCAACTACCCATAGGAGATGCAGCAACTACCCAGAAAAAAGGCAGCAAATGCCCAAAGCATAGGCAGTAATTGCCCATAGGTGGTGCAACTTGCGCTTTAGGAGGCAGATCGTATGGAGGGGATAGGCAGTAACTATTCACAGAATACTCAGCAACCTCTTTGTAGAGTGGGAGCAACTATCCAAGGCACAGACAGCACTGGAAGGGAGGGATAAACCACTCTCTAGAAGGAAACACTACCAAAAGTGAACATCTGTTCAGAAGAGACAGCAACTTCAAATGTAAAATGCAGCTTCAAACCAGATAAAGAGGCATAGGCTACCGAGAGAGGAACCAATTTCCCAAAGAAAAGGCAACAACTATTGCCCAAAGAGGAGGTGGCACTGTCAGAAAAGACCCATAAAAAAGGTTGCAAACTCCCACCTGAATAATCAACCAATACCCCCCAAAGAGGCATAGCCCCACCAAAGGACCTAGAACTATTGCAAGCGAAGCAACCCCTGGTTTAGCGATGGCTTCAAACCACAGCTGCCAATCCCTACACCCATGGAACTGACAAAACCCTCACAAAGACACAACGCCATTGCAGGTCAAACAGACCCTGTTAGTATATTATAACATAACATTTACCACAGCACTGGCAGCTCCCCCGCAAGAAGAAAAGTTTCAATGAAGGTGGAGCACATCCTGCTAACATAGTATAACTTAACATTTACCACAGCATTGACAGCACCCTCACAAGGAGAGGGTCTCACTGAAGGCAGAGCAGAACCTCTTCTTGTGACTGCGCCCAACCGCAGCATCAGACCTGTTGGACTTGGCCCTTTTTGGCAGGTTCACCCCTAAACCTTTTGCCTTGTATGTTAGTAGTTTTAAGTCTCTGGGCACTTTAGCACTGTGGTCCAGTGTAAAGTGCGTGCGCGCTGAGTGCGTGTGGTGAGATTGGCCTGCCCTCCCATAGGAATGCATGGGGGATATGTGTGTCCATGGTAATTCCTGGTATGAGGGGAGTGCAGGGTCGAGTTTAGTATGTGCGAACTCGTGAGAAAAAATGCTGTGCAATGGTGTGCGCAGATTTATTATAACTAGTGTAGAAATGCCACTTCTAGAAGTTGGCATTTCTGTGTGCTCTGTGTCTGCCTGCCTGATGTGAATTGCATGTCTGGCTTTGTGAGTGACAGGGGCTGGGAGGTGTGTGTGGCTCCAGGAGGGGCAGGGTGAGTCAGCGCAGGGCTGAATGGAGAGATCTCCATGTAGATGGGTGGGAGGAGTTGCACCTGGGACCTGAATAGGGCTGTGCCTTCCCTCTACAATGCTGGCTCCACCTCCTGTGGTGCGTCTGATGTCCCTAGCCTACACGATGAAAAGGAGAGAGGAGCTGAGCAAAACAAAGTGCTCCAAAGCTCCCCTAAACCAGTTCTGACTGATATCCCCCAAGCCCTGCACCTTTAGACAAAGGGATTTGGTGTATAAAAGAAGGGGCTGTGACCCCAGAAAGATGTTCAGTTCCTGGTCTGTTCCTGACGGAGGGGGGGCTTGCTGCTGGTGGGGCCCAGGAGGGACCGCCATGGGGGCTGCCTCCCTGCTGGAGGGCCCTGTGTGCTGGCCCCTGGGCCCTGCATTGCCCCTTCCTTCCTAAAAGACCTCTTTGCTGGGAGCTTCCTTTGCTCCATCTCTTTGCCCCAGGACTTCTTGTGCTCTGTTGCACCCTGGGAGCGCTATCTGTGGATTTTCCCCCAGGAGAGGGAGAGCCTGGGGGCTGCGCCGCGCTGCAGCCCCCTTCAGAGGGAATCCCGAGCGTAGGGATTCCCCCGTGACACCTGCAATACGGGTGCCCACCCCGCATGGCCGCCGTGCTTATTTTTATTTAAACTGCGCGGGTGCCTACCCCGCGACTTTGCCCTTAATTACCGCGGGTGCCCACCCCGCTGGATATTCTCAATCTCGAGGGAGCCTACCCCTCGTTTGCCCCAAAGAGAAGAATCACCGCTGCGGCCCGTGCGGCCAAACCGGAAGTCAGGCACCTCCTGCCCGTGACGTGGGCGGGGCCTGAAATCCGGCCGGAAGAGAAGGAGGCAGCCTGGAGCCTTGCTGGCTCCATACTGAAGTCCCGGTCCCGAGATGGGGGACCGGGTGAAGTGTGGCGCCTGGTGATGCGGGGCTCTCATGAATGGAGAGAGCCCCGCAAGCGCCGCAGCCTGTTTCCCGCGGAGGGGGGCGCGAGGCACATTGCCGGTGCCTGCCCCCGCCGCGTTCAACGAGAGGAGCCCCCCCCCCCGCATAGCCCGGTGAGTAAGGGCTGAGGGGGGAACCTGGCCGCATTTTCGCTCCCGCACCACGAGGGAGCATAGCTTGCTTTTCGGTGCCAGTGCGAGGCCCGAGTCAGAGCAGCCCCGTCTAGCAGCGGGCCGCTCCAACGATGTGGCCATGGTTGTTTAAAGGGCCAGAGAGGCCCGTGAGCATTTTGTTAGTGCCCACAGTGTGTGGCTGATCTTCACAGCGGCGCCGCAGTTGCGGGCCGCTGCAACGAGGGGGCATCATTATTCCAGAGCCTAGATGGCTCCAGCGTTTGGGGGCATATCTATTTCCTGATCCCCAGCTGCGCCGCACCAGCGCGGGCAGCTACAACGTTTTTGCGCAATTCTTGAGGAAGTCCCTGAGAGGGACAGAAGTGGCACAGAGGTGCCAGGTCTTCCCCATTGTTCCCAGCTGCGCAGCAAGTAGTGCCAGCTGCACCGTTTAGGCGCACAGTTCTTTTGGGATCTTGTGAAGTCAGGAGTGAGATGCACTCCTTTGCCCTGTACTTTCCCAGCTGCCCAGCAAGTAGTGGGCAGCTGCCACGTTTAGGTTGGCGCAGTGGCGCACCCTTGACTTTCGCTGCATTGGCAGCAGCCCTGACTCTTTGGACATAGGGCATTTGAGCCCCTTGTGAGATGGCCAGTTGGCCAAGGGGACTGCTAGGTTTATAGGGCGCCAGGTCCTAATGTGATTTGTGTGTTAGTGAGCTTCTTTCCTTGGATTTATAGGCTAATGTGATTTATACCTCTGCTATGGTTCTTTCTACTATGAGGTTATGTGCTACTGTGAGTATGTGGTGCTAGGAAATGTAATGCATGTAGTATGTTTTACGCACCCTGTTTTGGTTACCTCTAAAATGTGGTTTTTATGCTTGTGAGGTTATTACTTCCTAATGCGTTTAGGTTGTGAGTTATTTTCCCCTGAGATTATTTCCTAATGTGATTTATACTTGGGAGGTTATTGTCTAATGCGTTTAGACTGGAGAGATAATTGCATAATGTGTTTATGCTGGTGAGGTTGGCGCATAAGGTTTTGCGCCTAATGTGATGCTGTGCATAATGTGGTTTATGTTACAGGCTGATGCTAAGTACAGTGATTACCAGTGTTTACTGGTTGTACGGTTATGATCTGTTTTACTTTTACTAAGTTCACTTTCTGATGGTTCTGACAGTGGTCCAAATGGCCCTGTCATGTGTAAATAATTCCCTTGTAAATATGACCTAGTGTCAGGTGGCACCATGTATATTGTGTGAGTACTATTCTAATGTGTTATGAGAATACAAAGGCTATTTTTGATATAACCTTGTGTGGAGTTCCTTTTGTAGTGTGCCTGGTATGTTGTTGCTGTGCGCGTGCGCAAACACTTTACACATTGCCTCCGGGATAAGCCGGACTGCTCGTGCCAAGCTACCAAGGGGGTGAGCAGGGGTTATCTTTGGCGTGTAACTCCCTCGCCCTGACTAGAGTGGTGGTCTCTGCCTGGCTTTGGCGCAAGCCTTAGCCAACCAGAGATCCCATTTCTAACAAGACCCTTGCCACTGCAGTACCTTCACCACCCTTCCAGCCCCACGGCTGGTGAAGGAGACCCTCCCAGTCAGAAACACTTACCCACAAGAGAGGCAGTTGGAGTTCCACTGAGGATGAACAACAATCTTGCTGACGGCAATGCGCTGCTCTGGGCCTTCCTCCACATCCCGGTTGTGCTCTCCGACCACTACCTGGTACGTACGCCCGGACCTAAGAGAGATTCATTCAGAATTACAATAGCCTAGAAACGACCTACTGCTGGCTCATGTCCAGCCAATGACTTGGTGTACAAAAATATTTGTTGAGTGCCCCCTGGCCTTTTCCCCCAGTGCCTCTGATTACATGTACAGACCCCAGCTGGGACTAAGACGGAGGTGTGATGAGACTGCAAAAGACAACAACCAGATTCCACTCCTCCATTGCGGGAAGTAGCTGTTGGCCATTCTCAATAATTATTTGGAAATACTGTACATGACCAAGAGGAGGCTGAACCTCATGTCATATGTCTGCTACGGTAGTTCAACCAACAGGAAGTACAGTAGAAGCGTGACATGATAACTGGTTGGGCCACGCCCAATCCATGCTTGAATGACATCTACACAGAAAAGCTATGGGCCTCTTCTTTCACCAAAGTACCCTTTCCAGCTTTGTATGCTAGCGGGTATCTCGATTCCTGAAGGACACACCCAATCCAGCCACTTCCTGTAGGCAAATAGCACGTGACTATCACTTCAAAATTCCTTCTGAGAGGACCACACGGCCTTGAAGGGGGATTAAAAACTGCAGCACCCACCTTCAGAAAAAAAGTCAGAAAATGCTATTCTGATCTCAGAAGAACAGCCCATCAAACAGATACAGGAGTTTCAAATGTACTATTTGGATTAGGGAGGCCTAAGCCAGTCTGCTACACATGAACTTTGCACGAACCATGCATTATGTACCTATATGAAGCTATACATAGGTGCATTATGAACGTACGAGACACAGTGTCCAGCTGTCAAGATCCAGTTGGGTGCAACAAGGGTCCCTCCACAGGTGTGATGGTAGGCACCACCGCTCAGATACTGCAGGGAAATCTGTAAGGATGAAAACCAGGAAAGTTTAGGTATCTAAATCAACATGCAGTCGAAAACACTGAGCTACAGAATGACTGCCCAAAACAGACTATGAGCAGTTCAATATGCACTGATCCCAAGATGAAGCAACTTTAGTTTGGAAGTGCCCTCTCTACAGAGCAGGGTTCTGTTCAAATGAACTATTTGATATGTCAGACAATCAACATTATGGCAAGTAAATCAATTGGGTGGGTGAATCATGTTTCAAGCGGTGAGTGCTTCACAACTTCCATATTTAATGCAGTTGTCTCTCAAGCCCCCTATGAAGCAGCTTCAAATAAAGTTAATCTCTAAACTGCATGACAGATATTTTAAGACACTTGTTGGTCCAGGCTAAGAGTGCTCCTGAAAAACCAGAGTCAGATGAGATCTGGGAGAAATTTGGTGGAGGATTAAGTGTCCAGAGAGAACTTGGTGAGATGGGAAGCATTGATAGCCATGTCGTTTCAAAAGACCTAGTAGAATCACGCACACTAAGGGTCCCAAATGAGCGCCCCATTATTTAGGTATATTACTCTTAATTGTAAGATTGCGGAATCCTGGTTATGGTCAATTGTAAGAGCGATCGCGGTAAGAGAAGTCGAACTTCCTTTACATGGAGTTCATTATTTATTTCCTAAGGGGACATTTTTTTTCAAAGTTAAATATGAATCATCTGTCCCTGTGTTTCAAACAGCAAGATCTTCTGCCTTTTAACCAAGTGAGCTTCTAACCAGCGATGAGTAGTAGATCACATATTTTGTACTGATGCACTAAACCTGAAGTTCCATGAGTAGAGAAAGCAAGCAACTCCTGCTGCCTTGTGGATTTAGAGGCTGCTTTTGTTAAAGCGGATGATCGGTATTTTGGTATAATGAAAAATCGCAGCATTGATCTTGGGGTATTGTCATCAGTGAAATTATGGCTTTGTGTTGGGTAGATTAATAGTAGATCACTCATCTAAAATGGAGCACCTAATGGTTTCATTCAGGGCTACTTACCTGATCCACCAGCAGCCTTGCTAGGGGCGATTCCATTTAATCTGAAAATCAATAATCTGACCACACATTAATTAATGGATGCTGACAATTGAGTATTGATGGATAGGAATGTCATAACTTTTCAGGTGAAATTCATCAATTTTGAGCAATGTTGTGACACCACATGTTTTGTACTATGATTAATATTAGCCGTGTCTCCATTTTGATCTTGGGCCACAATAAGATGAGATAGTCATTGTGGTTTAAGGATGTAAAAGAAGTTGTAGTATCACAAAGTTGCCATGTTATCTGAGCCTTAGATTCTGTAGGTCTTCGGGCTAGGTTTCTCATTTTGGAAATAATAAAACAAATTTGAAAGCAGTGACCAGGGAACTAGTTACCTTAACCGGAAACATGGCAGGCATTTTAATCTGTCACTTCATAGAGCCTTCCTCAGAAGGTTAGTCCCAGCTGTAGTCCATGGCTTACCGGTGTTGGCAACAGAGGCCCTTACAGTGCTTAGCCGACTGGAGGAATTTTTCTGGAGGTGGACTTTAATGATTCCGCCTGCGATTCCAATGGAAAGGACTCTTTTTGTATTGATTTAGATGGGACTAATACCATAAGTGTAAGTCACTTTGTTCAAATATTGGTCTTAAAAACAGCATCTCCAGGGCCCACTGGAAACATTCCTTGCTAATTAATTGGACAATGCAAATGATTCTGTTATCAAGCCTCTCCGAAGCAAGCAAATTTAGACAGTTATTTATTTATGTAGCATATTTTTATAGTGCCTAACTAGCCTCACGGGCAGTGGAGAGTTTTACAATTAACATCAAATACAATGACAGTTAAGTTGAAAATATTCACTTGCCGTATTGATAGCCGCCAGATACATTGTCCATTGCAAGAATCAAAATAGAAGTTTTTGTGGGAATCATCAGTTGGGATGCAAACAGAACAATAGCGGGCTAGCGTACACCTTTGTTGAAGCAAAGAGGGCACATAAGGTGTATAGGACATCACCTTTGTAGAGTCATAAAACCTTTTTTGCTTTTTGAATTAAATAAATCACGAATGGGTTTGCTGTATAATCTACTGCCTGAGCATTGACAAAGCAGAAATGTAGATGTGAGCTTACCCGTTTAGACAGAATGGAGCTTATAATGTTAACGGGCCAATCCTCATAGATTTTATAAAGTTCCTTCACAAAAAATAAATTGTGATGAAAATAAGAAAATGCATTGTAGATGTTTTAGAAGGTGATAATTTATTGATATTGTAAAATGAATGTGATGATTTAGTGTACAGGGAACGTATTTAAAATAATTTTAATCAACCCAAGTCTAAAGTAATGAGGAACTCTATTATTATTGTAGCAAGTTTAACGTATTGTGAACATTGTGAATACTATGTTGCCATCCAATAATGATATACTAAATATTGAGACCTATGTTAATGTATCACATTCTGTGAGGATGTTATTGTTTAGAGTGATCAAAACTTATTGTTGTGTTCAAAAGAGACTGCATCAAAACTTTGAACATAACATTTCTAAAAATAACAAGTCTCAATTATTAGTTCAAAAACTAAATTCTTTGTAAAAAAAGACCAATTCTTAAAATGTTTGTTCCCAAAATATATTGAACTAAGGACAGAGAAAGGGGTGAAGCAATTAAGAGTTATGGTTTAAGGATCTAAAATATAAGGTACAGTGTTTAAGAACATTGGGTTAGGGATACTGGGTTAAGGGTATAAGATAAAATGTTTAAAGAATGGGGTATAGGAGTAAGGTTAACGGTTAGGGGTTATGGCTAAATGCTTCAGAGCTAAGGATCGAAGGTTGGAATTATAGGGTAAAAGGTTGGGGTATAGGCTTACAGTTTGAGGTTGGGTGTATAGAGTTAAAAGCTTAAGGGTTAGGGGTAAAGGGTGTAAGGCATAAAGGGTATGGGTTTGGGATTTGGCATAAAGAATTAAGAGATTGATTTATAGTGTTAAGGGTTTGGGATGTAGGCGTGAGGGAACCTAGTAGTAGGGTTCATGACATAGGATTAGGGATACATAGTTAACAGCACAGGGTTTAGTTTATAAGATTAAGGTTAAAGAGCTAAATATAAAGGATTAGAGATACAGGGTTGAAAGTTAAGTGTGTGGGGTTTTGTGTTAAGGGTGTTGGCTATTGAGTGAGGCCCTATGATAAAGTTTGTTTAGTGTTACCATTGGAAATGTGTTTATTTTAATATATGTTAATTGTTAGTTATTTTAGTCTCTTAAAATAAAATAAAAATCTATGTGTTGATTTTCACAGAAAACTACACTTAATTCATAGCGGTGAAATACACTACAATCAGGAAGTGATAATTGAAAGCACTAGAAATGAACTGAGGCTATCGTTGAGTAAAATATTTTGCATTAACAAGTTACAACCAACCAAAAGCCTTTTTATGATGCCACGAGGACTTTGTGTGACGTAGCTATGACTTTTTTTATGCCCCTCGTGTTTTGTGTCATTTTTCCATTGCATTGTGGGGTAAGAGAGGACAATGTCTCCAGTCCTATTTGGAAATCTGGGGATGTTCTAGACAAAGTAGCCTGGGGCTGCAATAGGTATTTTCGCCTGTTTTTTTGTGCCACAGCTTTGCTTTGGAATTACAGAATGGGCCGCAAATGCTTGTGTGACTCCTTATAGATTATTCTTGTGCAGCATGTGCACTGATGTGATCCCATGTGGGCATTCCCTCATTTACATGGTCCATGCCCCCATACTGAGGGAATGCGTTTGCCAATGCTAGCCTGCAATGTTTTATGAATGAGGGCCCAATGGCAAAGAAGCCGATGGGAGGAGCACTGTTTTGGGGCCACATAGGATGTGGCGTACAGTTAGGGCACCCACTTGAGAACAACTTTTAGGAGGGGGCATAGTGGTCCCAGGTTCACCCAGGCATCCACCCACTGGTAAGGACAGCCATCTCCAACGATCACCTGTATAGGGGTTCCCTACCCCACCCTTCCAAACGAGGCCGGTTCCGAAGGCAGTGATAGGCACTGACGCGCTCTCACTTAGGCGCGCAACACCCATTGGGCTCACCGGGCTTCAGCCCCCCCCCCCCGTCGTGTGTGTCAGCCCGGGCTGAGACAGCTTCGCGGGCTGGCGACCGTCTAATTGCAGCCGCACCCAAGTACTTCACAGGTCTTTTAAAGACCATTTACTTGTTAATGAGGCTTTTGTTGTGTTTTCACCCCTTCTTAGAGCCACTCTGCCTATGGCTGGAAAAATTAGCCCCCCCCCCGAAATTTGGCTCTAGTTGCCCGCCTGCTCTCACTAGTGTAGGCACAACCTGTTAGGGTTCATACCTGTGCTAGGGAAAGTGCACTTTCATTTGGGATTGGTCACACTGTTTCTGCCTGCACCACACACAAACAGCTACTGCCGCACTATTGTGGAAAGTGCACAATAATAGTCGTACAGCCCATGGTCCGGTTCAAAACTGGGGGGCTTATTTACAAGCCCCTTGCGCCACCCGTACGTCACTTTTCCCATGTTAAAAATGACGCAAAAGTGGTGCAAGGGGCTTGTAAATCAGCCCCTGGATATTCAAGTCTTCAGCAGTAACGTGAAAGGAGCAGCACTGGTTTAAAAGCAGTATTTATCGCCTACTACACGGCGTGGTCTCTTACCTGCCAGGGCCAGCTGTAGGGTCTGGCATTCTCGCCGTTCACCACCCTGGTATTTGGCGAGTATGTGGGCACGCCGCACCCGTAGGCTGTGGAGAAAGAGCACAGTTAAAGTGTTGGGAGATGCCACTGAGAGCGTTTTGTTGACTGCAGGGAAGTAGAGCTAATTTCTACCACAAATGTAATATTTTAAAGACATGAGTAAGGTCTTACAAAATACTCCTCTGGAACAGAATTTTACAAAACAGAATACTCTCTTTGCAAATCTTGAATAAACAGCATAACCTAACGAGTCGAGAAATGTTAATTGCTTGAGAATAAGGAAATTCTTAAACTAATATTTCACCAAATACGTTGAGAAAATATCAAGAAATCCCTCCTCGTGCTTTAGGGGATATGTAGAAAAACTGATTTTCTAGGTATGAATATCAGAACTGTGAAACCTAGCGTTAATGAAAAGAACCTCATTCACTCTTAAGGCAAGAGAGGGAGATTTCAAGAAGATCAGTGAGAAATATTCACAAATGTGCAATAAAACCTTATTACAAGAGCAGCGTTAGTCCCGATGTAGGCGTTTTTCATCCCTCACAAAATTCACCAGATAAAAGAATTTTGTGTAGGAAAAAAATTGCACGTCAGAATGGGCAGAAACCTGAAATATTACGGCCTTATTTCGACCAGCAGAACTCGGAATAACACTGTAATACTGCGGCAGGGAAAAATTAAAATAATAATGATAAGCAATAAAAATAATATAGATTTTGGACTCTGTCGAGAACAGATATAACAAGGTAAAAATAGGACCATAATCAGGGCCACTAGAATTATGCAGCAGAGGAGGACCAAATTATGCGACAAGGTGGACCAAATTATGCTGCATGAAAAGGAAAATTATGCGACATATTGCGGCACATTTTTGTGATCGTATTATTTTATTATTTTGACATTTTACACCTGGTAGCAGAGTCTGGGAAAAGAGTTCACCTTATTAGGACCAAATTTAACACCCATATACAGCAATAAGCAACTGAAAGATGACCAGTCAACCTTTGCGAAAAGCCTTCTGGTGTGAAGGAACCCTAGTCACCATATTTTTTTTGCAACTTTGATCTTTGAGCTAGGAACATTTTTTTGTTGGTCAAATCTGCAGATTATTCAGCAGATGATGGATTATGCGGCAAATCCGGCAAATCCATAATTATGTGAAAATCGCCACGGCAGCAGAATCACATAATTACAGTGGCCCTGACTATAATTCATAGTTCATATAAAATAAATTGGAGAAGGTAGACCATCAGACTGTAGAACAGGCCATCAACTAGCCAAAAAACAGCCCTCATAGGAACCCCCTACTTAAGCAGCTTCAATAGGGGCTGCCACTGAGCCCCATGGGCTGATGAACTGGATTCCAGTAAAAATTAAAAGTGCTCACAAATAATACTGTTACCCAATACCATGGCAGGGCAATGTGGTAGGTAGGCTGATATGCACAGCAAAGGAAATAGAGAATGAATAGTGATGAAATGATGACAATGTAGGAAAATACAGAGGGGGAGACCAATAGAAAAGTAAGCATGAGCAAAAAATGTAAGTAAAACAGTAAAGATGAGAGAAAAGATGGGTCGAAAGAAAGAACAGGAGAATAAAGGAAGGAAATGTAAAAGGAAATAAGGAAGGAAAGGTGAACGAATGAATAGATGAAAAGGTGAAAGAATAGATAGAAGGGAGGTTAAAAGATTGGTGGAAGTGTAACAGTATTGATCTGTTAAAGGGTGAATTAATAGAATGACGAGGAATAGACCGGTGGGAAAGATTGAAAGGATGTGAAGGGTTGGAAGGATACATTCATGGATATACTGAAGGGTGGATGAGTAGATCATGTATGGATGGATGGATGAAAGAAAGATCAAAAGGTTAAGGTAACATTCCTATGGAGTGTTGGTGTGACTAGGCGCAGTGGTCTCCAACATTTTCTATAATAAGAGCTACTTAAGTTAAATGAAAATCATCAAGAGCTGCTAATATTATTCAGATTGTCAGGTGTCCTTACTCATGGTCCACTATGTGTACGTAACGGACTGTCTTCATTGTGATTAATTCACTGGCATATGCGTGATAGCAGTGCATCATTTCTAATAATAATAAATAAAAGCAGGGGTTCAAAGTTTTTGGGGAGTTTGCCATTCTCACTGCCGAATCACAAGGCTGTCCAGTCTGGATTCCACCTCATGCCTCATTGTTCCACCACCCTACCCATACTCTCTTACTCTTTGTTTTTCACTCCTGCTTTGTCTCTGTTTTCCTGTTTTTCTCTTCCACTCCCTTTGTCACTTTTCTGTATTTCTTTCTCTCGCTCAAGTCTTTCACATTTGTGCTGGTGCTCACCACGTGCGATGGCCTGTGTAAAACGTAGGGGCCTGTTTATGAGCCGGTGTGCGTCGCTCTTGCACCATGCTGCGTGGTGCAAGAGTGACACAAACCTTATATGTGATTTATGAAGCCAGGCAAGGCCACTTAGCGTGTCCCCGAGTGGCTCCGTACATGTGGAGTAAGGCAACGCAGCGCAAATTGCTGTGTTGCCTTACTCTGCCCTGGGAAGATGTTCCATGGGCATTGCATCTGTGTTCCCATGCAACTCACATGGTTTTTGACGCATTCCCAGATTGACCAGAAATGGTAGGCCTGTGAATGCGCCGAAATGGTAAGCTTTCTTAGGTAAGGGGTAATGAGGAGAAAAATCTTTATTTCTCCTTGTTACTACTTCTTTCTATGTGCGTTTCACACATAGAAAGAGGAATATGCCTCTCAGGATTGTTTTTGTGTAGGAAGGTGGCCCTTCCTGCACCAAAACAATCCTGTATGCAACGCAGGAACCCTTGCACCATGGTGGAAGGATGCCGCGTTGGCACTAAGCTGCCAAAAGGGCACCAGCGCAGGGGGAAAAGGCAGGAATGCCCCATATTACCTTTAGTTTCCAGGAACGCCACCCTTCCCGACCTGAAAATCCACAAAACTGTTGCAATGTCCCCTTGATTAAATCAGAACGCCTTTTGTACATATTTTAGTACATCTGCCCCTTAACAATTAAGGGGCTCGTGTACAAAGGTGTTTTGCAGTTGCAGATCCTGTAAATAGCAAAAATAGAGGGCATATAACCACAAAACCTTTTTACAGTGTATTAAAGGGTTTTTGTGAGTCAGATAATTCGTTCGAACTTGTAAAAGTTGAGATCCACTACAAATTGCAAATAGGAGGGTCATGAAAAGGGCATCCTCTCCTGTTTGCGATATGACATGAGAAGTAGCAATGGTTTGTGACCGAGGGGATTGCAAACCCTTGATCAATTACTGACCTTTATATGGTAACTGATTGTAAAGGGGAAAACGACGCACAGGGATAGCTTTCTCTTTGGGAATCGTGTCGCAGCCTCATGCTGTCCTCTGCCTGCTTCTCTCAATGTGTTTCCACATTTTTCTTTAAAGCAGTGCCTGCCCCTCTGATAAACAAAGGCTGCTTTAAAAATAGGCTTACCATTTGGGAGTGCATATGCAGGGATGAACGTCTGCTGTCCCATGCAGCCAATTATAGAGGATCAGAAATTACAATCTGCATAATAAACATTCATTAGGCAGGTCTTTTGTGCCTGCTCCCAAAATGGACAACTTGCTATGTGATATGTAGGTCACATCACAAATAACACTCCCATTCTCAAATCAGTCAGTGCGCAAATTGCACATCCCTGTTTTGCAAATAAAAATAGTACTTTGAGCCCTTTGTTCAGTAAAAATGAGCTTTAAGTTCACAGTGGATCCATTGGATCCATTTCCATGACCATGTATTTTACTCACTATGAGAAAGTTAATGCGGGAAACTAATAGACGCACACGGTTTGGTTCCTAAACTCCGTCAGCCTGGTACACTCACCGCTTGCGGCCAGAAGAACCGTAATGAGAAGCTGCATCATGTCTCCAGAAGTGTTCTAGGGACTGAGGCGGAGACCCTTAAATACTGCCCGCAATCGCCAGTGCTGGAAGCGAACCAAGCACAGTGAGGAACAGGTGTGGGAATACACGACTATATCAGGGACCAGGAGCCAAGGACACAGTAGCATTGGTGTACCTCCACCGACCGTCTGTGATAGAAGGCTTTCACAACAACCCTCCCTTTCCATCCCTATTCCTGTATCATGGTCACACGGATGAGAAATGCCCACCAATGTAGAAGCAGCAGCGGGGGACTGCATCACTTTCGGCCATATTCTAAGATCGCTGCATCCTCTTTCCTGAGAAAGGGTTTCCATTGGTATCACTTCCCCATTCTTCAATACAAACTGATTAAAAATCATAAGGGAGAATCTCTTTGCTATCGAAGATCAGTTAAAATAAACGGGGCAAATGTTAAGGTGAAATGTGCAGGATTCCTGAGACTACGGCCCTGATTTACAAAGATTTTGTGTCTGGTTTGTGTCACTTTTTGATGCAGACTCAAAATTCATTTTGGTTTTTACAAACCACGCAAATGTCGATTTGTGTTGCTTTGTAGGAAAAAAAAGGAATGCAAGGCAGTGCATTGTGCTGCCTTGCATTACTTTGCGTCAAGAAGGCATTCCGTGGTTGGTGCTTGGGCGTTCCTGTGCATCCACCATTGAGTTTGATGCAAATCCATATTTACAAAGAGTTGTAGATAAGGGTTTGTGCCAAAATGGTGCACCTGCCTGAGGCTGGTGTAATGAGGGGAAATATTTTATTTCTCCTCGTTATTTCCTCTTTCCATGTTTGCTGCATTCTGCAGTACACATACAAAGAGTAATTAGCCTCAAAGTATACATTTTTTGTAGAAAGGTACAACTTGCTGCAAAAAACCTATCTTGACTTGGAAGAAGCATTATCACAGCTCAACAACACTGAATGCTATAGGAAAAGCTCGCTTCAAAAATTGAGAAGCACCCAAGATAACTTTTTTGCCAAACTCTTAGCATGGAAAAGCGTGGGCTTACTTAGCTTGGAGGAATATAATTTTTTTTTAAACGAACACCCTACCATTCCGGTTATATATTTTATTCCGAACGTCCACAGGAACATGCTAAAACCACCAGGGAGGCCAATTATAGCAGCTTGTGATGTCCCACTTGAAAATATGTCAAAGTACATTGATTATTTTTTGCAGGAGCACGTGAAAAATCTTCAGTCATATGTACAAGACACAAGTGACTTTTTGGGCAAAATTGAAAATATACAGTGGTGCCCTGGGTATCTTTTAATAGCTCTTGATGTCACATCGCTCTACACGAGCATTAGACATAAAGATGGCATCAGAGCGGTTGAGCACTTCCTGAGTTATCGTCCACTTAAATATGCAACAAGATCACTACGTCTATGCACCGTAAGTCAACAGCAGGCAATACAGTACTGCATGCTACGAGTTCGCATCCTGTGCACCTTATACAAAGTATCCCGTATGGAGAAATGTTAAGGATAAGGAGGATATGCAGTGATGAGGCAGACTTAGCCGTAAAACAGGAAAGTAAGGAGCGCTTTTTAGCAAGAGGTTATAAAACTGAAACTATTTATGCTGCAATAGCAAAGTCTAGACCTCTTGCAATGTAACGGCAAACAAAAAGGCATAGACAACAAAAATTACAGTGATCAAACTAGTGAACCACAAGACTGATCTTAACATATACCAAGCAAGAAAAACAGCTTAGGGGTATAATTAAGCGTAATTGGCTAATCGTTTTAGATGACCCAGTGATAGGTCACCTTTTACCTAGAACACCAGCTATCACATACAGGAAGACTGCATCGATGGGAAATTCCCTAGTGAAGAGTAGCCCGGAGGATATACAAATAGGGACTTGGCTGACGGCTAGGAAAGGTTTTTTTAAGTGTTCAAGTTGTAAAGCCTGTATATATGGCACTAATAAAACCTCTTATCAGACAGCAGTTAGCAATAAAATGCAGGAGATCGATAAACACAACATGCAAAACTGATCACGTGGTTTACATATTGGAATGCAGCTGTAGCTTACAGTATGTAGGCAGTACCAAACTATCAGCGCATAAGAGGATCCTGCAGCATATAAGGGCCAGTGTAAATAATGATCCCAGTTATCCGGTGGCAAGGCATTTTAGACAATTCCACAACAGTGATCTTAAATATTTTAAATATTTTATAATCGATGCAGTACCAGTTCAAAAAAGAGGAGGTAACCGGGAGGAAACTCTTAGGCAGTTGGAAACAAGATATATACTAGAGTTGGATACAAAGCATCCGGGAGGCCTGAACACAAGTGAAGATCTTCATAAATATTTGTGAGAAAATGTTACAGTCTAGCAGGCCCCAAATGATTACTGATCTTAAACCCGGTTTTAAATAGCTATTGCAGAAATTAATCTTGAAATTATTGAGGAAATAGAGCTTCTTGCAAGAAATAGGGGTACTCCCTGTTTCAAATTTGAAAATACATTTGTAGTAGTGCCCAGAGCCGAACTACATCGGATGATCAACTGCTCCTTAGAGACCGCCACCTTCCTCGACGACTGGAAACACGCCGAAGTCAACCCCCTCCTGAAGAATCCCTCAGCAGATCCGACGGACCTCAACAACTTCAGGCCCATCTCCCTGCTTCCATTTGCAGCCAAGGTCATCGAAAAGGCCGTCAACATCCAGCTAGCAAACTTCATTGAAGCTAACAACGTCCTGGACATCTCCCAATCCGATTCCGAAGCAACCACAGCACCGAGACAACCCTACTCGCTGCCACAGACTACATCTGATCCTTCCTCGACCAGGGCGAACCGGCAGCCCTCATCCTCCTGGATCTCTCTGCTGCATTCGACACCATCTCCCACCGCACCCTAGCCACCAGACTCCACAACGCCATCATCCGCAGCAAGGCCCTCGACTGGATACGCTCCTTCCTCACCGGCAGAACTCAGCGAGTCATACTCCCTCCCTATCTCTCAGAACCGACAGAGACCAACTGTGGAGTGCCCCAATGCTCCTCCCTCAGGCCCACCCTCTTCAACGTCTACATGGCCCCTCTTGCACCATCGTCAGGAACCACGGGCTCAACATCGTCTCTTACGCCGACGACACACAGCTGATCCTCTCCCTCACCAACGAACCCAACATCACCAAACACAACTTCCAAGAAGGGATGAAAGCCGTCGCCATCTGGATGAAGAACAGCAGCCTGAAACTCAACTCAGAAAAGACAGAAGTCCTCATCCTTGCCTCCACCCCCTCCACATGGGACGACTCCTTGTGGTGCTCTGCCCTCGGAAATCCCCCCACCCCGACGGACCACGCAAGAAAGCTAGACATCATACTAAACTCATCGCGCACAATAAACTGCCAAATCAACGACGTATCCGCGACCTGCTTCAACATCCTCCGCATGCGTCGAAAGACTTTCAGATGGATCCCAACCAAATCCAGAAAAACTGTCACACACACACTCATCAGCAGCAGACTGGACTATGGCAACACTCTCTACGCCGGAATCAACAAGAAACTCCTTCGCAAACTCCAGACTGTTCAGAACACTGCAGCCAGACTGATCCTCAACATCCCCCATCACAGTCACATCACCCAACACCTCCGAGATCTCCACTGGCTTCCACAAACTCCAAATTTGACCAACACTGGAGCAGAGCAGGTGCAAGAGTGGAGTCTCAGAAGGGTTTTAATAACCAATTATCTGACAAAGCAAGTTTGTTAATATTTGTGTAACTACAAATTTCTGATCCTTGAGTGACTGTAGTGTGTGCCTAGACTGTTATACTTGGAAAGCAGGAAAAATAGTATGTCTGCCAATTTTACAAAATAATTGAGGTGTGGCACTAGTTCTGTGGGTTAGAATCAAATGTCCATGTTCTTACCCGTTTGGTCCATCAGATACTCAATTTCCGGAACCTTCCCTAGCATAACCTGTTCTAGTGTCTTGGGTCAGAATGTCCTCTGGGGTTAAGGCCCATGAACCTAATTTGTGCAATATTGATGGACAAAGCCTGCATTTGAAAAAATTCCAAATCCTAAATAAATATTCATATTATTTTGGAGGCTTGCTGAAGTTCTGGAGACCAACAGTGTCATATGTAAAAAGCAGAGTAAAGGTCTTGCATCATCGATACAGTCTACTGGAAATTCAACAACTCCATTTATATAGTGAGTGCAAAGGAGAGGGACGTGACCGCCCCTAATCAGATGCCTCTGTTGCCATGAAAAATGTTCATGCTTTCACTCTCACCTAATTATGAATATAAATATGCTAGTTCCCCTAAATTCACACAGTACTTCCCAGAGGCTACAGCATAGGATGTTGCAGCTAGGATGCTGATTTACTAAAGTTTGGATGGACGCTCGCACAATGCAATTTATTACTGCACAGCCTTAAAAATGGTTTAAGTATATTGATGCCATGTTTTGTGTCGCTTTATCTGAACTCCCAAGCAAAACTTCAGTAAATTAAGCCATAAGAATGATGAATGCAGCATAGAATGATTCTTGCTACCGGGACAAGTAAAGAAAAACAGAAAACCTGACCCACAATGCTGATTTCTTGAACATAGGTTGCAGTTATCAAAATATGTTATTACTAAATACCCAGTCCCCTAGAACGTAACCAAAAGCATTTAAGAAATATTTTTCAATGCTCTCATTGAGGTTGCCAAACCGATAATTGACTTGTTCTTCGTGACCAACGTTTTTAGGTCTAGCTTTCGACAACGTTAACAGTACATCTAGAGTCGCCATGGGCCAAATCCTTTCAACCATTGGGTTTCTCTGAGCTGTCTGTTTTAGCTGTTGTCTTGAGGCTTTATCGATTACGTCTTGGCTCAGCCCAGTGGAGTATTTACTTCTCAAGTAATGCTGTTGGCTGTTTGAGTGTATCCTTCCCCATCCACTCAAGCACTTGCATTGAATTGCATGGAGAACTAGCTTACCACTATAGCCCTCATTGTCCGCTCCTGCGGCTCCCTCCTGCGTTTCTCTATCTCATCTGCTAAAGCTGCCCAGCGTCAGCACATTAACCCAAGCCTATTGTCATTGCCAATGGCTATTGTACACAGGATTTATCCCACCCTCTAACCATGTATAAGGAACTAAAGCCCCATGTGTAATGGCTTCAACCTGCATTTCAATGTAAACACCCAAAATAATCAGATCAGATTTGTAAAGATCAAGGGCACCTTGTCAACGCTAGGAGCTTTGTCAGATTTCGGACTTGTAATAGTTTCGTCAGCTTCTTGAAAGGATCACCAGATCTAGGTGATCAAGGGCATCTTCAGCTTTTAAAGCACCGCATGGAGAAAGTATATAATTGCTTTTATTCCTCGCATAATAGAGAGAAAAAATGTTGGCTCCGGGTCCCATGAGGAAATACGAATATCAGGTATAGTCAGGCTCCAAAGTGCAAATGATTGTGTATCTTCAGAGTTAGCCGCTTCCATCAGATCATCCCTTTGATTTTATTCTCATTCTTAAATGTTTGAGTTATCTTATTAGATATGCATTCTAAAATAATTTCATCCACATCTTTAGTCAAAGGCCCACAGGAGTTTATATTCAAACTACAAGATGTGATTCGTCCAGGAAGAGGCCAAGGATTGTAAAAGCATTAACACATCTCTCCACTCTGAAGCTCGGAGATGATTTCCTCTTTAAAGAGGACAACATTCTGTGGAAAGTTGCATCTCCTTAGTATCAAATATTGATTTATCGCTCTCATGTGGAGAAAGACCACATATTCAATTGGCCAAAGGCCGGTAGCACTCCCAGCATTCACCAGTACAATAAATACCAAAGACCCATGTCCTGTACCTAGAAACTATTCACTTTCTAGTATGAGGTATAAACTTTTAACACACCACGATGCACACAAGCAGGGACTGTAGACTCCAATCCAAAGCACTATTAACAAGATATTTTTTCTATGAATTAATTTTAAAGGCTGATTCCCTACTACCCTTCGAGAACTTCACCTGCGCTCTATCGGTAATTCACGGAATCCTATCATAATCCTGTCATAAGGTTTCAGCTTGGCAGGAAGGTCAAGTGCAATGTTTACACTTTGATAAAACTGTGGTAATTTTTAACAGGCACATATGGCTGTCCATAGGCTTGCCACAAGGCCAAGTTGATTGAAGGAAACAGGGCACCTGGCACATCTGTTCGAGCGTGTGGAGGCTGGGTCACCTTGCCACAGAGTTGGCTTAAGTCCACCAGATGGGGGTGGAAAACAACAGGTGGTACAAGACCCTTTGGAACTGCTCTAGGTTGGAAGAGAGAAAGGCACCTTTACAAGAGGCCTATATCTCTTTTGTAAATCTTCTTACTTGGAAGAAAGTCCCCAACGGTTTCTCAGAAATAATTTGTAATTTTTATTAAATTAATGCTTACTTCAAGTCATGTTGGCCTGTTTCCATGTGTGTTGTGACACTGCTACCTACATAGCCTTTGGCCACACCTTTGAATCAATGCTTAAATATGTATATATAGTGTTGTACAGAGTGTAACATACTATTTATTACCACTGTTGAGCATGGTATGGGAGAGGCCATTAAACAAGAGAGGCGACATTCCATTGTTATGACAAATGTATTAATTGTGCAAAAACAGGGGTGGGGGATCTTTGTACAGTATACAAAAAGAGGGCTAGATGGGGTGGGCGATCTTTCGTCTATTTGGCATCCAGGCTCTGGAACTCCCTTCCAATTGATCTGAGAGCGAACAGAAATTTGCTTAGCTTTAGAAAGCAATTGAAGACTCATCTGTTTAGATAAGTATCACTTCATCCATTCATGACTCCGGTCAGCGCTGGGAAACCCACTCTGGGTAGCCGTGCGCTACAGTAGAACTGGAAATAACGTATATTTATTAGTATACTAGTTACAAATAAATAACAAGGGACTAGGCAACAGTCATTGACTATATAGAGCTCTTGTATTGAAGGCAATTCGATATTAAGACCATAGTAGTCGAAGTTCATTCACTCATTTTTTCCTGATCAGTTATTATCTTGTAAAAGGTTAGTCTTGCATCTGAACATTTTCTGGAGATGTTTTAATGGTAGTTCCAAGTTAAAAAGCTTCAAATTCCATCTTAGGGCCCGATTCTGATGCGGGTTGGAAAAGCTTCCCGACTGAGGGCCTGATTCTGATGCGGTTAGGAAGGCCTCCTAATGGCATTTGCTCCTTCCAAATCGGATCGGGAACGTGTCTTCCCGACCCAGGGCCCAATTATGATGCGGTTAGGAACATATGCTCCCATTGAAGTCAATGGGAGTCCAACCAAATCGTATCTGGAAGCATCCGGATGCATCGTACTCCGTCGGTCGGACTCTCCCGATCCGAGTGGGTCGGAAGCCATTTCCAAACCGATTCGGTCGGGAAGCTTTCCAACCCACATCAGAATCAGGCCCTTAATTTCACAAATTCTTAAGTGTACTCAAATTCTATCATAAAAAAGCCAAAAAGAATTTGTTTAAAAAATGATGAATGATAAATAAGAGCATGGTGGCACGTTTTTCTTAGGAACCTGCCACGAAACCTATTGGCGAATATCAAGGGTTGCTTATATTTGTTTCCACCTATTGCCTCTTTTTTCCATCTCCCTCCATTTCCTGTCTCTTTATCTCAACTTTACCGGTCCTTTTTCATCAGTGCTTTGTTCCATTCTCACTGTTTTCCTATAGGTTTCTTCCTCCTTTCTTCCTTTTCCACCTTTCTCTCTCCTGCTCCCAGTCAACCTCTATTGATGAAAAGTAAGTCTCGGTCCTCAGGACTGAGTGCTGTTGCCCATCACCAGCTAACACCTGCACAAATTTAGCACTGCAGCAAAACATTACCGGTAGCGTCTTAGACACATTACTTTACTCAAAGAGGCTGTTTACCTACTGTCCACTTTTCTGGTATCCAAAATGGATAAACCTGGAATTTGCTGAACCTTGATCACCAAGCTTAGAAAGTTAATCAGCATTGAAACAGCTGTTCACTGGCGGCAAATGCTTTGCCAGTTGCAGATCCGCTAAGATCCGGACGTTATCCATGAGTGCATGGATCAGGAGTTCCTTGGACAAATTCTCATTATCAAAACCATCCTAAGAACTAGTGAATTTCAATACAATCACCAGAGAGGGAGGGCACTAGCACCCTTACCGAGAAACCTTGTGTCTAAGATTGAGAGGTGCAAACAAGCGGATCCCTTTTTCATATTGGAGGGGATAATGGGCCTCTAGATTAACATGAGGCTCAGGGACAATGGAAGCATCTTCTCCATATGTAGAGATCTCATGAAGGTTTCTGAAGTCTTAAGCAACTTCTGGAAGTAGGGAAAATCACTAATTGTATTATGCTACATCACTCAGCAAGATATTGATTCTGTAAGAACCCTTTTTATTAAAGTGTAAACCATTGTTAACAGTTTCTCTGAAAACTTGCAGTATCGTTGAGCTCCATACAATTAGCCTGAGCAATCTGAATAAGAGCGCAGAAACCTTGTTTTCGGATTGATGTTGCTGTGGCCTGACAGGGTGTAGGGAGTTTCAGAATCTGAAACTCTTTTCAGAGCACAGTCACGGGAGACTGAACTTCACTTGGAGATTAGTACACACTCCATTTTGTTAGGGTTCAAGTCTAGATGAAAAGTAGCCATCCAACTCTGTACAGTCTCCATGGTCTTAGAGAGGTGAGAGATATCTTATGTAGGCAAGATCTGGCGATATAATTGGGTATCATCAGCATATTGATGATGCAGGATCCCAGACTTACTAAAGCTGTCCCCAAGTGGTTCCACATATAGAGACACAACAATGTAGGGGACAGTATGGCCCCAGAACAACATCTTTTTGTAAACGGATCAGACTGGACAAAGATCTCTGAATTGTAGCACCTGTTTGTGCAAGGAACACAATTACAAGTGGTGCAATGTTTGTCACACCCCATTATAATTATGTGCAATAAAGATAGCACTCTTTGTTTAATTTCAGCAGGTCATGATTACCGTAATTTAAGAGGGGGATTAATCCCAGTTTATATTGGGATATGTGGTAAGCACTGAAATCTACACGGTATTCCTCCAAAAGTAATATAGGTGCTAATAATTGCACCTGATATATTCCAAACACATCAGAGTCACATTTTTATCAGAAGCAGCAATTATCAGCCTGCTTGTAATTAGGCCGTAAAAAGAGAAGTCTTGGTGGGTAGAAGTTACTAAGATTGCTAATGCCTGCAGAGGGTGACCAGATTAACCTCCGTGTCTTTAGAGTCAGTTAAAATCATGAATGAAAACCTTATAAATCGATAATTACTTGATTTGCAACATAAACCATGAGTTCCTCCAAGGTGTAATTACCTAGAGGGTGGTAGATATTTAATGCGACTGTACACCTGATCTAGCCTCTCGGTGGGGAAGCCCTGTCAGAGCACCAGCGGGGCGATGATCCTCTCGGCTAAGAGCAGGCCCATAGCCACCAATTATCCAGTTGCACGTATGCCACCCCATTCGCCTATCAAGCTAGGAGCGCCATCTCCAGATCAGGTGTGAAGGGCCAGCCCACAATATGAGATAGTGTTGAATGTATTTGAAACCAGTATCATTGAATCACCTTACATTCCCACATCGTGTGGTAGAATGTACCAAGTTCCTCCCCACATCTCAAACAATGGGGACCAAGGCTCCCCTTCATTCTGGCCATTCTGGTTGGACTGTAATACATCCAGTGTAAGTATTTCAGGTGGATCAACCTCATTCTCAAGGACACAGCTAGGGTCCTGCGGGCCATCCTAGTCTCAAGCCAATCCTCATCCATAAGCGGACTAAGGTCCAGTGACCATCTGTCTCGTAATTGTAGAAGAGGATTGGGGTATTATTAACTAGTGTTCTGAGAGATTCCCTTCCTAGTAAGTGGCATAATTGTAAATCATGCCTCCAAAGGAGTGAACTAAGGGAGGGTTTCAATGGCTTTCATGTGTACATGTAGGGTGTGACGTAATTGGAGATACTTATAGAATTCAGACTTATGCATAGCATATGCTTCTGTGAGATTTGAGAATGGTCTTAAATGGGCTCCAGACCATATATTGTTCAAATTCCAATATAGTCACAGGCTTGGAAGCCCGCTAGACCAAATACATGCTTCAACCAAGCATAGAGTCATAGCGGCATTTCTGCCATCAGCACTTTCTCCAATTTAATCCATCACAATGCTAGGTACCAGCAATGCTGCTGAGGCTGGGGAAAGTCCCTGTTCTGGGAGGCTTCCATACACGAGGTTGAGTACACTATATTTTTTGAACCAATGTAACTCCAGGGCGGCACCAGTGTCTTCACGATCGTTCGTGAATAGGAAGTAGTTGGCTAGCCCAATAATATAGCTGGATGCCAGCCACACCAAGACCTCCATCGGTGGGGGGTCAAAACACACCATGTGTGTGCAATATGCACCCGCCCAGAGGAACCCCAAGATGGCCGACTAGAAAGAGCTGAAAAAAAGAGAGAAAGGGTGCGCCATGCTTCCATGTCACATTTCACACTGGAAATTAAAGGTGTAATGTTTAGATCCAAGGCCCTCAGTGTGCATACTCTGGTCCTCTGGAGGTTAAGAGGAATATTGATGTGGGCTTGATATCCCAAGATCTCTACTTGGGTAGATCTGGGGCAACTGACACTCAGACCAGATGTGCCCCCAAATATTCTCAACATTTGCATCAATTTGAGGATAGAAGTCTCCGGTTCATCAACAAAAAGGAGAACGTTGTCAGCAAAAAGTGATATCCTGTCCTCCCCATTAGTCGCCCAGTGAAACCCTAGTAATTGTGCATCTCTCTAAACCCATTCTGCCAAGGGTGCAATAGTAAGGGCAAAGAGAATGGGTGACAGGAGATGCCCTGTCTGGCTTTGCGTTGAATCGAGAATGGAGAGGACATGGCTTAGTTCACTGTCACTCATGCCCAGAGATCCCTATACAAGATTTGCACATATATCCGAAAAAGGGGGCCAATGTTCATATGTTCCAGTAAGCGCATCATAAACGGCGAATGAACAAAGTTGAATGCCTTTTCAAAATCTAGTATGAGCAGTGACCAACATTCTTCCATGCCCTCAGAACATGCATGAGTATTATTGAACTACAGAGGTATGTTGCGTGCTTCGCCTAGGAAAGAAGCAGTTTTTATCATTATTAATCAAGTCTCTTATCACATTCGCCAGCCTGTTCACCAGAAATTTAGGAAGTATTTTAGTTTCAAGGTTTGTTAAAGAGATTGGGCTGTATGATCTGCAGCCACAAGGGGGCTTGCCAGGTTTAAGGAGCACAGATAGTTACGCCTCTCAAATCACTGGGCAAAGCACCAAGTTGGTAGGCCTCCTCATACAAGTTCAGCAAGTGAGGGAGTAAGTGTGAACCATATTTTTTAAAGGCATCCCAACCAATTTGAACCAGTGGATTTCCACCGGAGGAAGTGTGGTATTGGTTTCTTGTAGGAAAGTGCCCCTTTGAGCATGGTTACCCCCCACTTTTTGCCTGACACATGATGCACTTTGTCTTGGTGTGCCCTGGGTCCCTGACAATAAGGTTCCCAGGGCCTGTATTCTTTCCCAAAGCTGTACCTTTATACCCACAAGTGGCACATCTCTGGCCACAGGTAAGTCCCTTGTAAAAGGTACCATGGGTACCAAGGGCACTGTGACCAAGGAAGGCCTCTAAGGGCTGCAGCATCTCTGGTGCCACCCTTAGAGGCCCTGTACCTCAACACCCACACACTGCCATTGCAGACTGCGTGTTTTGGTGCAGAGAAAAGCAAAGAGTCAACATGGCACACATCCCTGTGTGCCATGCCTGCAATCCACTGCCTGTGGCCTAGAGCCACCCCTCTAGCAGGGTGCACTAGACCACAGGTGAGGGTACAGTTGTCTGAGCACTGTACCTCTACAGTGTCTAAGTCCATTCTTAGACATTGTAAGTACAGTAAAGCCATAAAGAGTATATGGTCTGGGAGTTGGTCATTACGAACTCCACAGCTCCATATGGCTTTCCTGAAAACTGGGAAGTTTGGTAGCAAACTTCTCAGCACATTAAACCCACACTGATGTCAGCGTGGGATTTAATGTAAAATGCACACAGAGGGCATCTTAGAGATGCCCCCTGAAAAACGACCAGCCCTGGTGTGGTTCCTGAATGGCTGCACGCCATTTGCCACCACCAGACAGGTTTCTGGAACCCTGGGTAGAGAGCCTCCACTCTCTGGGTCCAGAGACAAAGCCCATCCTGGGCAGAGGTGTCAGGCCTCCTCCCCAAGGATGGGCTGGGTCCACGAAGGGGAGGCGTCAAAGGCCTGCCACCTTCGTAACCAGTCCCTGCCTTTTGCTGCCCCCAGCAACTGGCTCCCGCCGGTTATGACCCCCACTTTGGGTGGGAGAATCAGCGGGAAAATCTAGTTAGGAGTATAGGTGTGTCCACCTTTGCCAACCCCACCCCTCAGGTGGGGGAGGCGATGTGAAGCACACACCTCAGTTCCCTCCATCTTGGAGAAGATGGGACCCAGCCAGTTAGGAAAAGGTTCATGCCCCCCTCCCACTGGAGGGAGACATAATAGGGGGTGTACTCATCCCAAGGAAGGAACCCATTGGTCCCGACCTGCACACCCATGTAACATCACTAAATTTAGTATTTAGGGGCGGCCCTGAACCTTGCCTCCTCAGATTCGAGGAAGAAAGAAGAAGAACTGAAGAGCCGTGCTGACCCAGGAAGAAGGACATCTACTTCCTTAGCCCCAGCCCTACCGCCCTGTCCCGACTTTGACCTGCCTACAGGGAGAACCCCGGTGTGTCCAGCAGCCCCCCAGAGCCCGGAGGACCTGCCCTGCACTCACCTTACAGACTGTCTCCCGTGAGCACCAGATTCGCTCAACAAAGACTCCAAGACCAGAATCCGGATCCAGGCAGCTCCACACTTCTGCACCTGATGCCCACAGTCCAAGTTCGAGTGGCCCAACACCACGAGGAGGTCCCCCCTAAGGGTTAATAACCTGGGATCCGGTGATCCCCGACCTGCCTCAAGCTTCAAGTCGATGCCTGCAGCCTCAACATGAAGGGTCCCCTTGACGAGCTGGTAAGAAGACCCGACGCCAAAAGACACCCCTGCACCCGACGCCCCATGGCCCAACCGACAGTGTCGAGGCATCCCCCAAGAACCCAAATTACCTTTCCAGCCGGTGGTCACCTTCAGGAAGCCTCCCTGACCAAGCCTGCAGCATCTTTTCCGAAACAGAGACCCCCATTGGAATCCACAGGGTCCCCGACTCCTCCCTGGCACTCTGCACCCGCCGCCTCAGTACCACTAGTGGTGCAGCTCCTGTGCGGATTGTTGGCCCCTGCAGTGCTGATCCTAAACCCAGGAGCTTTGCTCACACAGCCAAGTGGCCTGCTCGCAAGCAGTCCCTGACTGAAGCTCCCCTTAGCCCCATTGGCTAACGTTGGGCGCCTGCACTCTGCACCCGGCCGCCCCAGTGCCGCTGGTGGTGCAAATTGAGTGCCTACCTAGACCTTGGGGAATCTTGGTCCTAACCCCCAAAACTCCCACTCATAAGTCGTTTACTTACCTGAGAACTGTTAATCCTTTTTCTCTCATAAGAACCCATGTTAGAGTTTGTTCCTAAAAAAATTCTAAATGTCGGGTTGAACTTTTCTATGAAAGAAAAAGTAACTATACTGCAAACCTGAAAACGTCTTACTTATTTTGTATTTTGAGATGCCCGGTGTGGTATCTAGGCATACCACCTCGAGTAGTCGATGTAATCCAAAAGTAATTACTGTGTAATTTAAACTGTTTTTGAAGGCAATACAAACCTGTAACGATTGCAAATTCAACGAAAACTGCATTTCCCGGTAAAGTCTTGAATTTGAGAGTATATTTCACTTACCCATGCCAAGTCCTGCTTGGTTCTAGAAATAAAACTTGAGTATACTTGTTTTATACTTACCCAATTGGCCTGGATTCTGTCTCCGAGTGTGTGTAATCAGTTCTTGATCAAGTGAATACAATAAATGCTTAACACACCTTCCTGATAAGCCTAACTGCTCGCCCACACTACCACAAAGAGAGCTGTTAGTACTTGTCTAATTTAGCCTCTGCTATACATCTAGGGACTCCCTGAACTCTGTGCACACTGGCAAAATATCGACACTCAAAATATCCCCTTACAAAAATATCTTGACCAAAATATCGATGTCAAAAATATCTACATCCTATACTTAAGTACAAATATATTCGGGAAAATATCGGTCATAAATATAGTTGTACAAAATATTGTTATATATATATATATATATATATATATATATATATATATATATATATATATATTTATTATAAATTAATAAATATTAAATATATTAAAGAATAAAAATTAATTTTAAAAATGAATTAGATTTAATATACATTTTAACAAATATAACAAATAAACCTAATTTTAAAAAGTTAAACACACATATATAATAATTTATATATATATATATATATATATATATATATATATATATTTACTTTAAAACAATTATTAAACTAATAATTTGAATGTATTTTATAATTTTTAAATTATATAAAAATGTTATATATATATATATACACACACACACATATACCAATAACATAAAATCTATTTTAAAAAACATTCTATTATAAATAAAAACATTAAACTATTTAAAAACTTAAATTTCCCACTCCAGTCAGTGCAACAGTAGGGAAAGTGTTGGATAGCGGAGGGGTAAAAATTATTATTCCCACTCCAATGAGTGCAACAGTAGGGAAAGTGTTGGATAGCGAAGGGGTAAACATTACTATTCCCACTCCTGTGAGTGCAACAGTAGGAAAAGTGTTGGATAGCGGAGGGGTAAAAATTAGTATTCCCACTCCAATGAGTGCAACAGTAGGGAAAGTGTTGGATAGCGAAGGGGTAAACATTACTATTCCCACTCCTGTGAGTGCAACAGTAGGAAAAGTGTTGGATAGCGGAGGGGTAAAAATTACTATTCCCACTCAAATGAGTTCATCAGTAGGGAAAGTGTTGGATAGCGGAGGGGTAAAAATTACTATTCCCACTTTAGTGAGTGCAACAGTAGGGAAAGTGCTGGATAGCGGAGGGATAAAATATACTATTCCCACTCCAGTCAGTGCATCAATAGGGAAAGTGTTGGATTGCGGAGGTGTAAAATTTACTATTCTCACTCCAATCAGTTCAAAATTAAGAACAAACAAAATATCATCAACAGAATAAAAAGATTTTTTTTAAAGCAAGTAAAAAAAAATATAAATGTGTTAAAAATTAAAATATATTTATTAAAAATATTTTTTTAAATATATTGTTAACTACATATCACGAAGAGCTATAAATATATTAAATAAAATAAAAAAATAATTTTGAAACAAAAATATTTTTATTTAGAAATTATTTATTAACAAAAACACTAATTATTACATACATTTAGTCTATTTACTTCCTAGCCTATAACACCACACAACTCGCATCGAAAAAAAATGTATTTGGAAAATTAACATAATTATCAATTAAACAAATATTAATTAAAAAACAAATTAAAACACATAAAATGTAATTAACTTCCCACCCTTTACACCTATAATCCCCACAACCCACACCTAAAATTAAACTGTAAAAAAAATGAATTGCACAATTAAAAAATGTTTTTAATTAAATAACTAATAGTACTTAATTATAAAGTAAGTAAAATCAATTTACTCCCCACCCTTCACCCCTATAAACCCAAAACCCAAACACAAAAAAATTATTAAGCAATTACTCTATTTATCAATTAATTGATATTAATTATCAACTAATTATTAGTTAAAAATAAATTACTTCCCACCCTGTACCCCTAAAAAACCCCACAACTAAAATTAATTACACAATTTCCATATTTGTTAATTAATTATTAATTAACTAATTATTAATTAAAAATAAATTACTTGCCACCCTGTACCCCTATAAACCCCACAACTAAAATTAATTACACAATTACCATAATTAATTGTAAATTAATTAATATTAAAATAAAAACTAATTATTAATTACAAATAAATTACTTCCCACCCTTTACCCCTATAAACCCACAACCCACACCTAAAATTTACCCAAAAAAATTAACACAATTAACATTATACAATCTCAATTAAATATTAATAAATAAAAAAATATTCATTAATATATTATAATTAAATTACTTCCCACCCTATTCCCCTATAAACCCACAACCGCTACGGAACTAAAAAACGCAAAATTTAATTTAAATAAAATTATTAACTACTAAAAATTTAACACATATATTAAAAAACAAACAATACTTACACAAAAAAAATACATCAAATACATTTAAAATATATACTAAAATACATAACCCTAATTAAAAAGTCGATATTTTAAACAACTATATTTTTGCAAACAATATTAATGACTTCTATATTTTTTTAATCGCTATTTCTTACCTTAAAGTCGATATTCTTGACCACAATATTCTTACTGTTGATATTTCTGTGTCACGATATTTAAAACTCAATATTAGTGTAAGTCGACATTTCCATTCGATATTTTGACTGAATACCGCACACTATACCTTACTTTGGTATAGTATACACAGAGCCAGCTTCCTACACTTCTGCGATCTCCTCTACACTTAACTGGGCTTCTAATTCCTGACTTGCTTCTGCAGGAAGGTGAGATACCACCAAGTCCTCGACAATTGGTCAATGACATTCAGCCTCTGGAGGGATTACTTCTGAATGTAAGGACTTCTAGTACTTAACCCCTTCTGTGCTCATGACGGAATGGTTCCGTCATGAGCACAAGTGCGAGTGTGCTCATGACTGGCCTATTCCTTCATGAGCACACTTGCAAAAAATCCCTCTGCTGTAAACAGCAGAGGGATTTCCCTTTCTTTTTGCCTTGGGAGGTGGGGAAGAGCTTCCCCAACCTCCCAAGGCATGGTTTTGGTTTTCCTTGCAATGACGATCGCGCGCATGGCGCGCTGTCGTCATTACAACGAAAACGAAACTGAAATAGTTTCAGCTTCACAGTTTCGGTGCTCGTGGGGCTCTTAGCCCCCGAGCACCGAAACACATAGGAGAGGTATCGTTGGAAAGGGGAGAATCTCCCCTTTCCAATGGTACCACTCCCTAGTGGATCCCTGCTTGGGGATCGCCCCAGGAGGGCGATCCCCAAGCAGGGATCCACCCACAAACCACCAGGGAGGGGGGAGCGGCCCCTTGGGCAAGGGTCTTTGCTCCCCCCATTTAATTTTGCCCCAGACAGTCTTTCTGCCCCCCTGGGGGGCAGATGGGTGCAGTAGCCCCCAATCTGCCCCCCGGGGTGGGCAGAAAGCACCCTAGACGCCAGGGATTTTTTTTATAGGCCAGGGGTGGGGGCTGCCCAGAATGGGCATGCCAATGCCCCCACCCTGCCCCCCCAAAAAAGGAAAAAGACTTTCTGCCCCCCCCAGTAGGCAAATGGGGGCAATAGCCCCTGATCTGCCCCCGGGGGTAGAAAGCCCACTAGGAACCAGGGTTTTTTTTTTTAATACTTAGGGATGCCCAGAATGGGCATGCCAATGCTCCCCCCCCCAAAAAAAATGCTACAGTCTTTCTGCCCCCCCCGGGAGGCAGATGGGGCAATAGCCCCTTATCTGCCCCCCCCCAGGGGGGGGGAAGAAAGTCCACTAGGCACCAGGGAATTTGTTTTTCAAAGTTCGGGGTGGGGGCTGCCCAGAATGGGCATGCCCCCCCCCCCAAAAATGCCACTGTCTTTCTGCCCCCGCATGAGGCAGATGGGGGCAGTAGCCCCTGATCTGCCCCCTCCGGGGGGGCAGAAAGCCCACTAGGCACCAGGGTTTATATTTTTTCTTTATACATAGGGGTGGGGGCTGCCACAGAATGGGCATGCAAATGCCCCCACCCCAAAAAACAATTGCCACAGTCTTTCTGCCCCCCCTGGGAGGCAGATGGGGGCAATTGCCCCTTATCTGCCCCCTCCAGGGGGACAGAAAGCCCACTAGGCACCAGGGATACATTTCTTTCAAAATTCAGGGGTAGGGGCTGCCCAGAATGGGTTTGCCAATGCCCCCACCCCCCAAAAAAGACACCAGTCTTTTTGCCCCCCCCCCAGGAGGCAGATGGGGGCAGGAGCCCCTGATCTGCCCCCGGGGGGGGGCAGAGAGCCCACTAAGCGCCAGCGATTATGCTGGCTTTTTTATACGCAGGGGTGTGGGCTGCCCAGAATGGGCATTCCAATGCCCCCACCTCCACCAAAAAATAGCCACAGTCTTTCTGCCCCCCTTGGGGGCATGTCGGGGCAATAGCCCCCGATTCCCCCCTCCCCAGGGCGGCAGAAAGCCCACTCGACACTGACTTTTTTCCGGAATGTGCCTACCTGTGGATTTTGGGTCCTAGCGCAGCCGGCACCCAAGGAAACCTAGCAAACCTATACATTTCTGAAAACTAGACACCCAGGGGAGTCGAGGATGTGGTGACTTGTGTGGCTCGCACTAGGTTCTGTTACCCAAAATCCCTTGCAAACCTCAAACTTTGTAAAAAAATAAAAAAAAATAAAAAAACACATTTTCCTCACATTTCTTTGATGGAAAGTTCTGGAATCTGCGCAGATCCACAAACTTCCACCCACCCACCCAGCATTCCCCAAAGTCTCCCGATAAAAATGGTACTTCACTTGTTTGGGCAGGCCTACTACCCATGACAGGAAATGGCCTAAAACGCAACGTGGACACATCACGTTTTTACAGTGAAAACTGACCCTTTTTTTTTTTTGCAAAGAGCCTAGCTGTAGGTTTTGAACTCTAGCTCTGTCGGCACCTAGGGAAACCTAGCAAACCTATAGATTTTTGAAAACTAGACACCCAGGGGAATCCAGGACGGGGTGACTTGTGTGGCTCGCACCAGGTTCTGTTACCTCAAACTTCGTTAAAAAAAAAAAACATTTTCCCCACA
Organism: Calotriton arnoldi; assembly: GCA_963921515.1. Lineage (NCBI taxonomy): Eukaryota > Metazoa > Chordata > Amphibia > Caudata > Salamandridae > Calotriton > Calotriton arnoldi. The sequence continues at coordinate 1,242,486 of CAWUFW010004413.1, read as the reverse complement.
TTTCTGTGATGGAAAGTTCTGGAATCTGCAAAGATCCACAAACTTCCACCCACCCAGCATTCCCCAAAGTCTCCCAATAAAAATGTTACCTCACTCGTGTGGGTGGGTCAACTACCCGCGACAGGCAAGGGCCCAAAACGTATTGTGGAGAAATCACAAAATGACCTGGTTTTGCATGGAGGGGCACCTTGGTTTTTGGGCCCGGGCTCAGCGGCCATCTAGGGAAACCTACCAAACCCACACATTTCTGAAAACTAGACACTAGGCTTGCGTGGATCCCCCAATATTTCCCTACCCAGAATTCCCTGCAAACCTCAAATTTACCTGAAACAAATCACATTTTCCTCACTTTTCTGTGTGGGAAAGTTGTGGGATCACTGGGCTGACACAAATTTCCTACCACCTAACGTTCCCCCAAGTATCCCAATAAAAATGGTACCTCACTCGTGTGGGTGGGCCAAGTACCCGCGACAGGCTAGGGCCCAAAACGTATTGTGGAGGCATCAAAATTACCTATCACAAAACGACCTGTTTTTGCAAAGGGGGGGGGGGGCACCTGAGGGTACCCGAGTAAAATGATACCTCACTTGTATGGGTGGGCAAAGGGCCTGTGACTGGGAAGAGCCAAAAACATAGGGATTAAGGGTATAGCACAGCAACTTCTAAGCGCTACATTTAAAAAAAAGTTTTTAGCCAATTCTGCATTGGACACCCACACAAGTGAGGTATAATTTTACTCGGGAGACTGAGGGGAACGCTGTGTGGTAGGACATTTGTGCCGGCACGGTGATCCCACACAAAAATATGTGAAAAATTTGTTTTTTTCAGGAAGATTAGAGGGTTACAGGGGATTCTGGGTAGGAAAACGTTGGGGGATCCACGCAAGCCATACCTCCCTGGACTCCCCCGGGTGTCTAGTTTTCAGACATGTGTGGGTTTGGTAGGTTTCCCTAGATGGCCACCGAGCCCGGGGCCAAAAACCCAGGTGCCCCCCTTGCAAAACCAGGTCGTTCTGGGATAGCTAATTTTGAAGTCTCCTCAATACGTTTTGGGTCCTTGCCTGTCATGGTTACTTGGGCCACCCATACGAGTGAGGTATCATTTTTATCAGGAGACCTGGGGGAACGCTCCGTGGTAGGAAATTTGTGTTAGCCCGGTGATCCCACTAATTTCCCACACAGAAATTTGAGAAAAATGTGATTTGTTTCAGCAAAATTTGAGGTATGCAGGGGATTCTGGGTAGGGAAACTTTGGGCGGTCCACGCAAGTCACACCTCCCTGGACTCCCTCGGGTGTCTAGTTTTCAGAAATGTGTGGGTTTGGTAGGTTTCCCTAGATGGCCGCTGAGCCCGGGACCAAAAAACCAGGTGACCCCCCTTGCAAAAGCAGGTCGTTTTGTGATAGGTCATTTTGATGTCTCCTCAATACATTTTGGGCCCTTGCCTGCCACGGGCATTTGGCCCACTCACACGAGTAAGGTACCATTTTTATCAGGAGACCTGGGGGAACGCTGGGTGGTAGGAAATTTGTGTCCGCCCAGTGATCCCACAACTTTTCCACATAGAAATTTGAGAAAAAAGTGATTTTTTCAGCAAAATTTTAGGTTTGCAGGGGATTCTGGGTAGGAAAATGTTGGGGGGGGGGTCCATGCAAGCCACACCTCTCTGGACTCCCCCGGGTGTCTAGTTTTCAGAAATGTGTGGCTTGGGTAGGTTTCCCTAGATGGCTGTCGAGCCCGGGGCCAAAAACCCAGGTGACCCACCTTGCAAAACCAGGTCGTTTTGTCATAGATAATTGTGATGTCCCCACAATACGTTTTGGGCCCTTCCCTGCCGCGGGCACTTGGCCCACCCACACGAGTGAGGTACCATTTTTATCGGGAGACTTTGGAGAATGCTGGGTGCATGGAATTTTGTGGATCCACACAGATTCCAGAACTTTCCATAACAGAAATGTGAGGAAAATGTTTTTTTTTTTTTTACAAAGTTTGAGATTTGCAAGGGATTCTGGGTAACAGACCCTGGTGAGAGCCAGACAAGTCACCCCATCATCCTGAATTCCCCCGGGTGTCTAGTTTTCAAAAATGTATAGGTTTGCTAGGTTTCCCTAGGTGTCGGCAGAGCTAGGGTTCAAAATCTACAGCTAGGAACTTTGCAAAAAAAGGGTCAGTTTTCACTGTAAAAATGTGGTGTGTCCACGTTGCGTTTTAGGCCGATTCCTATCGCGGGCACTAGGCCTACCCACACAAGTGAGGCACCATTTTTATGGTAATACTTTGGGGCATGCGGTGTGGGTGTAATTTTGTGGAGCCACACAGATTCGAGAACTTTGCATCACAGAAATGTGAGGAAAATGTGGGTTTTTTTTTACAAAGTTTGAGGTTTGCAAGGGATTCTGGGTAACAGAACCTGGTGACAGCCACACAGGTCACCCCATCCTGGATTTCCCTGGGTGCTGAGTTTTCAAAAATGTATAGGTTTGCTAGGTTTCCCTAAGTGCCGGCAGAACTAGGGTTCAAAGTCTACAGCTAGGCACTTTGCAAAAAAAGGGTCAGTTTTCACTGTAAAAATGTGGTGTGTCCACATTGCGTTTTGGGCCGTTTCCTGACGCGGGCACTAGACCTACCCACACAAGTGAGGTACCATTTTTATCGGAAGACTTTGGGGAATGCGGAGTGGGTGGAATTCTGTGGATCCACGCAGATTCCAGAACTTTCCATCCCAGAAATGTGAGGGAAATGTGTTTTTTTTTTTTTTACAAAGTTTGAGGTTTGCAAGGGACTCTGGGTAACAGAACCTGATGAGCCACTCAAGTCACCCCATCCTAGATTCGTCTTGGAGTCTAGTTTTCAAAAATGTATAGGTTTGCTAGGTTTCCCTAGGTGCCGGCTGAGCTAGGGTTCAAAATGCACAGCTAGGCTCTTTGCAAAAAAAGGGTCTGTTTTCACTGTAAAAATGTGGAGTGTCCACGTTGCGTTTTGGGCCATTTCCTGTCGCGGACACTAGGCCTACCCACACAAGTGAGGTACCATTTTTATCGGGAAACTTAGGGGAATACAGAATTGTAGAGCAACTGTTATTATCTATTGACTTTCGATGCATTTCTGCCTTCCAAATGTAAGACAATGTGTAAAAAAGAAGTCACTTTAAAAATGTCCTATAATTCACATGCTAGTATGGGTACCCCCAGTTTCGGAGATGTGCAAATAGCTACTGTTTCTAAACTCTATATTTTGTTCCCATTTCAGAAATACATAGGTGTCTTTCATACCTATTTTTCACTGTTTATATTTTCCCAAATTAATTGCTATATACCCGGTACACAATAAAAAACCATTGCAAGACTCTGCTCAGTTATTGGCTCTGGGTTCATTGGGTTCTTGGTAAACCTACAAGTCCTATATATCCCCACAACCAGAGGGGTCCAGCGGATGTAATGGTATATTGTTTTTAAAAATCTGTCATACTTAGAAGAAGTTACAGGTGAAAACGTTGACACAAATGGCTGTTTTTTTCAACTAATTTTCAATTTTCCCTATTTTCAACTGTTAGTTTCTATATAAAAAACCTTGAAGGATCTACACAAATGACCCCTTGCTGAATTCAGAATTGTGTCTACTTTTCTGAAATGTATAGCTTTCCAGGATCCATTATTGCTTTCATACCCATTTCTACCATTAACTGGAAGGAGGTTGAAAGCACAAAAAATAGCAAAAATAGGCTATGTCGCAGTCAAATGCCAAAACTGTGTAAAAAATGTTGGTTTTCTGACAAAAGTCTGTCAGTCCCTGAAAGCTGGGAACATGGTGATTTCAGCACCATAAACCCTTCGTTGATACCATTTGCAGGAAAAAACCAGACACTTTCATCTGCAGCACTTTTTCCCATTTAAAAAAAAAAAGGTTATTTTGGGTCCCTTCCAGGGGAATCAACAAACCCTGGGCACCTTTAAAATCTGCATGATGTTGGAAGAAAAGGACACAAATTTGGCGTGGATACCTTATGTGGTCAAAAAGTTACAGGGGCCTAAGCTCGAACTACCCCAAATAGCCAAAAGAAGGCTTACCACGGGGGGTGGGGTGGGGGGGTAGGCCTACCAGCGAAGGGGTTAAAGTAAGCCACAAATTCCTGTGCGATTTTGTGGGCATCCGCAATAGTTTGCCCAGCGGTAGTGAGAAGGGTGGGCTCTAATCTGATCTTCAGGTCCCTATTGGCAAGCTAATACAGGAGTTTATCCTCCTTACTGACTAGTGCATATACTGCATATTGGGTGTTATATGGGTTAGGGCAGCGGTATGTTGTCCTTGAGTCACCGCTCTCTTTCTTTCCATGTTTCTTAGTAACTGTTTGAAAGGAGAAAGCTTGTCCCTTAGGGATTGCCCACCTCAATTAGAGTCGGGAGGAACTTCATTATGTAGATGGTGGAGACTACTTTGCCTCCGCTACCTACATACACCTCAGATCGCACGACTGAATAAGGGCCATGGGAGTTTTGGGCATGTCTTCAGCTGCCCTATTTAGAGTGGTTGAAGACATGGACAGTTTTTCACCATCCTTCACCACCAGGTAAAACCTGGTGATAACCAGCAATGAAAAATGCAAAATGACCCCCACCCCATGGGAGAAATCTTCGATGGCAAGAGGGTCAGTGTTTATTTTTTTATTTTCAAATCCGCTTTGGGATTTTCTTTTTGGAAAAAAAAAATATTGAAAGTTTGACGGACTACTCTGTCATGTTGATGAAGCTTTCTGTCCAACTTTCAATGGATTTGCAGGAAAACTGCTGGGCTAGTGGACATCTCTAACTTTGGCGGGCGAAAAGTACTCCACCTTGGGGACAGTACTTAATCCATCTGCCAAAGTATAAATCAGGCCCTTAGTAAGATCAATTTTTGAGGAGAGATGAACAAAAGAGTTCAGGTATCTTGAGCTATAATCTCAGTAGGACTTGAGGTATGTCGAGCCATTTGACAAATTTCAGATAGGGATCAAGTAAAGTTGTAGAGAACCAGTCATGCCGATTGAGGTATGAGCCAGCAGGAGAATATAGGTGTGAAGACTCAGCCCCATCGGCCTGTCTAAATTAGACATCTTAAGCGACAAGGGAGAAATTTGCAGAGAAATCGGACTAGATTCACAAACTTCTAACAATTCTTCTGAAGCTTTATTCGGGTAACAAGGTATCAAGGGAGATGAAGAAAGGGTTTTGGTTAAGGAAGTAAGAGGAAAAGTTGTGGGGTAGGGGGAAGCAGAGAGATAAGGCTCGAGGGGAAGGTTGAAAGTAAGGAGCTGAGGCGGGTGCATTACTATCTGAGGAAATTAACTGAGAGTTGTTGGGTGCCAGCACTAAAGAGTTGGACAGCAGAAATAGAATCGGAGAAGATGGAAAGTGAAATCCAAGCTCAGTCTCGATAATGGTATGGGTTTGGTACTATTAAGCAAAATAGTGCTGCTACTCTTCATAGAGGATTGGAGGATATTCCAGCATCCAACATCCATGAAAGATGAGGGGGCTGAGAGGAGCAGAGTAGGGGCGATGTTCAGTGGAAAAGTAATGGAGGGTTCAGGATTAGACGGAAGAAGAAAAAGGGTTGGACAATGAAAAGGGATTTTTACCATGCAGCATTCAAGAAGCAAAGAAAAGACTGAAAAGCAAGATCAAATTGGGAGAGGCTTTGTTAGGTTGATTGATCCATGAAGTTATCCTTTCTAACAATAGAAATGGAAAGTTTAACCCTAAAAAGTGGTGAGATGGAACAGCTAGCTTACATGTATAAGTAACATTAGTTATTCCAGAAACATTGAATTATTTGGAGAGTTTACACCCAATGGTCAATGTTGTGCAAGAAAATAGTTTTGAGGCAGAACTGTCAAGCATAGCGATATTGGTCTGTGATGAGCATTCCCGAGACCTCTCCCACAATCTTATGCGTTTAGCAGCATACTTCGATAGATGGTGTGACAGCAAGAAAAAAAGGATTGGAAGGAATTCAGTCTTACAAATTGCGTAAAGAAAGGGATGATCAGAATGATCCATTGTTTAAGTAAGGCTATCAGGAAAGTGAGTAAATGGCAATGAATGACCAGCAATCTTAGGGCTTGTGCAAAAGTGAAAGGCCAGATATCTTCCAAGAGTATCGTAGATGCAATAAATTGAAAATTAAAAATATAGAATACAATTAGCGCAAAAAACGTATTCCAAATTATCCCAAGTCAATCAACAGAGCAAAAGAGTGATTACAAAACCACACAAGAGCAAGATATAAAGAGCATGCTTAAAAACAAGAATACAAATAGACTTGATGAGCAAAAATACATTGGGGAAAAGAAAAACGACATCACTGCCCATCACAACTACAAGATCGTACAAAATGGACAGACAAACAAGGACTTACTCTCTTGCTAATGGATATTCTATCTAACCGTAGATTCCTCAACATGTGAATATTCCCCCAGGTATCATACTGGATCTGGAATCTCAAAAGCAGTACTCATGAGCACTGGTAAGTGGTTTTATGTGGCTCCACACTGATGTCATTCAACTCAGGAACCGCCCAGGTGCATTGACGTCAGCTGCTTACTAAGGCTTGTCCACGCCATCAAATTCAGAGCCCATTGGTAAATCGGCTTGACCAGTGAGCAGATCTGTAGGTTGAGACCTTTTCAGATGGAAAAAGAGTCCATTCCACAGAACTGACAGGTGGGATTGTCTGTGAGGAATCTGCGGTTAGATAGAGTATCCACCAGAAAGAGCGTTACAGAAGGAAAGTAACTTTTTCTTCTGATGGATACTTCTAACTGCAGATTCCTCATCTTGTGAATAGATCCTAAAGCATTACCTCCCCCTGTGGTGGATCTGTGGAATGGCTCAAACCAATTTGTCCTGCAGGACCATACAGGTAAAATGTCCATCATAGTGGACATGACTGTCAAGGCAGTAGTGCTTCGCGAAAGTGTGTACTGATGCCTATGTAGCAGCCTGCCAGATATCCAGAACAGGCACACCGTGTGCTACCGCATTAGGAGCTTTCTTGACTCAAGTGAATTGAGCACTCAAGTCTTTAGGTGGCTACTTCTTAGCTAGCCCGTTACAGATTTTTATATGGAGGACTATCACACTAGAGGTGGTTCTTTTCTGCACTACCTTGCCCTTCTTGCGCCGAAGAAGCCCACAAAGAGTTGATCTACCACCTGATGGTCGTTGGTATGATGAATGTAGAAACTGAGGGCTCCCATGGGTTTCAAAATATGGAGTCTCGCCTCTTCTTTCAACGGGAGGGACGGGTCAAAGAATGTCAGATGGATGATAGCCTGACCGATGTGGAATGGTGTTACTATCTTCAGCAGAAATACAGCTAAAGTTCTCAACAGTAGTTTGATTGAAAAGAATGTCATGTAAGGCGGCTGCACTGAGAGGGCCTGCAGCTCACTCATGTGACAAGCTGACATGGTAGTTACCAGAAAATTTATTTGCAGGGTCAAAAGGCATAGTGGACAGCTGTGCATTGGCTCAAATAGGATACATATTAGAAAAGTTAGAACAAAATTCAAGTCCCACTGTGGCATCACAAAGGGCTTCAGCATAAACATATGCTGTAAACCTTTAAGCACTCTCATTAAAATAGGCGATTTAAATAAAGAAGGCTGATCTGGCAAACTCAAAAGAATCAACAAATAGTATTTAACAGTGGCCAATACAAGTCCTTGCTGGCACAATGACAAAAAAACAATACTTCAGACACATTAGCTGGTAGTGGGTCAATCTGACGGGTGCCGCACCAAGCCACAAGTTTGTCCCAGTGCCCGACGTACACGGATTTCATAGATGGGCGTCAGCCTGCCAAAATTACATCAACTGCTGCCACTCAATCTCCACCCATAGGGGTGCAGATTGTGAAGGCCCAGGTGCAGGACTCTGCCCTGTAGCTGCAAAAGTAGATCTTCCCAGAGCAGCTGCCTGATCAGAGGACATATGTTCATGCCCAGACGTTCTGGATACCACACCTTCCTGGCCAGATGCGGAGCCACCAGGATGACTTGGGCCCGGTCAGTCTTGATTTTCTTCAGACCTTATATCAAGAGGGGTAGAGGCAGAAAGACATATAGAAGTAATAAGCTCCACTGCTGACATTGGACGTGGCTAATGGATCAAATCAAGGTTCTCCCCATTGCTGGAAAACGCCCTGCACGTCCTCTGGGTGTAACTGCCATTCGTGATCCGCTAGCTGTCGGTGACTACGTAAATCTGCCCTGGCGTTTAGAGATCGCACAAGGCGGTTTAAGGCCAGAAAAAAGCCCTGGCGAGTCAGCCCCTTCCAGAGACGCAGAGGTAACTGGCACAGGACCCAAGACCCCACTCCATCCTGTTTGTTGCAGGACCACATGGTGGTAGCCTTGTCTGCGGTACTAGCAGCCCCTGGATGGATGGTAGGAAGGGCTTCACCTCCAAGCGGATCACAGGCAACTCTAGCAAATTGATGTGGAAATGAGTTTGCTCAGGAGACTAGAAACCTCTAACCCCCACCTCTCCCACATGGCCTCCCCATTGTGGTCTAACAGCCACCACTGCAGGTCTTTTGCAGTCTCCTCTGATACCTGAATGGAATCTGATAGATTCCTCTGGCGCTGTGCCTACTGGGACTTCAGTTCCCACTGCAGAGGCCACATATGCCATCTGGAGTGGTTGCCTAGCAGAATGCAGGAGGCTAATAATCCCAGCAGCCCCACTGCATTCCTCACTGTGATCCAGGTCCAAGGTTGAAATACCAGGATCACAGCCTGAATGTCCTGGACTGCTCCGATAGAAAGGCATTAAACTGCACCATATCCAGAATAGGACTGACGAACCGGAGAGTCTGTGAAGGAGTCAGATATGACTTTGCCACATTGATAGTGAACCCCACTGATGTGAGGAGCTTTGCCATTGGCTGAAGATCGTCTGACTGCCTGGGCTAGCCTGCCTTCAAAAGCCAGTCATCAAGGTACAGAAAGACTGATATACTGACCTCCGAAGCTGCGTGGCCCCCACTGCTATCTCTTTCTTGAACACCCAAAGGGCACAGGTAAGGAAGCATGCCAAGTATGCACAGCATGGCCTTCCTAAAGGCCTCTATCTGCTGCGACAGCACCGATGGACCCAGAAATTTGGGTTGCATGGGGACAAAACTCAGAATAGACTCCTCAGGAGTTTGGGAGTGAGACCGAGAGGAACATTGACTCCCTTGTGCCTTCTCTCGAGTGTGGCAGTGGGGAAAGGGGACAATTCCCACATCGATTTCTTGTGCTTCTTTTTGGATTTACACAAAGTATTTGACTGCAACAAGAACATGCCGCGAGGAACGTTGACTCCCTTGTGTTCTCTCGAGTGTGACAGTGGTGGGAAGGGGCTGATTCCCACACCGATTTCTTGTGCTTCTTTTTGGATTTATACAAAGACTTTGACTGTGACAAGAACATGCCGTAGGAACGACTTAGGGAAAAGGACTTTCCCTTCGACTGGTCATGGCATGGTGCCTCCCTCTGCTTGGCTATGTAGAGCTTCGACTCGCAGTCCTGTATGACAATGGGGTTGAGCTTGGCACAGTCGTCACAGGCCCTGGAGTAGTGCTTCGACCTCAAGCACCACAGGCATACCTCGTGGGGGTCTGTCACAGACAGTTGTCTGCAACAGTGCCTACAATGTTTAAACTCTGATATTTTGGGGGGTGAAATATTTCCCTCACACACTGGAAAGTAATATATTGGGTGGAAAATACTCAAAGACGAGAGGAGCAGAGCTCCAGATCTGAAAGAAACTGACGTCCGCTCGCCCGGGTGGTGCTTATATGCGGCCCCCCTTTTTCACTTCTGGAGTGAAATGACGTTGGTGCAGAGCAACACGATGCTACATACCGGCATGGAGTACTGCTTTTGAGTTTCCAGATCCAGTCTGCTACCTAGAGAAATATTCACAAGGTGAGGGATCTGTGGATAAAAGTATTCATCAGAAACTGGCTTCCGCATCCTTGATACAGTGCAAATGCCATACCTAAAAGTGAGTCTTATAATACAAGGTCATTCCTCAATCATTTGCTCATTTCTGCATTCAAGTAGCAGATGCTTAGATCCGTGTTAGTCAATACTGCAAAATAGGTGATAGAATAGCTAATAAAATAGGAGCTACCAGTGAAAGCAATAGTAAACGAGGCAGAGAATAGAAATCACAAAACTAAAAAAAAGTGTGACTGTGTATGTGAAGAATTGCAAAATCAAGGGAAATTCCTAGACCTTCCTTGTTCTCCACCAAGCCAGGCACAGGGCAATCTTTCCACACTTAATATGAGATCAGACAAAGTAAAATATCTACCTCCAGGGAAACCCGCAAACCAGTTCACCTGTAAAGAAAACAATGATTGAAATGGAGAGCATCGCAAAGGCACAGATGAAGACCAAGCCTTTATCCTATCCAGCAATGGCGCCCATACTCAGCAGCCCAACCGGTATGAGCTTCACCATCAAGGCAAACGGGAGCATGAGTGGCAATCTAGGCCATGTTTGGTAATCCAGACCGGAGCGACTGGACCGTCAAGCTGGAGTGACACTGCTGGCAGACTGCAGGGCCAGAACACTGTATGTAGCAGGACCAAGGATGAAGGGCGATGGTCCCAGCAATCTTTGCCCCTAGCCCCCACTCCATTCCTCTGGTCAGTAGGAAGACCGCCACACTGTCCCTGGCAAGGCTGGTTTCAACAACCGGTAAGTAAGGAGTAGGAACTTCAGACTGCAGGGCTGTAGCCGGTGGGAGCCATCTGCCTACAATGCTCACCTTATATCTGTCCATCGCTGTGGCTGTGCTCCACCTGGGGTCCAAGAGGCCAAGATCATCAGCAGATCAAATCCCATCCAAGGCATTCTTGCTAGGCGAAAGAAAGCTCCAGGCCCCGACTTCAGGGGGCCAAAGGATCTTGGACCCCCTTGGAGAGGCCATGCTCTACTGGAAGAGAAGGGAGACCTGCAGGCCAATTCTGTCCTTTGACTTCTTCAGGCCAGCATCAAATCACTCTGTGCGGTCAATGTAGGCTGAGATCTATGAAAAAAGGCACAAAGAATGTGTATTTTTTCCTAGAAAACCAGCGCAAACTCTCACATCCTGGGTCTGCATGCCCATAAAGGTAAACGATTGTACAGGCATGCAGCTGCCACATTTTCAAAAAAAGAAACGAGAGAACTATAAACAGGGACCCTCAAGACCTATGTTTTGGGGTGTCTGAAAACAAGAAAGAAGAACGAGAAATAGACATACTAAGTATATGCTAAACATTAACCTTAATCATTTTTAGGTCGAGTCTATCAGACAGCTCAAGTTGTCTGGTTGTGAAAGACGTATTGTGGACTTACCAAAAAACATACAGGGGGGCTTGGAGCCTGCCCGTCACTTACCATTGGTTGGCTTTCCTGTCACTACCATTAGGCTGCTTCTTATTTGATGGCTTTTTTGTCACTCGTGTTTTTTTTTACCATGAACAATAACTTCTTCGCCATCTCTTTAATTGGCTGGCTTCTATGCTTCCTCCGCTCGGTTTTAGGGAACTACTTTTTACTTTTTGTTTATGTACTCCATGAGAGTGAATGTGTTTTTCAGCTCTCTCACTCGTGTGTTTTTTTCTGCCCACCTGCCCTCGTGTCCCTCTCTTTCGCCCCTGTGCCTCTGCTTCCTCACGCTCCCTGTTGGTCTTTCACTTGTGTTCTCTGTATTGTAGCTTCTCACCCGCCTTCTTGCCATGTTGCTTCTTTCCTCGCCCACCCTGGTGCTTCACCCAGGCCGCTTTCCCTACGTGCTCATCCATTTTTTTTAAAAACGCTTTCAATCTAAGTTTTAAATCAGAGCTTTTACTGGGTTTTTTTTACGGATTGATCTCAGATCAATACAAATATATTTTTTAAAACGTGTCTTATTATAGGTGTACGCATGCCTGTGGTAGCAGTTTGGTTTAAATAAAGGGCTTTGCCCAGAAATAAAGGTACACCTTTTATATTTTATATGACATCCAAATGCCTGGAAGAAAATTAGCAATTTTAAATGGAAATTGGAGCATAGGTTTTAAGATAGGAGGGAATTCAGGGACTAGGAAAGAATTGCTTTCCTAGCATATTTTTGTTTTTCATCAGTGTAGAGCAGTTTAAACATGTTTAAAGAGAAGAGTGTTGTGCAATCACTCCTTTGGTCAAGGTGATTACCACACGGACCCAATCCTGGTCCCTAACACACAACTTTTTTTTGCCATCTTATTTTAGCACTAAATACAACTTTGTGTAGTGCTTCGAAATGCACTGCTGACGAATATAGGTGCTGTATATAAAATGCATTTCTCATACCCACTTTAATGGTACTCATTGTAGTGACTTTAAAAGGATGGAAGCCTGAGTTGGCCTAGCTGAGACTCAGACTTGTGACCTGCAGATCACAGCAGATGTCAGCAGTGTATGTTAAATCACTATGCATAACTAAAGGCGTTCTCTCCGCACCATAGAGCTAGTGTTAATGAAGAGGGTGAGACACTAAAAAAAAGAGAAAATGGAATGACATTGGAAAGAGTGTGATACAGAATAGGGAAAAACAAAAGAGATATTTGATAAAAAGGAAAAGGTGGGAGAAAAGAACCAGGCATAGACAGGGTGTAGGAAATTAGGATCTGCTTTCATTGTCACCCCCATTTTTTGCCTGGTGTCAGTGTATTTCTGCTGGGTTCCTGCTAATCAGGACCCCAGCATCTGTGCTTTCTCTGCTAAATTTGCTTTGGTAAGTACTTTGGTACCTCCACAATTGGCTACTGGTGTACCATTATAAGTCCCTAGTATATGGTGCTGAGGTACCCAGGGCATAGGTACACTAGGGGTCTCCCATGGGCTGTAGCATATATTGTGCCACCTATGGGAGTCCACTTAAACTGTGACTACAGGCCTGCCATTGCAGCCTGTGTGAGTTGGTGCTTGCACCTCTCACAACAGATATGTTTCTTTGTATCGGAGGTCCCTGCACTTAAAACCTATAAGTCACTCCTATGGCAGGCTCTTCAGTCCTGAGGGCAGGGTGCTTGGCTACAGGTGTAAGGGTGCCCCTGCATGAGCAGGACACCCTTACAAACCCCGGAGTCGATTCTCCAGGCTTTGTAAGTGCAGTCAGCCATTTTAAGATATATAGTGGACATCAGTTATTACGAGATGTCTAACTATATAATGACTGCACCAAACCTGGTCATGTTAGGTATCAAACATGTTGGAATCATACCCTAACACTGATTCCAGTGCTGGAAGTATGATCCCATGTAGTGGGGGGGGCTCCTTAGGGGACCATGCGCTAACAGCCTTTCAGGGTCTGCCAGCAAGCTAATGCTGCTGCCGACCACAGACTCAATTCTGCCCTCCTGCTGCTGAGCTTGAGCAGGGGAAGGTAGAACAATAGGTTTCCTGTCACAGGGAGGTGTGGCCACCTCCAAGACAGGACTTAGTGTATTGGGCTGGGGTGGGGGTGCTTGCCAATGCCACCAGCCTGCTTTGAAGGGCCTATTTGGTGCACTCCTTGCATACTCTCGTTTGAGCCAGTTCAGGACCCCTTGGTTCCCACTCGGACCCAAAACTGGACAAAGGACAGGTGAGCATCCTCCCCTCTGTCCAGATCCTCTTCTGGGTGGGACCCCTCAAGTCGTTCCAACTCTTTCCCTAGGGTACTTAAGGGCTCCCCTGTGGGTGGGTCCTCAGATTAGTCCTGGAACAAGACTCACCTCTGAAACCAAGACACTCTTCGACCATCTGGACACTTGGACTTCGTTAGACTTCGACTGGAACCGAGACTGCATCAAGGAAGACTCCTGCTGCTCCTGGTCTCGCTGTTCTTCAAGTCTTCTGTGTTTCAACCAGGTTCTCCAGAAGGTCTGTGAGCATCAAGAACATACAAATTAATCTCCCTTGGAGAGAAAGAGTCACTCCTCTGCATCTGCTGGCACCTCAACAAAGCTGACCGGTCTGCTGCTCCTGACGTCCCATGGACTTCCTGAGGCTCAGCAACACAGGTGGTGGTTCTTCAGCTCCCTAGAGGCCTGACCTATCTTCTCAGCCATTTTGAGGACAGTATCCCTCGACGGGCTGCTGGGACAAAACCCTTGTGCACCGCGTCAACTTGCTGTTGCTAAGGCTTGTTGGCTCTGCACTAGAGAGATCTTCTGGCTACAAGAAGCTCTAGCCTCCAGCACCTCATCTTCCGAAGATCTGCATCCTCTGCACCGTGGGCCTCCAACTCTGGTGAGATGCCCGAGGTCCTCTTGCAACTCCTGTGCCTTCGGTCTCTGGGTCCTCCTGAGGGTCTTCTCTTGCTTCAGTGGGCTCCCCTGCTTGCTCAGGCCTGCTCTGAATCTCCTGCACTTGGTGAGTCCCTTGGATCTTGATGGTCCCAACGACAGCATCTCTTTGCTTTCCACGCCAGTTGCGGCTACCAAGGCTTGTTGGTGCTCCTGCCGGACACCAACCACCTAGACACTGACATCAGACGTGGGACAGCTCGTGCACAGCTTCTGGTCTTCAGCGTCGCCTGGTCCTCACAGCTGCAGCGACAAGGTTACCGTAGTCTCTTCTGAACCTCTCTACATTGGTGGGCATTGTGCTTCTGTGCCTCCTGGTCACCTCCGAGCGGCATAGACTCTGTCCCCTCTGCTTGCAGGTTCTTCACTTCACGAATCCACCGGACTCCTTCACAGTCTTCTTCAGAGGTATCTTCTTCGAAGTCTCCCATTGTTGTCTACAGCAGGTTCTGGTCACTTCACCCCTATGCACCCGGCTTCCCTGGTGCAGGTAACCTGGTTCCTGGGGCATCCATGGGTTGGGTGGCTCTTCAACCTTCTGTCTTCCAAAGGGTTTCTTCTGGGTCCTCCGGGAAGGTTCCTTCTTCTATAAAACAGAAACCACGACATCTCCATTGACTTCCATTGGGCATTTGGCTGTGTTTCCACTCTGCACACAGCCTCCGTGTGGTTCCTGGGAACTTACCTTGGGTGGCTCCTTGTGTCCCCAGCTCCTCTGAGTCTTCTGGTCCAGGACCCGTTCTCCTTTGCAGTTCGCATTCCACTTTCATAGTATATCGTCCGCTCTCCCCCTGGAGACCAGTGTATATTTGTGCTACTTAACTGATTATTTTGAAGTATTCTTGTGTTGATATCTCTGGGTATGAGATATACCAATGTGTTAGAGATTGCATTGTGTAATAAATAGACATATTTTTATAAAACACTTTGTGGTTCTTTTTCATCTAATCTATACTGACGATTAAATGTGGTGAAACACTCCTTCATGGTAAGACTGAAGGCTGCACTCCACAGCTACCACTTTGAGAGTTTTCTATGGTTATCAAAGACCACTATAACTGTTGTCTGGATTAGTGCAAGGTGCATCACTTAAACAAGCATTGGCATAGCCAATAGGTCTCGCCCTTGGGAACTTATATTTAAGCCATGCAGCACATTATCTAGTTAATCCGGTCATTTCCATAATTTAAAGGAAGAAATTTTAAACCCACTTACTGGGCAAGTGGTGCATTATCTACGTATTAAAGTATTGCGTTTCCTTACTTACTCTGAAGTCCAACCTGTTCAAAACTAACAACAAAGGAAAACAAGCATTGGCATAGCCAATAGGTCTCGCCTTTGGGACCTTATAAGCTTTTAGACTATAATACAGCAATACATACAGCCTAACTTCCCTCCTCCCATCTGTGTCTTTCACCTTCCGGTAACTACATATCAAATAACACACAGCTTAAATGAAAATTCATAGTGAATCAGTGGGAAATGCACTATTGTACGTCATGAAACCTCTATTAGTTAAGGCACCGCACCAAATCCTGGTTGGTGCAGTGGAGAATAGTGACTTGTGTATAATTAGTGCTACAAGGCCCCAGTCTGTGACAGAAAGCACTGTAAACATGTAGGCCATTATTTTAAATTTGCATTGATAAGAAAGTGTCGTCTGTTTGTATAAACGCGGACCCTGTACTCGGTGTTTACATCTTTAATAGCACTTGCTATAAACACACTATACCACTGATGAAGACGAACTGACCCTCCTCTAAAATACCAGAAGGCTGGTCATTAATACCCACAAAGCCCGTGTGCTTTTACAACACTCTGTAGATTATCTGTTTAAACAACGCAGCATAGGTAAAGAAAACAAAGCCTAAAACAGCAGCTTTTTTTTTATTTTGCTTGAGCAAATGATGCTAGTATTTCGTGTTCAAGCCCGGTGAGGGCAAATAATTAAACTTTCACGTCTTGTCCACATCAAAACTAAAGGTGCTGTCCTGGCAGAAGACGGATAAAAGCAGCAGCTTCAAAAATACTACATCTTTGTCTCGAGGCGAGGCAGTGCCTATTTAAGAATCTAAAACACGGCGAAGCTTCCTTCTTAATGTCGTGCTTCATTCTGTTTTGGAGAACGGAGGATAAAATAGGATTTGCACAGCTTTTCAACAAATCATTAACGTTATTACGGAGGCGGGGCTATAGCCGGCGTGCTCAGGAAATGACAGGCAGTGGCTGGACTCATCTAACCCTTTGCTCCACGCTCTGACCAAGAAGCGCTGCAACCTGAGCCTGTGTGCAAATTCCTCGCCATTCACAAAACATCAATGGGGTGGGAGAGGAGACTGCCGAGGAAACACACATGCAAATCCTGTTGCATCCAGCTCTTGTTTTCAACTGCCGAACCGGTGAGCTGAATTTATGAATTGAAAGGGCATACTCATTTCCGACAAAAGATTTGGCTTCAGTGTAGTTCCATGAGATTGTGAGCATGTGCTTAAAACGTTTGTCACTGTATCTGCAACAACACGGAAATAAAGTAACATGCCTCATAAATGTGGATTTTAATACATTTTGCAAATTATTTACAAACTGCTTTATTTACACGTTGACATACTGACCTATAGTCTATAGAAGAAATACATACGATACTATAAAACAAACCGAGTTCAACAATCGGATTTAAATGTATGTAGGATTTAGCATTAGGAAGCAGGATTACTAGCCAGTAGGTACATAGTTGTGCTAACATGTCCTCATTAAGGTACATATATTACAGTGGAACATCATTCATTCTGAGACAACTTACATCTGATTATTTAGCACTAATATGGAAACTATTTCAAGAGGAAGGGTGTCCATCCTTTCACCATTTTCTATACTGTGAATTGCTAAGCTATGTGCGATACAGCCCTGAAACCGTAATTTTCGACAAAACGCATGTTGGTACACGAGCTTTAAAAAAAACAGGCAATAGCCGTGCGGCCGTGAAACTGACACGGCCGCGCAAGTAATCGCGAGGGAAGCCAGATGGCGAGGGAAGCCATATGGCGCCTGATCGCGCGTGAACGCAAGCTGGTCGCCAGCAAACTGCTGTTTGCACTTCCAAAACCCGCTTACTAAAACTCTCGCCAGAGCAGCGCATGCGCTGGCTCAGGCGAGACCTAAAAATGGCTAATACAAAAAGCAGGAAAATAAGTTTTGACTAAAGTAAACAAGCAAAAAGACACTCACTTTTATGCCATGGTAGCATTTAAGCCTGGAATGCTGCTCGCATTTTTTTTTTTAAATAGCAAATAACGTGTGTTGCAAACTATGTTGCTAGGTAAAAATTAAAGTTCGAGCTGCTAGGTAGCGTGTTGCTGTTTGGTCTGTAAAAGTAATCTGTGTAGAACCGAAGGTTTCACAATAATGTTTTTTGGCGGAAAGGTAGAATACCCTTTTCTAAGGACAATTCCTGTTTGCGTATATGTCTCCTCGAAAAATACACCTCTCCTCCGGTTTGTTGCTTCATCGAAAAGCCTCTCTTCCATTCTGTTTGCTCCCTGGTGCTCCCCTCCCACAAGGCTTTTCCCCACTGTCTCTGTTCCGCTGACTTCAAATAAGTACAACCCAAAAAGCCCGACTCGTTTTCATGTTGGATAATTGGAGGTGCCGTACCTGAGGTTCAGCTTCAGGGCATCACATCCTAATTAAATGAAGACGCTGTGTGTGTGCGGGGAGGGGGTGGGGGCGGTAGGGAGGGCTGGAAGAGACAAACTCAACACCGAGTTGTGAGACTCGATTTGACTTCAAAGAGAATATCAATGGCGTAGAAAAGTAAACAGCTCTCTAAAACAAGCAACGGCTACAGCAGCAGAGAGTCTCGCTTCAGCCCCCAGGGCAAACAGGAGGAACACCGCTGGCAACCACAGACCCTTCAGCGCCACGTAAAACAAGCGAAAGCACTGCGCGTTATGTGGAAAGAGTAACCTGACCCACGAAGAATGCAGCTGCCGCCTTGCGCGCCGCTGCTCGCTCCTGCAAGCAAAACGCTGTGGGAGTGAACCTTTGCAAAAGAGGTGGGACATGCACCCACCTTTAGCCATTTGCAGGCTACGATGACAAAATGACACAGGCACCAACCAACCCAATGCGTGGGGGGAGTCAGACCCACACAGAGTAGTTTAGAGTGCTTACAAGAAGCCTCGCAGAGCAGCGCATGCGCGCTGGCTCAGGCTCGACCTAAAAAGTGTGCACCATATACTAAGCCAGCCTCCTACACAGTGCATAGGAGTGAATGGAGATGACTGAACCAGTAAGTAAGGGTGAGAAAGCTGGTGGGTGCTGAAGAGGGTGAAGAAAGGAAATGAGAAGGAAACAAATATAACAAGCATTGGCATAGCCAATAGGTCTCGCCTTTGGGACCTTATAAGTGTTTAGCCATGCAACACTTGATGTTGTTGCACCAAGGATATTGTAGTGGATAACTAAACACTTATAAGGTCCCAAAGGGGAGACCTATTGCTATGCTCATGCTTTTTTTTTTTTTTAAAGGACAAGCAGTGCTATCAGGCTCCGGCTGCCACTTAGTCCACCGCATCCCACGTAGAAGCTGCAGCCATCTTTGAATGGTTTTAAAGCCAATTCAAAAGCGGTCGCCAGTGTATGTGAATCCCTATCTCAACTGTGAGACTGTTCTCCTGCTTCCCAATTCTATAAAATACAAATTATGTAAAAAGAACATCCCTTTCTGAGCTGCACGGCTCATCCTACCCACGTTTCACGCGCAGATTTGAAATACTGATGGTTTGGGCTTCCCGGAATTCAACTGGTTGAGGTGTAGAGAGTTGTAGAGAGGTGTAGAGAGCGAGGTAGAGGTAGAGAGAGAGGTAGAGAGAGAGAGGTAGAGAGAGAGAGGTAGAGAGAGAGAGAGGTAGAGAGAGAGAGGTAGAGAGATAGAGAGAGGTAGAGAGAGGGGTAGAGAGAGGGGTAGAGAGAGGTAGAGAGAGAGGTAGAGAGAGAGGTAGAGAGAGAGAGGTAGAGAGAGAGGTAGAGAGAGAGGTAGAGAGAGGTAGAGAGAGAGAGGTAGAGAGGGAGAGGTAGAGAGAAAGGTAGAGGGTTGCAAAACATGTGCTTTTTACCACCAAATTCAATTTGGTGGTAACCCATTCGTGAACAGAAAGGGGTCCCCAGGTGAACCTTTTCCCCTTTGTGAATGCATGCGAAAACATTTTTTTAAGAGAAGGCAGTGGTCCAACGGAACACTGACAACTCTAAAAAAATTTTAAAATGAAACTGAAAAGTTTCATTTTTTTTTAAATGCATCCCGTTTTCCATTAAGGAAAACAAGATGCATGTAAAAAAATGTAGCTTTATTTAGAATCAAATCTCTTTTTTATTGGCAGTTAAATCAGAAGAACAATTACACAGCAAGACGCCTACAACCCAAGCCAGGCCGGCCGCAAAGTCTGTCGGTGTGTGTCATATACAAGTAGTACCATATCGATCTGCACATATACCTTACTCCAGTAGATGTTGTACGAAACACACTCAGTAAGGAATAACCTACAATATCGGGGCAAGAGCTGACAGTGACTACTCTGTGTGAAAAATCTTTGGGATGGTGGTTACACAGCATGCCGCCTATAACCTGCAATGGGCAGGCCGTGTCTCAGGGTAGGGTGCTTAAAACTGAATAGATAACAATGTACATGCTTATTAATGTCCAGAGCTAGGGTTCTGACTTGGATTCACTGCAGTAAAGTGCTACTATACACGAAAAAGTGCAAATGCAGCCAATTTAAAGCATTCAAACCAAAAGAACAAAGATGTAGCTTTATTTAAAAGCAAACACAGTCATGGTGGTCTGCTGTCCCCAGCAGGCCACCATCCATCCCTGTGTTTTTAGCGATTCCCAATAGGTCGCAAATTGCCTCATGAATTTTAATGAGTTAGATCTATGTGCGACCCACTGGGAGTCGCTAAAAACTCTAAAGAGTTTCATACATTTGAAATTGCGATTTTCTAATTGCGATTGGCATGGAAGCGCAATTAGAACTCGCAACTTCAAACCTTCGTACATGTGGCCCTAAATCATTCTCAAATAACACTTATTAGCACTTACAATGAGAGCTCCCACAAATATTAAATTTTTAAACGATTGCAAATCCCTACACCATTCAAAAAAGAACTTGAATTCTAAAACAAAAGAGAAACAAATTGAAGACTTGTAGACAAACTAAAATAATTGCACACAAAGAAATACAAAGGTTAGGAAGCAGTTCTAAGAGGGCTGATGGTACTAGAGGCCAGTATGCTGAAGTGAACTTTGGGATTTCCTATTCCATAACCTCATGTTTTGTTGTGTTTTGTTATGCTATGCTATGCTTTGTTAACCGCTTCGCTGCGAATTCCGCCGCTGTGCTGGGACATTCCAATCCTGGGCGTGGCTCGGACGGCCCCCGTGCGCACACTCCCACCGTGACTCATGACGGAAGAGGTCAAGCTATGCTTTGTTATGCTATGTTTTGTTATGCTATGCTTTGTTATGCTATGTTTTGTTGTGTTTTGCTATGCTACGTTTTGTTGTGTTTTGTTATGCTATACTGTGTTTTGTTGTGTTTTGTTATGCTATGCTTTGTTGTGTTTTTTTATGCTATGCTTTGTTATGCTATGTTTTGTTTTGTTATGCTATGCTATGTTTTGTTTTGCTATGTTTTGTTGTGTTTTGTTATGCTATGTTTTGTTATGCTATGCTTTGTTATGCTATGCTGTTTTGTTTTATGCTATGTTTTGTTGTGTTTTGTTATGCTATGTTTTGTTGTGTTTTGCTATGCTATGTTTTGTTTTGTTATGCTATGCTATGTTTTGTTATGCTATGTTTTGTTGTGTTTTGTTATGCTATGTTTTGTTATGCTATGCTATGTTGTGTTGTGTTATGCTAGGCTGTGTTATGTTGTGTTAGGCTAGGCTGTGTTATGTTGTGTTAGGCTAGGTTGTGTTATGTTTTCGTTTTGTTATGTTTTGGTTTGTTTTGTTATGTTATACTATGTTATGTTATAACATGTTTTGTTATGTTATACTATGTTATGTTTTGTTATGCTATGTTATGATTTGTTATGTTATGTTGTGTTAGGCTAGGCTATGTTTTGTTATGTTATGTCAGAAACCCCTAATTTCTTTGTCACAAATTAAGCACTAAGAAAGATGCTGCAGCTAAAACACCATTAAAGTATAGTCCATATGCTCTTTGTTACGTACATTATAAAAAAAAGGCACGCCAAGTTTTGGACTTCCAGCCATCGCTATTAGTAACTGCAGATGTTGAGATTGAGGTGTGGGCAGACATGTGTTCTGCGCTCTTGGAAGCATGCGTTTTCTGCCAAGATTTGGACTTTATAACATGTTCTCATTTAAGATGGAAATAAGAGAGCAGGAGAGACAGAGAGAAAGCGAGAGGAGAGAGAAAGAGAGAGAGAGAAAAAGAGAGAGAGAGAGAGAGAGAGAGAGAGTGCTGCGTGCGTGCGCAGTCTGATCATTTTCAAGCACTGCACTCGTGCTTGTGGCGCGCCCCTGCTCGCTCCCGCAAGGTGGATGCCGCCACAAGCACGAGTGTGTGCTTGAAAATGACCAGAGCGACGGCTAAAGGTCCTCCTACGCAACGCTGCGCAGGCGAGACCTAAAAAATGGTGTGGCTACGTATATTAGGAATACAAAAGACACCTCAGAGTCTCATCACTGTCCAAAGGAACTTCGCCTTTGGCCTCGTTCCTCTACATGGTGACGAAACTTACAATATTCTTATAATATACCAGAGGTGGTACCTTATTCCCATAAATAATATTTATAAGAGGCGGTGGTTCAATAAATTAAAACAAAATGTAATTTAACTATTGTCCATTTCATCATTTACACATTGTTTAAAGTACAAAGACATTATGGCACATTTGGATGTCATGCATAAAATGGAGAAAGCAGAAACTGAGATCAGCCTCCTTGCCTATAACCCAAGTGCTTGAACTCCAAGGTGCAAATATGAAGCTACATTGGGAGCAGGATATGGCTGGAAAATTGGAGCATGACATCACCAGAATCTGTTAGAAGGATTCAGATTATTTGTAAAGCAGTTTAAACAGAACGTGGAAAAGCGGAATATAATATGGGTTGCTGAAATTGAAAGCATTGGTTCCCAATGAATGAAGGATGTCCGTCAGACTATCGTGCGGCAATACTGTCCCACGTAAATATTGTGCCTTAATATTTTTACGAACATTTCACGTATGGGGTGGATTTTCTATTAACTGCATTGATAATAACCTCATGCAGTGATATACACAAGATTGGAAGCTGGTAAATGTCACTCTTTTTACAGCATTGGGCTAGACATCCACATTGGATGCAGACATTCATTAAACACCATCCTTGCGTTCTATCACAGGATTATAACGTCAACTGATTCCTCAAAATTCATGCTTTGCCAGTAATTCACGACTGGAAAAGTTCCACTTCTAGATAATGGCCGCCAATAACCTCGCGCTTCGCTTCTGAATTATTCAACTAGCTTCCAGCAGCGTTAATACTCGGTCTTCAGCAAACTAAAGTATGGACAGTTTGAAGAGGCAAATTAGCTGAAGATTGCAGAAAAACAAAATTATGTACTGAAAAGCTTTGTTCATCAAAACATAGATGTTGTAAGGAAACCAAATGCAAAGCACTGATCAGATAATCACGCAAGTCTCCGGAGGAGTGGGCTCATCCTGGCATAACCAGAAGCACAGATATTTTCTGATGAAAGCAGATCACCGGCCACAAAAGCAGGTTTCAATTCTTCAATTTACATTGAATCAATACCGCAGCCTTTCATCTGGAAAGAACATACTTTAATGAAAGGGCCTCGTAATAAAAGATGAGAGCTCCCAAACAAGAAGTAATAGAGCATCACCAAACAAGATCTGTCTTCTGCAGAATGGCTCTGCTCTCCAATACAGCACTGTCTGCACAGCCTTGGGAAATAATGACTTTCGCACATTTCGTGAACCCATGGGAGCATTAAAATGATAGTCTTCTGCCTGCATGCACTGTTACGTGAAATATCATGTTTCAGCAACACTGCGCTATCAGTGCATATCGCTTAAAACATGTATGGCTTAACTTTGAAGAGGACCTGTGTTAGAGTACCAGTGGTGCTCTAAGGAAACAGCAAAAGGATCTGGTCTCCGGAGATCATTCAGGAATCTTCATTGATTAGTGTCTTGTGCGTAGTTCTTGTAAACAAAGATAACACTGCAAAGGGAACAAGCGCGAGTGTTCCTACCCCGAAACAAATGAACAACAAGTGGGAGGGGTGGGGGGAGTGCACAGAATAAAAGACGCCCTGGGAATGCTTCCCTAAAAAGCAGACATCGCATATAGAACAAGCTGCGAGACGCGCTCTGTGGTGGGGGAGGGGCATTGAAGCGAGGCGCGCGCGCTTGGGTGAGCGAGAGGAAAGCCAGATGGCGCCTCTGCACGTGCCTGTGCGCGTAACCGCACACTGTATGCCACACAAAGCTGTGGTCGGACTTTTAAAAGCCCACTCACTAAATGTCTCGCCAGAGCAGCGCATGCGCTGGCTCAGGCGAGACCTAAAAAGGAGGGAAGATGGATGGAGAAGGGACTCATTTTGAGAGGAAGGAGGTAAGGAATTAAAGTATTGTGGGTTTTTTTTTCTGACATCCTCATCACGTCCTGTGAGTTAAGCAATGAGCTGAGCTAAAAGAGGTTGTTTCAGATTTTACTGTAAATGGCTGACTTGCGGTGTTGTGGAAAATGGTAAGATACCAATGTCTTCGACTACCTGTTTTCGGTCTGTTGAGTGACTTCCACAGTGTTACTTACATCAGCACCTTTGTCCGTCTTTGATAGTTAGTACCTTACGACAATGTGTCCGCTTACAAAATGTGGAAGTTGTTTCCTCTGGCTGCAGTTATGAAGAGGGATTTTCTGCAGAGCCAGACCCTCAGCAGGCCACCATGAGCAGAAGTCGACGTCAGCCTGAGCAGCATGAACTAAACCAACAGTCTCTGATAAGATACAGGCCAGACCCCGGCATGCATCCAGGGGGCTCCATATGCCTTAGCGATGTGGTGATACAGAGAAGTACCAGAAAAGAAAAAAAGTCTAATCTGACTGAGAAAAAGAAATAGCCAAACTCAATTCAAACCTCCTTTTTTCATCTCAACCAAAATAATTTACAATAAAGTTGTCATTACTGAGCCCCTGCTCTTGCAATAGAATTGCAAGGTGGCAGATCCTTTCGAGCTCATACTGTTAATCAAGAGTGCCCCATTCACATTATTAGAGGGCCTTTTTTAGGTTTTGCTTGCATAGCTCTTGCGCTGTGCTTTGCTTTTTAAATCTATTGTATTTAATATAAATCCTAAAAGG
The DNA here is from genome assembly GCA_963921515.1 of Calotriton arnoldi. Classification (NCBI taxonomy): domain Eukaryota; kingdom Metazoa; phylum Chordata; class Amphibia; order Caudata; family Salamandridae; genus Calotriton; species Calotriton arnoldi. The sequence continues at coordinate 1,217,756 of CAWUFW010004413.1, read as the reverse complement.
GGCTTCCATCCTGCCCTTGCTTTCTATTGGTTCCTGTGCTTTCCATTTACTTTTCCTCTGTTTCAATTGGCTTTGGCATACATTCCTGTTGTTCCTAGTGTGGTTCTCTTATCAGTGTCCTGAAGTCCAAGTACTGTTTTCATCCGCTTTCGTGGAACTTTTTTAATGTTTTTTTTTTAATTTACCAATGAGCACTCGAGTGCATCTGCAAGCCATCTCTCTCTTCCCTGTGGTTTTGCAGCCTCTCTCCGGCTCACACCTTTATGCTTGCCCCCTCACGCTAATTCGTTGTCCCTCTTCCCCGGCCACACACTTGTAAAATGTACTTTTATTTTTATTAGCGTCGCATTCCGCAGTCCAGTTCGTGGCTCCAACCACCTCACTCCCGTCGCTGCATGGCCCTTCTCTGCTTACTCGTCCGTTAATACCGGAGACCAACAGTCCCTTCTTGCTTAGGGGTAGCATGCAGTCCGGTGGCCCGGAGTGTGGTTACCATCAAATTTTAGTGCCTCTTAATTCACATTAATAAGCACAATTTCGGCAGTAATTTGAGAAATAATGAGGGCGCAACAGGCAGCATGTTTGTTGCCGATCGAAAACCTAGAAGCCACATACAATGAAAGTGCTTGCAGCATGCGGCAGGATCAGCTATTAGTCAGCAGTGTTTGTCACGTTACTCGTTTGCACAGTTATTTAGGGATTCACAAGCCATTCAATGTAACGCGCGTTTCCGTGGGGGGATGCAGACCTGCACCACAATATCCATGTGGCATGCATCCATAATTATTTCGGTATATTATCATAGCCCCCTTTCTGTATCCACCACAGGTTTTGCACTAGCCTTATTATAGAGGTTGTGTGGTAAAACGAACAATCTGCGCCGTGCCTGGGCTTTAAGGCACTCTCTCTTTGTTGTTTTGTTTGGCCTGGGTTTGGGGGCAGGGAGGTTTTTAAAAGTGCCACCCTTTAAATAACCGGTGTTTCTGAAATGGCTGTTTCCTTCCACACTTAAGCCCCCATTCCCGGCTCTTCACTGAGCAGGGCAGTGCCTACTCTGTGTAGCGAAGACTGGGTCCAACCCTGGCAGGGTCTGCTGTACGGTGCACTCATTCGCACACACCGACCCAGGAAAAGCATGCAGACCCAGACAAGGAGGCAGCCCCACGAATCATAGCTCCTTTACAACACTGTCCCAAAAATACACCACTGCCTCTTCGCACACCATGCCAGTATGCACACCCATGCCCTGCTTAGACGTACCAGGCAAGAAGGTTTGTGACGTGACACGCTACTATTTTAGTACTGCCCAAAAAAATAGTCCCACTGTCCCTTTGTACACACTGTGCCAGAGAAGGTATGTCTAGTGCCCTGCCCGAGGACCTGGCTGCTTTAGAGAACTAACCCCTACCACAGTCTCCCTCCGTGAAGAGCCTCCAGATACGTTGATGTAAGATGCCCAACTCCCCCCCTCCCCCCCACACACATTGTCTGACTGTCTGCACCAGAGGTTGTGACGCCCGGGGACAGTTGCCATCAAATAAGGGAGGCTCACTTTGCTCTCCAGTGGTGTGAGAAGGCCGTCCCAGCCCCTGTCATCCGAAGGAATTTCTTTTATTTTAAGACTTTTTATGGCAGTAGGAGTACCGACACGAACCCCATGAACGTCATGGAATTTTTATAAATGGTGTGTGTGTGTCTGTCAGGTGCGCTCAAATGAGATCTTGCTTACTTGTGCACATAAGAACACGTTTGTGATTTGACACTTGTCAGGTGAGTGCAAATATGAACAGGCTTGGTTTTCACACTCAGACGTGTGCCTGTTATGCAGACATAAATATGTCCGTGTTTCTTTTCACACTTCTTGATGTGCGTCATGTGCCATAGGACCCGGTCAGTATCGTAGCACTTATATAGTAGCCCCTCGTTCCCCTGACCAGGCTGTGAGGCGCTTCTGTGTGATTGAGAAACAGAGCATACCATTTGTGGTGCACTAGAGCGTGGGCTTATGGTGTGGACTATGTAGCAACTTCCAGGGCTTATCTGCCTGTACATAAAAAAAAAAAAGCATTGGCAAAGCCAATAGGTTTCGCCTATGCGAATTCTATTGACATTGTCAATATTTTTTTTTACATATTGGAGAGCAGTAAAAGCGCTATGACAGAATGACAAAACCAATAGATTTTGCATAACCTCTCAACAAAATTGTAAAACATAATATATAGGTCCCCAAGGCGAAACCTATTGGCTTTGCCAATGCTTGTTTATTGTGTATTGCATTAATTTTTAGTGTGCCCATGCATCGCTGTCTGGCCACTATGTACACTACAGATGCTGCGAGCTATAGTGTCCTCGTTTTGGTCTGCACAAAGAAGCAAAGTGCACATTGCACTACTGTAATGTGCGTGCTAGATTCCATACATCTTTATCTGCACATTGTTTGCAGTTATTTCTATTCACATGTAGCATTTGTTTTCACTGATGCGTAGTGTTATTGTAGATTTTTTTATTTCAAAAGAGTTGACAATTATTTGATACACTGCAGAACTATCTGAGGTGTAAGTTAAAATCACTGAGACCCTGGAAGAGATGGAAAGAAACATTTTAAAATTATTTGTTATTGATAATGATCAGATCCCGGGACAAGTAGAAAGAGGATCTTAATTACATTACTTAGAAACTGAGGATCAGGAATTTGTTTCGAACGTTGCCGGTCTGTGGGCTCAAGGGTCATTTTGCTATGTGTGGGGTGGAGTAGAGTGGGGGCTGGGGGGTGTGCGGGCGGTAATAAAAATCCCTTTGGAGACAGATTGGCCTAAGTAACTGAGGGCCGGTCAAGGAGATGCATAACATTAGTGTGGTGGGATATGGTGTTGACAGTCAAATCTGTGTGTTATGAAGATGGTAATGAATCATGGCTGCTGTGATGCACTACACAGGTTTTGTTGTGATTTAAAGGTCAGGGTGGACTATGACTCAGTCATTATACTCTCATTAATTACAAACTCAGATTTTAGCAACTGGAGAAGTTGAATGCATGGGTGTAGGAAGCTGGCTCTGCATATATTATGAATACACAAAAGTGGGCTGCCCCTTGAATCAATTCCTATGTTTATCTACAGAGTTCTATAGAAATGCACTACCAGTGGGGGCATCTCATAAAAAGTTACGGACTGGCCTCACACACCGCCCGGTGTCATGCTTCATCATCGGCTGTCCTCGCCCTCTAAAAACTTGGTTTGATCGAGGGCGGGCATACACCTGGAGACAGGGATGCACTTCTAAATCTAAGTGATGGCCGTGGGGGAGTGATAAGTGATTTAAAAACCATTACATTAGTCCATGTGCTATGCTTTATTCAAATGGTAAATGTATGGTGGTTAAAAACTAAGTGAACGGTGGTATGGGATATTATTCTCCTTCACCGTATGAAATGCGGTCGACATGTTTCTGCTGAGGTGTCCCCGAAGAGTACGTAGCATTCTTCAGGACCTAAAAAAGGGGGAAAGGGAGGTTATATACCCTATGTGTTCACTTCCTTTTAACTAGTGAAAAATGGAAGGAAAATCCTGTCGCTAGATCAGGGAGGGGTTAAAAAACACTATGTAGGTGGATACTTCCCTCTTGGTATAGTACCACTGAGAGTAACTCTGTAGAGAAAGGAAAAACAAAACATACAAACCAAACCGTGTGAGTATGTAAACAAATAGTTTATAAACATCATCCATCCCGCGTCATACCTATAGCGCGCGTGGTGGTGTGAAGTGGTCTTTATGAGACACGTGGCAGGTGCAACGTGTACTCACACCGTTAAAGTGGTTGTAAACCAACTCTTACCCTGTATTTCTACCCTAAACGCTCCATGGGAGGGCTGAGGTGGAAGGACCTACTTAGACTTTCTGTAGGGAAAAACACATAAAATCACTACTGGTAGTTAAGGGTTAGTCACCAGTATTCAGAAAGAACCAGGACCAAGGTTCCTAGTTAAAGCAAACATAACAAGGTGAAATCCAGAACTAATGGACCACCTATTCATTCAAGTTCACACCAGCATTCCTTCAGGCATACTCTTACTGTCTAGTTTCAGTGCTTCCAGCCGTTCTTTCCGGAGGCGTCCTCTCTGTCTCCCCGCTGATGGTAAATGGTGAGATTCAGAGGGTTTTTATACTAAAGAGCTGTGACTAATTAGTGAGCTAATCAGTGTTAATTGGGCCCATTAAGTGAGTTTCCTGTGTCCCTCTACGGGACTGCCTGACCGCCTGGTGGGAGGCGTAACTGTAAATCGCCCCACCCGATTGGTCAAAACATGCCTCCAACACTACCAAGGCCATTAAGATAGTAAACAATGGGCTAGTGAGGTTTGTTTCCTGTGTCCCTCTTGCGTGAGCCTGACCGCCTGGTTGAGGGTGTGTATTCAATGAAGGTTTCATTCGGCATTGGTCAAAACATGCCTCAAACACTTTCAAGGCCATTTTAGATAGTTAAAAATGGGCTTGTGAGGTTTGTTTCCTGTGTCCCTCTTGCGTGAGCCTGACCGCCTGGTAGAGGGTGTGTATTCAAAAAGGTTACGTTCGGCATTGGTCAAACGGCGCCGATACCGATGTTATGGTCCTTCCCCTTCCTGCGGGAAAACAAATGCAGTTACGAGGTCATTAGCTCCCATGTTTGTGAGGACGCCCATGTTCATTACCGGGTCTGATCAGTCTCCCGGTATTTGAGCATGCGCTGAAGTAGTGGGAAACCCGCTACCGCGCATGCGCCTAGGTGTATTCCGTGAGATGCTTGCCCTGCTATGGCTCCTATGCTTGCGCACTGATAACTACCAGCGTGGATTACAGCAGGGGCCGCTAGAGATCCCCGTAAAGTGAGGGAATACCCCAAGAGTTCTAAACACTGTGAGAAAAATAAAGCAACATTACTCTGTTCATAATGGGATTACGGGCCAATGGTACCTCACTTGTTATATGTGTGAAGTACACACTAATGATAGTCAGTGGTGGTAATTGCTACAGCTGGTATCTATGTTTGATAACATGGGTTTACACAAACCAATGTGTTCCCCATGCCAGCTTGATCTGTTTGAATTTGCGAGCATAACAATGGGCCCACTCTTAGTGAACTACTTAAAATAAAGTAGAGGGGTAGCAGTAGAGAATAGTCCCTACTCTATTAGGCCAGCTTTCTTGGAGTTGGTTGTTGACTAAAGAAGGTGTGCATGGTCAATTCTATACATTTTCTATTTCGCAAGTTGCAGCCATGGTATCTCATCATTTAAGCCTTTATCATCGCTGCGAAGCCTGTATACCCAGCGCTGTTCTCGGATATGGAGTTGTCTAGAGATATCAGTCTTTTGTTTATTCATAACCTCAAGCACCACCCATCTGAGGTCCAGGTCGTTGTGGCCTTTCTCCGTGAAATGTTTAGTCAGTTTGGTGTTGGTCTTCCTGCACCTAATCGTACTCCGGTGTTCGCTGATCCGCGTCTTCACCTTCCTGGTGGTCATCCCGACATACTTCAGGTTGCATGGACAGGATAGGCGGTACACCACACCTTCTGTATTGCAGTTGCTGAAATGTTTTAGCTTCCAGGGTCTCTCTGTACCCATGTCGACTTCTTTTGTTGTGGTGGTCAGCCGGCAGCACACACAGTTGCCGCATGGGTAGTGGCCTGTTGGTCTCGGTTGGCTCCACAGAGTCATCTGATTCTCAATTTGATCATTGGGAGTTTTGGAGTGTACCAAGGTGTCCCTCAAGTTCCTACTCCGTTTGTATGCGAATAGTGGGGGTTCCCACTTCTTGTTCCCGCTGTTTAAGATGGCCCATTTTTTCTTTATAATGTTCTGGATTCTGTTCGACACGGGCGTGTGTGTTGTAACGCAGACCAGGCGGTCTTTCTTTTCTTTATGTGTTGTCTCCAAAAGGGCATCCCGGTTATTATTCCTCGCATTTTTCCTTGCCCGTTTAACCATCTTCTTGGGGTAATGTCTCTCCAGGAGTTGTGTCTCTAGTTGTTCTGCCTGTATCTGGAATGTATCTATCTCAGAACAGTTCCTTCGAATCCTCAGGAATTGGCCTACAGGAAGGTACAGGGTGTCCTCAAACTCGAAGAAATTCTCCGTAAGTGCTAGCTCCGCACACTCCATGATGGAGGTGACTGAGGTGTGCTTCACCACGCTTCCCTCACCTGAGGGGTGGGGTTGGCAACGGTGGGCACACCTCTCTTCCTAACTTGGATTTCCCGCCGATTCTCCCGCCCAAGTGGGGTCAGAACCGGTGGGAGCCAGTTGCTGGGGGCAACAAAAGGCAGGGAGAGCATCCAAAGGCGGCAGGCCTTTGAAGCTTCCCCTTTCATGGGCGCAGTCCATCCTGGGGGAGGAGGCATGACACCTCTACCCAGGATGGTTTTGGTTTCTGGACCCAGAGAGCAGAGGCCCTCTACCCAGGGCTCCACAAACCTGTCTGGTGGTGGCAATGGCGGGCATCCAATCAGGAACCACACCAGGGCTGGTCGGTTTTCAGGGGGCATCTCTAAGATGCCCTCTGAGTGCATTTTACATTAAATCCCAACTGGCATCAGTGTGGGTTTAATGTGCTGAGAAGGTTGCTACAAAACTTCCCAGTTTTTAGTAAAGCCATTATGGAGCTGTGGAGTTTGTGGTGACCAACTCCCAGACCATATAGTCTTTATGACTTTACTACACTTACAATGTCTATGAATGGGCTTAGACACTGAAGGGGTACAGGGCTCATGCCTCTGTACCCTCCCCTTAGGACTAGTGCACCCTACTAGAGGGGGGGACTCACCTAGGCCTTAGGCAGTGGTTTGTAGGCAGGGCACGCAGGGGTGTGTGCCCTGTCGACTCTTCACATTTCTCTGCACCAAAGCACGCAGCCCTCCGTGGCAGAGTGTGTAGGTTAAGGTGCAGGGCCTCTAAGGTTGGCACAGTTGGAGCTGCAGCCCTCAGTGGCCTTTCTTGGTCACAGTGCCCTTGGTAGCCATGGTACCTTTTACAAGACGTTTGCCTGTGGCCAGGGATGTGCCAATTGTGGATACAAAGGTACAATTTTGGGAAAGAACACAGGCCCTGGGAACCTGATTGGCAGGGACCCAGGGCACATCAAGTCAGGTAACATCAGATGTCAGGCAAAAATGGGGGGTAACCATGCAAAAAGAGAGCACTTTCCTACAATGGGTGGTTTCTTTTGAGAGGCACACCATTAACTTCACTGGATTTTCCAAAGCTGATATTTAGCTTAAGGGCAGAAGTGAGCAAATGAAAGTTTTTGGGGCGTGAGGGAGTGAATGCCGTGAATGAAAGAATCGGCGATATAAGACCTGTTGTACTCGTAACTCTAGTGACAATCTGGGCCATTAAAAGTTTGACCCTACTGATCCTCTTAGAAATGAGGAATTATCAGGGTAATAGGTAAATTACACGTTCCATTTCCACAGAAATTCATCATTTCCCCCTGAATTTACACACACAGATCTCAGTGTGAAAAGAAACAGATCTCATAATTCCAGCAGATCCGTAATTTGTTACTGTCCCCATCAGAATTATGATGGCGCCTAAGTGTGGTGGACATCTGAGGAGAGTTTGGGACATAAAGTGGAAAAGTTATAAATGGATGTATTTTGTGATTCTCTGGGAAGGCAATGATTATGTTCACAAATTTAGCATGAAGGGAGGAACCAAGTCTATTAAAAATTAAGAGGAAAGTCAATGTCAGGAAAAAATTACAATCCATGTTAGAATCAACTGTTACACAGGATGATCTCAAGAAGGTTGAATCCTGAGAATGAGTATCCCCTTTTGTGCTGGTAAAAATGGAAATAGCCACTTGCATCTATATGTAGATTTGAAGCCATTAAGTTTTTACCAAAGATAAATTAAATTGTGCCAACGTTTGACAGGGGTAATTGATCTTTTCACCCTCGATTTAAGGTCTGTGCTTCGTTAGATTACATTATCTCCATCATTTATCAGGGATTATTTAGATTTGAAAAGATGCCATTAAGATTGGCTTCAGCAGCCTCCGTTCTTCAAAAAACCCTGCACCATCTGTGTAAGTACACGGATAATACTGCAAACATATGATGTTGTTTGAAGAAAAGAGAGCAATATACTACAACAGAATAGACTGACGTTAAATGCAGATCAAGCATTTGCAATGCAATGGAAATTGGTCTTGCATTTGTGAGAGTTAGAGGTATTGGCGCTGTAAATGAGAACGTGTTTTACCCAAGTGTTTTGGATTTGAGTGGATCTATGTGGCGTAGAGGAATTATGTGGTTTTGAATTGTTAGTGGTGAAATTGTGTGTGGTGAAATTGTGGAGTGAATTTGAGTAGTGGAATTATGTGGCACAGTATGTAATGGAAACATGTAGATAGTAATTATGTGGTATTGAGTGTACTGGAATTATGTGGAGTGTAATTATGTGGAATGGCATTTTGTGTGGTGGAGTTTAACTGTGGGGTATGCCCGCCATTCCACTCTTGCTGGCCTGGTGGTTTGATTGTCAGACAGTGAGACTCTGAGTTTGCTGTTGTGCTGAGCAGACGAACGGATCCTGGGTCCACGTGGAGGAAGGAACCAGTTAACCAGGCCGGAGTAGCAAGTCTGCTTTATCATCTTCTTTGCTGCACGACAGTGTGTTGCCCGCCCAGGGAGCACCCTGCTGAGTCTTTGGCTCTCCCTCCTACAGTGCTGCCTGACACGTAATCGAGGCCACGGAACCACCAAAAGCACATAGCATTGTAGATTGAGGCAATCCCAGGAAGTGACGCCCCTCCCTCACCTGCTCTCTCATCACCGACTGCTGCCAGGAGGATTAAATCGGTGAGTAATGCAAGTACTTCTCAGAACAGCCCCCTCTCCATGCTCAGGCCTAAGGCAGGCTGCAGTCGACACTGCCCTGAATGGCCGTGGTGTCCAGGGAGTAAGCGTTCAGGCTTAAAAAGTGGTATAAATCAGGGTCGCCGGTATCAATTGTGCAGCCAGTGTAGTGGCACCGGAGCTGCAAGATGTAAGGGGCCCGAATGTAAAGTCTACTAATTGCATCCTAAAAGGCGGGGAAGGACGCAGCTGTTCTAAAGTCCGTGTTTAGAAACTATCACTTCTATTAAAGGCCACTCAATGTAGTGATAAAATGCAATGCTCTACAGAGAAACACTTCTACATGTTAAACACACTTTAACTTTTCAGAGTCATTATCATACATTACGTCTGTTGCACACTTTATATGCTAAATGGGTTGTCGGCTCCATTCCGGTTCTTGTACGTAAAGCGGGTCCCTGGTTTCGGCTCCCCCTGTGAGTTTGCTGTCTCGCTCGACTCTACGGACTACTAAACCACTGAAACGCGCAAGAAAACGAAGCACTTGATGAGCTACTCACGTCGAGACGAGAATGAAGCTTGGTTGCGTCACAATTCGAATTAAGCGTTTGTACACCTTCTCAGCACTGACCGAGTTTGATAAACCACAAACAGCCGAGCCGGCATGCTGAGAAAAATAATTAACCTGATAAAGAGCCAGGTCTACGTCTTACGAGTGTTTTACCAAGAATTCTAAACAAGCACACAGTGACGTAGCAAGCGTTTCATTCGTCCTCAAGCACCCCTAACCAAAAAAATACCCGGGTGGCCAGAAAAACGCAACCAAGTCGAAGTGCGGTGGGCTCTTACATTCCTACTCACCGGTGCCAATGCACCAGCTGCACTATTTGCAGCTACACCCCGAGTGAGCTTCTCAGGCCTCGTTATGTCAGATTATCCGAGGATAACGGGACAATCACCATAGCGGACCACCTTTCTCAAGAGGCAGTGACTTTTTAAGAAAACTCGGCAAAGGTCTTAAACGCAATAAATACATCGACGATTGTTGTGAATAGTTTAAAAAAATCTCTGAACAATATGGTCCTAATAGAAGCTGAATAAAACGAAGCTACGTAGCGCCTTGCACGGGTTGTTAGCAATGTTCTGCATCCCACCTAGAATCACTTTCCTCCGCTGGGTGTGAGGCTGATCGGTGCACACCCACACGAAGTCCTCCCGGGTTCCTGTGCTGCTACCGCCCATGGCCGTCTAGTCAGAAATCCTACATGCCTTAAGGCTGACTGCTGGCCAAAGGTGGGCTTTATAAGATCTTTCGAGACACCTCTGGGTGGGACAGCCTCCTGCCCCGCTCCGAAGCCAGCCAGCCACCCCAGCCAAGCACGGCAGCCACGAGAAGCTGATGCTCCATTGAGCCCGACACACCCCTCGCGAGATGGGCGGAGACCACCGAGATCAAACAACAAAACTCTCCGAGGTGCCTTTGTGATAAACTCGCGAGTAGTTCAGCAGTTCCCGTTGTTTTCTTTGCGTTCTGGGTTTCAGAACTGAAATACAGAAATGTACATAAATACATAAAGGACACAAGCATCATGGACAACGGGAGGGAGGTGAGGCGAAGGCACAGACAATGGGGGGGGGGGGAGGGCAGGGGGTAAAGAAGGCACGACAACGGGAGGGGGTAAAGAAGGCAGTAAGAGAAACTGGATAAAGAAAATAGTACTCACAGTCTAAATAACACATACTGTGTAACAAGCGAAGTAAAGGGGCCAGTAGCCATGGCAGGATACAAATGAAGAGGAGGCGGTACTAAGGAGGGACTAACAAGCCTGTTTATGAATCAGAAGCCAGCATTTAGGACGACAATGACACAAGCCAATGGCAAATATGGGCGGAGCTTCTATTACCTACTCCACTACAGCAGATACCCAGAGCAGCGCATGCGCGCTGGCTCAGGCTCAACCTAAAAATGTGTTTTGTTTGAGAAACTGGACCGCTTCTCACACAGTATCGGACAATGAAATAGTACCAACAATTATTACTGTTTGAAGCTATTAAGTGTGCAAAAGCTCTATATTCTAAGAAAACGTAAAAAAATATTTTAATAGTCTTTGTAATTACTATAACATGTTTCCTGAAACTTGTGCAGAGGTTTTGGAGCACATGTGCAGGTTACTTTATCAGGTGGAGTTTTTGCATGGCCTAAAGAACAGCAAGACATTTTGTAAAAGTGAAAATTACATCATTTCTGTTACGACTCTGAAAACATTTTCTGCGGGAAAAACTTGTGTGATTACTGTGGATGCAAGCACGTGGCAATTTTGTCCCGGTGTGCAGGTTCACTGAATGGAAAGTAGCAATTGCGTGTTGAACGTTGGTATTCTGGCTCTAGAGAGTTGCTTGCCATCAAATTCACAGATTGCCTGCTGTAGTTTCAAACTTCAAGAGTACTGCATGGGCTGCAGTGGATTGCCTATCCTAATTGCCATGTGAGAATGAGGATGTGGTAGTATCTGAAGGATGAGGAGCTGGATGCTGTTACAGCTGATCAATTGGTGCCCAATTCTGAACAATGTATGACTAGAAAAAGGATGTTAACAGCAGAATCACTGCTTAGGGTTCCACTCTAATGAGCTCAGTAAACGTGGAAAATAGTACTGTTCAATATTACTGAACCACTTGTTCAATATCATCTTTTGCATGTTTTGTATTAGTTGTGCTTTACTACTCCATGTGGACCTGAGTCAGATTTGTACAAAGAGACACCATGGCTGCCATTGTCCACTTTTCAAAGGTAGTGCTGTTTAGGAAAAGTTACTCTGAAACCACGACTCCAAAAAACCGTGCTCAACGTGTTCTGTCCATGATGGAGTTTTGTGATAGAGGACGGCATCTAACCTATGACTTTAACATTGTATGATCCACATGCAATGGGCAGATGCAACATTTTAATCTCTATTTGAAAGAAAATGTTCAGATGGTATTGCAGGGAGCACCCAGTAGATGTGGTCTGATCCTGGATCTAGTCTTATAGGACCACTCCCGATTTGGTAACCAGGGTTAGGGCATTCGCCTTGATAAAGGAAAACATGAGACTCTCTATTTGGGATCAGAGACCCTTGCTCATCCATGAGGCAAACATGTGGCATTTCTAGTTCAGATGCATGAATGGGAGGTAACAAACGCTGCGTCCGCGAGAGGTACCACAGCCTAGGGCCGCCGGGAGGTACCAAGCGCTCGCTAGGTCCGCCGGGAGGTACCAAGCGCTCGCTAGGTCCGCCGGGAGGTACCAAGCGCTCGCTAGGTCCGCCGGGAGGTACCAAGCGCTCGCTAGGTCCGCCGGGAGGTACCAAGCGCTCGCTAGGTCCGCCGGGAGGTACCAAGCGCTCGCTAGGCCCGCCGGGAGGTACCAAGCGCTCGCTAGGCCCGCCGGGAGGTACCAAGCGCACGCTAGGCCCGCCGGGAGGTACCAAGCGCACGCTAGGCCCGCCGGGAGGTACCAAACGCTCGCTCGGTCCGCCGGGAGGTACCAAACGCTCGCTCGGTACCAAAGCGCTCGCTCGGTCTGCTGGGAGGTACCAAAGCGCTCGCTCGGTCTGCTGGGAGGTACCAAACGCTCGCTCGGTCCGCCGGGAGGTACCAAACGCTTGGTAGGCCTGCTGGGATGTACCAAACGCTCGCTAGGCCTGCTGGGACGTACCAAACGCTCGCTCGGTCCGCCGGGAGGTACCAAACGCTCGCTAGGCCTGCTGGGACGTACCAAACGCTCGCAAGGTCCGCCGGGAGGTACCAAACGCCCGCAAGGTCCGCCGGGAGGTACCAAACGCTCGCTCGGTCCGCCGGGAGGTACCAAACGCTCGCTCGGTCCGCCGGGAGGTACAAAACGCTCGCTCGGTCCGCCGGGAGGTACCAAACGCTCGCTCGGTCCGCCGGGAGGTACCAAAAGCTCGCTCGGTCCGCCGGGAGGTACCAAACGCTCGCTCGGTCCGCCGGGAGGTACCAAACGCTCGCTCGTTCCGCCGGGAGGTACCAAACGCTCGGTCCGCCGGGAGGTACCAAACGCTCGGTCTGCCGAAAGCGGGAGATATCAAAGGCTAGGTCCGCCGGGAGGTGCCAAAGCCTAGGTCCGCCGGGAGGTGCCTAGGTCCGCCGGGAGGTGCCTAGGTCCGCCGGGAGGTGCCAAAGCCTAGGTCCGCCGGGAGGTGCCAAAGCCTAGGTCCGCCGGGAGGAGGGTACGAGCACTAGGTCTCTGGGTTACTGAATAGTGGGTCCCCCGGGCATACAGCATCCTAAATAGTGCAGAGGGTACCAAGTCCTGGATTCCCCAGAGATACTGAGCAGTGGGTCCCAAGTACTGTGTCTCCCAGGCATACTGAGCCCTAGTCCCCTGAGGATACCCATCCCTCTGTTCCCCGGGGGTACGGAACTCTAGGTCCCCTGGGAGGGGTTCCAAGCTCTATGTCCCTGAGGGGGCAGCACCATAGGGCCCCTGGCCTTACTAGTACACCTACGGTGTTCAAGAAAGTGATGGTGGTGGCCACTACCCATCTGCGGTGGTTGGGAACACTGTACCTCAATGATTCTCTGCTAAAGGCAGGCTGGCCTCAGTCATAAACCACCTACTGACAACAGCCACCCTGTTGACATAATTGGATCTTTCCGTCAGCGTCAAACCTGACTCCTTTGCAGAGGTTCTCTTTCATTAGAGCCATTTTGAATTCATTGCTTTTCCAAGCCTTCACTCACCTCAGCGAGTCCAGGACATTTAGGGTAAGTTCCAACCTTCCACTTTGGCCTCAATGGGAGTGGCTCTGAGGCTTCTTGGCCTCCAGAATCCTGCTTGAGGACCATGCCAGGTGGCGCACACAGGCCCTGCAGTGGGATTTGAAGTCTGAGCGGGCTCAGCACCAAGTGAACCTGGCAGATCACATCCAGGTTTCGGAGGAGACTGCAAAACATCTGCATTGCTAGTTGCTAGACCGCATTTGGATCAATGGCAGATCCTTTTCCCTATCCCATCTAGAGCTGAACAGTCGTGACAGATGAAACATTCTTGGGTTGGGTGGGTGGTTATCTGGGAGATGTGGAGGTCAGAAGACTCTTGTCTGTAGCGGAAGCTTGTCTCCACATCAACTTGTTGGAGCTGCAGGCAGTACGCTTGGCGCTTAAAGTGTTCCTCTTGCCCATCAAGGGGGAAAGGGTGCAAGTTCTCACAGACAACACTACCGCTATGTAGTACTGCAACAAACAGGGAGGAGTGAGGTCCCCTGCCAGGAAGCTTTGTGCCTTTGGTAGTGACTGAATAGCAAGGCCATCTGGAATAAAACAGCTGGCAGAATTTTGGAACGCCAGGACATACGAATTCAAGTGGCGGTGCCTAACTGATCACAAATGGCGGTTTCAGTCGGAGGAGGCCCAGTGCGTCTTCCAGCAATGGGGAGTACCCTGGTTTGGTTTTTTTGCTACCGCAGAGAACTTGTAATTTCCATGTTTTTGCGTGTTAGAGTTCCCATGGCAGCTCTCGCTCGTAGACAACTTTTGCTTAGACTGGAGCTCTGGCTTATGGAGCGCCTTCCTGCCTCTACTTCTTCTGCCCAGTGCACTGAAGATGATCAGGAAAGACCAGGCTCAAGCCATCCTAGCTGCTCTCGACTGGGCAAGGAGAGTGTGGTACCTGGAACTTCTGGCTGTGAGCATAAGTTCTCTGATCTGGGTGCCCCTTCGGAATGACTTGCTCTTGAAGAAACAGAGCAGTGTCCTACACCTGAGCATGCACAACCTGCGCCTCCATTCATGGAGATTGAGAGATGACAATTGATGGCTTTCAATCTTCCACCCGAAGGGGGGTTGTCATCCTGGTGGCCAGGCCTCCCGCCACCAGAACTGTTTCTGCGGGGCGCAGAGAATAGTTTGTGTGGTGTTCCTGCTACAAAATTTTGCCTCTACAGGGACATTTAGCTGACCTACTGTTATTTTGTCTTTCCTTAGCTCCGCAAGGCCTTGCTGTCAACAGTTACTTGTCGGCACCTTCGACCTTTTTACATCTACCTGATCAGCCATCTCTTTTTAAATCACCTACTGTGATGAGTTTCTTGAAAGGGTTGATTCATATTTTTCCACCCATGACATTCCTGATGCCGCAGTGGGTTCTGAAGAACAAGTTACTTACCTTCGGTAACAATATATCCGTAAGAGACATATATCAGTTATAGATTCCTTACATTAGAATTACCCCTAGGCGTCAGATTGGATCTGGAGAATTTTTCTTCAGTAGTACCCCTGCGCATCGGTAGGTGTCGTCGGTCGACTCTGCGTTCGTCGTTGGTGTTGTGATCGCTGGAATGACGTTGCGGTACTTAGACGCCGCTCCTGCACGCTGTCAGTTCTTTATACGACATTCCACGCCAGAAGCGCAGAGCCATGCAAGACACTGACCACTGGTGCACAAAACTAGGACCCTGAAAGGGAGTCCTTTACTCTAGAAGTCAGTTCGCAGAACGGGGAGGATGGGTGTGGCAGTAAGGAATCTATAACTAATATATGTCTCTTACAGATATATCGTTACCGAAGGTAAGTAACTTGTTCATCTGAAAGAGATTGTTAGTTATAGATTCCTTACCTTAGAATAGATACCCCAGCAATACCAACCCCGGAGGTGGGTCTGTGAACTAAGTTCACACCAGAAAGTCCTGGAGAACTGAACAGCCAAAGAAGCCGTCTCTCTGGACTTGGCCATCCAGGCAGTAGTGTTTAGTGAACGTGTGCAATGATGCCCACGTGGCTGCCTGGCAGATGTCATGAAGGGGGACTCCACGTCCCAAAGCAGTAGTGGCTGCCGTCGCCCTGGTGGAATGGGCGCGCAAACCTACTGGAGGTTCCTTTTTTGCCAAGGAATAGCAAATGTTAATGCAAAGAACGACCCATCGAGAGATGGTTCGTTTTTGCACGGCCCAACCTTTCTTGGCGCCCACATGGCCAACAAAGAACTGATCATCCACCCGGAATTGCTTTGTGTGATAAAATAAAAGCGCACGTTTTGGATCCCGACGGTGGAGCCTCTCCTCCTCTTTCGAAGGATGCAGGGCGGGAAGAAGGTGGGCAAAGTGATGGTCTGTCCTATGTGGAAAGAGGTAACCACTTTGGGAAGAAAAGAAGGCCTAGTGCGAAGGACAACCTTGTCCGGATGAACAGCCAGGAAAGGAGGTTTAGAGGAAAGAGATTGAAGCTCACTCACCCTGCGAGCAGAGGTGATGGCAACTAGTAAGGCAGTTTTTAGAGTCAAGAGTCTGAGAGGGCAATTATGTAGCGGCTCTAAAGGAGCGCACATAAGGTAAGTCAGAACAAGGTTCAAGTCCCACTGGGGCATTACGAAAGGAATATGAGGAAACCTGGTGTGTAATGCCCTTAAGGAAGTGATTTACAATAGGGGACTTGAAAAGAGAAGGCTGATCAGGAAGGCGAAGAAAGGCCGAAATGGCCGAAAGATAGCCTTTAAGAGTGCCCAGAGCAGAGCCCTGCTGGGCCAAAGAAAGAATGAAGAGGAGAACCTCTGAAAGGGGATCCACAGCCTTTGCTGTGCACCATGCCACAAATTTGTTCCATCTACAGGCGTATACCGTTTTAGTGGAGGGACGCCTGGCTGCCAAGATAAAGTTACAGACTTGGGGAGGAAGGTCGAAAGCTGTCAACTGTCGCCGCTCAATCTCCACGCAAGGAGGTGGAGGCTGAACAGGTTCAGGTGAAGGACCGTCCCCTGCTGCTGCGACAGAAGATCCTCATGAAGGGGCAGTCTGATCGTAGGATTGATGGCCATGTTCAAGAGCTCGGGATACCAGACTCTTCGTGCCCAGTCTGGAGCCACAAGAATGACTTGGGCCCGGTCGCGCTTGATCTTCTTCAGCACTCTGGGCAGGAGTGGTATAGGCGGAAAGGCGTATAGAAGACCGCAACTCCACTCACGACAACAAGCGTCGCCTAGCGGGTGCTGCCTTGGAAACTCCAATGCACAGAACTGCTGACATTGCGCGTTCTCTTCGGTGGCGAATAGATCTAACCAAGGCTCTCCCCATTGCTGAAAGAGACCTTGCACCACCTCCGAGTGAAGACGCCATTCGTGATCCATCATGCACCGGCGGCTGAGTACGTCCGCCCTGGCGTTCAGAGAACCTGCCAGGTGTTGAACCACCAGGGACATGCCCTGATGTTCCAGCCACTTCCAGAGACGAAGGGCCTCCTGACAGAGGGTCCACGACCCCACCCCGCCCTCTTTGTTGCAATACCACATGGCGGTGGTGTTGTCCGTGAACACCTGCGCTACTCTTCCTTTGCCAGAAGGAAGGAATGCCTTCAGTGCAAGACGAATCGCCCAAAGCTCCAGAAGGTTGATGTGGAGCCCGGACTCCGCTGGAGACCAGAGGCCTCTGATCTCCGCCTCCCCCATGTGGCCACCCCACCCCAGAAGTGATGCATCTGTCACCACTGTGAATTCTGGTTGGGGAAGGGAGAGGGATCTGCCATTGACCCAATCCTGGTTCGTTAGCCACCACTGCAATTGGTGTGCAGTGCCCTCCGAGATCTGGATGCAATCAGAAAGATTCCCCTGATGCTGTGCCCACTGGAACTTCAGGTCCCACTGCAGAGCCCGCATATGCCACCTGGCATGATCCACCAGCAGGATGCAGGAAGCCATGAGGCCCAGTAGCCTCGGGGTCATTCTGACCGAAACCGGGGATAGAGGCTGAAAGATCGGAATCATAGGCCGAATATCCCAGACTCGCTGCTCGGGAGGATAGGCCCGAAACTGCGCTGTGTCCAGAACCGCCCGATGAAAAGGAGCTTCTGAGAGGGAATCAGGTGTGACTTCCGCACATTGATAGTGAACCCCAGTGAATGCAGGAGGTCCGCCGTAGTCTGGAGGTGGGAGA